>CM076570.1:460532468-461132468 GCA_034641835.2 Pinus albicaulis | reverse complement strand
GTTTAAACTTGTCTTATTCATATTTCAAATTTATGTTATAGAATAGAGAATAAATATCTGACCAAACAGTTTAATCTTGGTAGATAAGTAGATAGGTAGAGTTAATAAGAGGTGCTCAACAGTTTAATCTGAGCCCTTGGATGTAATAAGGGTAGAAATAGGTAGATTTATCATGTAAAAAGAAAAGGTTGAAAAGGGTTTGCAAGTCTAAATGCACCCTAATAAAGAAGAGAAAATGGTAGTAGTAGATAGGGTAGGTAGATGATGTTACAAAGTTTTATCTGATGAATGATGCTGCTAAATGTTTTTGATCCTTTACTTTCATCACAAATACTGAAGCATGAAATACACTGGAAAATCACAGCAAGCAAAGTCAAAATCATTAAATTCCCTCATCACTTTCCCCTTAAAAGTTTTACTAATTTCCCCCAAAGTACTAAGGTATTTGGAGATCAAAGGGGCTCAAGGCATTTCCTTGACTTTTGGAGGGACCGGACCCTCGGCCTAATGATCAAAAAGACCTAAGTACTTGAGATAATTCATCATTATAATCATTCATCTTTAATCTTTTCCTAAGTAAAATCCCATTTTGCTTAGGAAAATTATGCAAAATTCCATAAAAATCCCTCAAAATAACTTACTATTCTAAGTTTAGTGTGGAAGATGAGATTTTGCAATTTACTTTAGAAATTGTCACTTTCTTAGATGTGCAAAGTTTTTTGAGTTCCCTTGTCCCTTTGTCATATTTACATTTAACTCTATTTACTAAATCCCTAGTGAAAATGCCTTGTCCTAAGTATATAACTCCTTTTACATACATATCCCGAAAAAACCCATCTATTATAAAGTTTAGCCAAAGTATTTATTTCCCAGTGCATTCAAATAAAAACCCACTATACAAGCCCTTTGGTTAACTTTATCGTTATATAATACTCCCGCCCCTTATGGTAATTAAATAATGTTTATTTATTACCATATAATAATAAATATTAAAACAACATTTAAACATATAATTCTATATGTTTAACACAAAAAAAGGATCAAACCCGAAGTTTTACTTTTTAAACCAAAACTTTGGAAAAACCCCATGCCAACGTGGCTCATCCACCTGGCATCCCACCTGACACTTTAACTATAATACCCGCGCCCAACGAAACCCCGCCGCGACCCCTTTTTTCATTATAATTATGGGATTAATTAGTTATCAGAACTAATTAATAACCTTTCCTCCGCCAATCATGTGCCACCCGGGATGATTAGTTAAACGCTAATTATGCCGGGCCTGCGTGATAACCACCCCACTATCTCTCCGTCCTTTCAACCGTTGGATCGTCCCTCCACAAATCTAAGGCTAATACTCATTCCGCTAGCCATCCAATGTCAGAGCATTAACGCGCGGGGGGTTGGTGGTATTTGACCAGTCCTCCGTCCACGTGTCGATACTCCAATGGAATCGCTGCGCACTCGTTTAATACCACCTTTGTCCATAAGCGGTGCGGGGACTAACCGCTTACCGCCCGGCCCCCCACCACACGTCAGCCGGTACTAAAGTGACGTCACTCCTCGAAAAACTAAAAACCCCTTTTTTGACTTTGGAAATAAAACAAATTCGCGTGTTTTTATGTCATTTTCATCATTTGAACGCGACTGCGCTTTCCGCTGCGAATTTCAAATTTCCACTGAAATCCAATGTTCTATTCGATTTCGCTCCAGAATTCCGCCAGACCTGTGTTCAAGCATCCTCCTGCTACCGCCTGATACCTGTTAAAAGCCAGCTTTCCTCCAAGAACATGTATTTATTCTATAGCGCTTCGAACTTCAAAAGAAAGTCTGTTTTCCTTGTTTTTCACTGGATTAGTGATTAAAACTTATCACTGAGATCATTCCCTGAGGTTTAAAACTGTGAATTGTTCCCCTGAAACTGCAATTGTGCTAATTTCCTTCATTTAAATTGAAATCGCGCCCGGCCTGTGAAGAAAACCCGGAAACTTCCGTTTTGAATCCACAAGAACCAAAATGGAAGCCTCGGCAGCCCTGAATGTGACTCCATTAAATGCCCCCACAGAGAGTTAGAATATTTTCCTTTAGTAGATAAATATTTTCAGATTAAAGAATTGCATTTTGATGAAAGCCCCCTTCTGAGTTATTGTCGCTGCAGAGACGATTACTCGAAGGGGCAGGATGTCATTGGGTTGTGGGAATCCAATCTCCCGAGATATCTCATCCCCTCAGTCATTTCTTTCCCAGAAATCATCCACTATTGCCATTCTAACTATGATCCCACTCAGAGAGCTGTAATATCCCCTGACCAGAGTGTTCTTTTCCCCATTACTCCCCAGGCTATCAATGCAATGCTACATTTTGAACCAGATCAAGAATTAGCACCTTTGTCTATAGAAGAACTGATTGAAAAGTCTAATCAATTGACCCCAGAAAAATTGAAGTCTATTTGCCAGAATTTCATGTTGCCTGAACATCAACCTAAGGGAATTCCTCCCTATGGTTTTTATTATTTCACTAAGTTGGGAAGGATCATCCTAAATATGATTTCTTTTGTCCTGGGTTTCAATACCAGTGAATATGTTGATGAGATAACCCTAGTTTTGCTGTCTATCTTTACTCCTGGGAAACCTCCTGAAGTTAAATATGACTTTGCCTCCTTCATAGCCAATAAGATCCATGATCAGTTCATGAGGCTAGATGATGAGAAAGTTTTTAAATATTCCTCAGTTATTTATCATCTCATTATCTTTTATCAATCAGAAAAGTTCCCTTTCCTTGTTAAAAAGCTTGATGCCAAGGGAAACCCTAGGTCAGTTATATTTTGGTCTCCCATAATTCATTCTTCCTATAAGTCTCCATATTCCTATACTGAGTTCATCGATCTTTTTGTATATCCTGCAACTACCTTGTTGACAAGAATCCCTCCTCCAAGGCTCAGTAATGAAATCAAGAAGACCTTGCAACTTTCAAGGACTTATAAAGTTGGAGATTGGTATTTATATCAAAACCATTCAGTCATCAGAATTTATGGATGTGAATTACATCCATTCAAGTTGCCAAGATATGTGCCCATGAGGATTTTTGCCTTGGAATATTTCAGGCAAATGAATAATTCGGATGTGATCCATTTTTGTAGTGTGAAGAAGAAAGCCCAATTAAGGATCAAAAGTCAATTAGGTCCTTTCATCTGCAACTCTAGGGAGGCCGAGCAAGAAGCAGAAAACATACTGCAAAACCATTGCAAGTTCCAAAGAAGTTTTCGTTGGGTTCCTTATGACCCATTTGGTTTTATCTGTGAAAAGAGAATAAAGAAAAAGTCATCCCCTTACATACACCACAAGATTCCTCAAATAGAACAATATGCCAATCAAGATGAATGGGTGGCAGAAACACTAATTGAGGAAGAAAGTGAAGAAGAAAAAATGAACAGAATAATGAAAGATCTTGAGAAGAAGTATGACCTAGAATCTTGTGGTCAAGTGTAGGTACCTGACATTGGCACTTCTTCAGCAGCAAATCTACAGCAGACATTACAGGAAGGCAGTTCACCAGTGGCAGCAGAATCAAAAGGCAAAGGAAAGGAACCTGAAATTCAGGTCATTGAAACTTTAGTCATGGCAGAGAAACCTCAAACTTCCAGAGCACTTGATCAAACACAAGTTTCTCCCACTCAAGTAAAACATCCTGAAGTTTCAGAATTACAAACTCCATCCAACATGGAAATAGGAAAGAAAAGGCAGGTTCCAGACACTACTCCTTCTAAAGAGTCCTCAGGAATACATCAAGCCAAAAAACATAAACCAGATCCACTTCCAGATGTGGAAATCATAGATGAGGTGTTTGATGATGGAAGAGAAGACAGTCAACTAACTGGTTCTGTTAGTGTGACCCATACAGAGCAGAAAGGAAAAGCTTTGCACAAGCAGCTGAGTACTAAAGTATCCTCCTTTAGGCCACCAAAAACAGATACAGGGGATATAAAAAGAACTTTCATCAATATAAAGGCAAAGAATGATCCATTAAGAATGAAGGTATATGATCAATATTTGAAAATGGCTCCACATAATCAGGAAAGGTTAATGTCAGCATTTGACATTTCACAAGGCAAAATGATGATGAGCCACTTCAAGTCAAAAGTGCCAAAACCCATGTCGGCAGCTGATTATATTAGAACAAATTTTGAGGTCTTGGCAAAGGACATTCATCCTTTAGACCAGATAGAGCTGCATAAACAAACTGGGGAAATGGTGTATTCCACTCTTACTAATAAGGCCATGGCAGCCCTAACGCTGCAAGATTCTTTAAATAACACAAGCGCCCAATTGCAAATTGAGAAGGCCTCTTCTCAGGCCAAAGATAACAAAATAAAGTCTCTGGAAGACATAATCATCAGCTTGGGTCACAACCCCAAAGATATTAAAAGCATTGAGGCATTAATTAAGAAGAAAGATGATGACATAGCTGCACTGAGAAAGCAGCTGAAATTACCAGCCTCAAGGCACCCCCAGACCCAAGAAGTTTTGAAGGGGAATTCACAAGAAGAGATAATGGAGTTGCTCTTAAAGATGACTGAGCGACTAGGTGAAACAGAGAAAGGATTGGAACAAGCTTTACAGGAAAATGAAGCTATCAAGCAGGCATCCATCACAGAAGCTACTACAACCACAGGTACTACAATAGCAAAGCAACAAACAGAGCCAGCACAGGTAAATACTTCTGGTTTAAGTTCTGATGATTTGATAAAACAAATGGAAAGTTTACAATTAAGAGTCACAGAACTTCAAACCACAAAGTTAAAATTAGAAAATTTGGAGCAGAAGTATGATACATCTAAGAAGACAGTTGCTGATAATAACAGGGAAATTAAAAGATTGGATAGATTAGTTAAGGCTTTAGAAAAAGATCTTTCATTAGAAAAGCCTTTGAAGGAAATAAATGAAATTCTTTGGGGTAATATAATTGAGTTAATAAAAAGTATTTGGCCCTCTATTCAAGCAATTTTTGAACAAAATGACCTGATTAAAATAGCTCAGGAAGAAATAAATAGAACAAGAGATGAACTAAGAGGTAGACCTGAGCAGGCCAATCAACTTATTCAATTTTTGAACACCCGAACAAAACAACAGCTTGCAGTACTAGGAATTGAAGACAGGACCGGCACTATTTTGATGATAAAAAGAGTTTTCATCAAAAGAACTTTTATGCAGAATTTAGAAAGGAAGTGTTCAGATATTTTGGCTGATATTAATGCTTTCAGAGAAAAATTTCAAGTTTTGTTAGACAGTGGGTTACCCAGTCCGATGCTCTCACAGGACCAAATAATGGAACTGGAAACCTATGTCAAGAAAATAGATATCTATGCTCAAAATACAACTGCTAGTTCTATCAGTTTGACAGAAACAACGTTGCCAATAGGGAGAAAGATCTATGACAGGTTGAAGAATTTATTTCATCTTGAACATGAAATAAAGTATTTATTTCCTAATGAGCCCACTTTTTACAAACTCACAGAGGCCGATGAGACATTGAGGAAACTTAAAAGGACTATGATACCAGAAGATCAATGGTGGAATGACCTATTGGAAATTCTATGAAGATTATCTTCAGTATGAGAATTTTATCTTTTTACTATTATGTGAAAGATAAAAATGAGCACAGATGAAAGAGTATCAGTTGAATAGGTTAAAGAGTATCCGTAAAGACAAAGAGTATCAAACAAGCAAAGAAATTACTCCAAGGGACAGCACCGAGCCCTATTTCAGCACTTACCTCCAGCACATCGACAAAATGAGGGAACAGCACATCAACAGTTACCTATTATTCTATCCACGAGACCATTTTTCTCTTGTTTATTTGTAAATTACTCCTTAGTCACCCTAGATTATTGGCTAGGTTAGTGTGAGATTTTTTCAAGTATTTCTTGTATAAATAAACCCTCAAAGAGAGTATTGAGGGTGGATTCTATTACTTTGCTGTAACATTGAGATTTTCAGAATAAAAGCATTTTGGAGAAATTTATTCGTGGCTTACTGGATGACGATTTGAAGCTCAAGACTTTTTGCAGGATTCATGTGTTGGACTGCAGTTCAATAAGTCTTTCTACCCTTTGTCTTAAGTTTTATATCAGTTTATAATATCATTATGTCCATTTCTGAATAATTTACATAAAGGATTGAATCAGAATTTACTTAATTGTACTCTGATTTCAGATGTGATTGTTCTTAACGTTTTCCTCTAAATTAGTTATAAGCATGAATTCTTAAATGCTCTTGCTTTGCTAATTTAAACATTGTTGATTACTATCATAAAGAATTCTTCATTGCTCTTTGTTTGTAGTCATCTCATTTCTTTCTTTTGAACATGGTGAAAGATTCATAACTGCCTTTCATCCCTTCAAGATCATCCCATCCACTTTAAATTTTAAGGATTATTCTCTGTCTAGCTATCTTGCCCTGTAAAGCCATCTTGTGTGTAGAATAGAAATCCAGTAAAGCCATCCTTTGACTCCATAGCCCAATGGACTGAAAACTTTCAACCTTGCCCTTAGTTTGTGGATTCCACCATTTTTCAAACAAACTCTTGGATCTATAACTAGCCTAAAACCTTCTAAGAAAAAAGATAAATAAAAAAGAGAGAGCCCTCTATGGATGCAGATTGGCTAGATTCTGCATCTGAAGGTTGGTTTGTGGTTACCTTGGGTATACTTTCCTTTTCTTACAACTTCAAGGAAAACCTGAGTGATAACAAGTTCTTCCAATGCCCTTGAGCTGTTGGCATAGTTTTGGATAGTTTTTCCTTTCTTCACTTCCTCACGCAACGAGACTACTTGGGCTTCTAATTCTTCCCTTTCTTGGTTACTTTCTTCCAACTTCTTTTGAAGTGAGTCTTCAATGCATTTGTGTTCTTCAACTTCAATTTTGAGATCTTGAACTTGTTCTTCAAGAGTTTTGGAATGGATCTTCTCCACCTTGAGATCTTTTATAAGCTTGATTTCTTTCTCATAAAATTCATTTATGGTCCATCCTTCTTCTTCATTGTTTGATACCTCTTGCTTATTGTGCTTGGCCATAAACAATACTCTCTCATTGGCTTCTTCCTCACTATCATTTTCTTCATCGGATGATGAGCTATCTTCTTTAGAGAGAAAGTTCCTTTTGGATCCTTGCTTGTTGAATTTCTTAAAGCCTTTCTTTCTCTTTGAGTTGCCATTACTTTTGTTTGGACATTTTGCTGCAAAATGCCCAACCTCATTACAGCTGAAACATATCAATGGAAGTTTACCCTTGAATTGTCCCTTACCAATTTGTAGTTTTCTCGTGAAGTAAGCATATTCTTCATCTGAAAGACCTTCTTCATCATCTCCCTTTTCTTCACACTTACAGGTGCATGTATTTTCAATTGAAGGTTGTTTATCCTTATTGGTTTTCTTAGATGAAACGAACGCAATTTCTAGATGCGAAGTACCCTCTTCTTCATCAAGTCTCATTTCATATGCTATGAGAACTCCATGTAATTCCTCTTTGCTGAGTTTGTCTAGATTTGCATTGTATTCTAAGACTGACACCTTTGGGTTGAATCTCCCTGGTAACGTTATAAGAATATTCCGTATAATAGTCTTCTCATCAACTGGCTCTCCCAATCCTTCCAGAGTATTGGTTATTTCATCAACGTATTGAAAGTATGCAGCAATGTTGCAATCTTATTTCATTTTGAGTTGCTCAAATTTTGCTCTATAGATTTGAAGCTTTGCTTCTTTGACATTTGAGTCACCTGCATATATATTCTCAAGCTTGTCCCATACATTTTAGGCGGTTTGCAACCCAACACCTTATTATAAGAAGATTCAATAAGTCCACTGATAATAATATTCTTTGCTTTTGCATCATTTACCAAATTCTTCTTACCTTGTTCATCCGTGGTTGATGTAAATCCATTTTGAACAGTGTCCCATACTTCGTAACCTTGCGCCAAGAGATAGACCTCCATTATTCCTTTCCAAAGTGCATAATTATTTTCACTGTATAGAGGTACACCATTATTGGTATGCTCCATGACCTCCTTCCAGCTGTTAAACTACTATTCAAGGAACCATGCTCCGATTCCAATTGTTGGAAATATTGAGAGGGGGGGTGAATCAATATTTCTTTCAATTAGAGCATTAGTTAATATTCAATTATTATCAGTGTTTGTACAATGATAGCAGCAAACAAGAGGAACAAAAATGCACACAATTTTTAAGGTGGAAACCTACTCCGGGACAAAAACCACCTAATGCTTTTCTAGTAATTCTTTTCAACTCCAATTGAAGATAAAGCTCCAACTTCCTAGAATATAGAAAAGCATTCTTCTCCAGCTCCCACTGGATGGATGCTCCAACGCCTGATATTCTTCAGTAGTCACTGAACGGATGCACCAACACCCAATGAGCTACAACTCACCCTAGCACCACCCTACCACCCTATAGAATAATAAAAGAAGAATGGACTCCCGTACCAGGGAAAATGGTCCACTTTACAATGATATAGAATGATGTAGAAGAAGAAGATATACTAGACCATAACCCAAAATTTGACACAACCACCTAATGATGATCCTAGACCTCCCAAAACTTCCTCTTCAACCCTTGGCAGATAGATACTAGTACAATTTGCACAATAATGTATTTACAATGACTAAGTACAATGATACCTTTACAATGATTGTATGCAGTGCTGCCCACTTGAAGACTTCATATGATGAACTTCTTGCTGCTGTTATGCACCTTGGATGCTACTCTTGTCATGCTACCCTCTGCTGCACCTTTCTTTACTTTTCTGCCGTAGAAAGTCTAGTCCTTTGCAACCCTTGACAACACATGATCTAGCTTTTTCTTGCCTTCTAGGAGCTCGATATTGAATCTGGTGTATCTCTATCATTTCAGATCCTCAATATCTAATTTTTGGTCCTGTAGTATTCCTATGAGTCATATTTCCAATGCCATAGCTCTGACCCAATTTGGATTCTTTAAGAGAGAGTTATACCCAATCTCTCACAATGCCCTAATTATGGACTGTTTCAGTAGAGCACAATTTTACGGCGTGACACGTGTCATTTTTCTTCATTTGTTTCTGAAATTGATAGAACGAAAATTAAAGACTGTGCACTATCCATCAATTTTTACAGCATTCCAATCCGATACTCAGAGAGAGAGTTATGACAATTTTACCAAGGTCACTTCTTTGAGATGAATTTCAGGAGCCTGCAAAAATCCTTACTTCCATATATCATATCTCCAAAAATATTGTGCAACTTGATCTGAAATTTTTACTGTAGCTTCCTCAAGATTTTGGATTCACCTCATAAAAATTTCAGCTTTTGAGCCTTCGTAGAAAAAAAGTTAGAGCGAAAATTCCACGATGACTTGTTTCATATGGTCGAATCCCTTGCTTAAGGAGGAAATGAAGATCACAATATATATGAATTCTTAAGTTGAGAGGAGCTTCAAAAAGTGAACATGGGAGGGATTTTAGGAGCTTAGAAAATATTAATTATGACTTTTCAATGACCCATGCCCCAACCCCATGGGGTTTTGGCCCACTAACTGGGGTACAAACTTCAAACATGAATATCTCTCAAACCGTGAAGAATTACATGGCATGCCATATATCAACAGAAACATCTCGACAAGTAGAAACCATAAAAATAATTATTGACCTAGAATATATTAATTTGGTAGGTCAAACTTCTCATTCAATTTTGGGTTATCCCCTAGTGCTGCTTGGGTTGACATCAATGACAACCGCTGATCAACAATGCCTTGGTGGAACAAACATCCTGCTACATACCTCATCTTCTTCCTTTATTAATGACTGAAATATACTAACCAAAGGATCATGGTAAACATGCAACATGAGTTTTTCTGGAGGATTTGTAACAAGAAAACAAACCTCATTCCTAACTGTTACTTTTCTTTTGTGTTGCCACTGATTATCTTCAAGCAACAAGGATGACTCTTGTTTCTTCTCATTTTCCATTATAATCAACTACTTGGTGTGCTCTTCATCACTTTCTCTGTCATACAGAAGCTTGCAGGGGAGTTGCAAACTCTCAATCACCTTGGGTAAAGGATCATAACTATTAAAAATATGTTGTGTTTCTTCCTTAACATCCCAAGAATAAATTAATTATGGAGAAATTTTTAGATTTTATTCAAGGTTAGCAAACTTGGAAAGTGAATTTGATTGGTCTTTAAGCAACAAACCTAATTGGTCTTCTTTTGGCAAGCTTTCTTGGCTTTCATTGGGCACCCTTGATTGGTGTTCAATATTTGAATACAACACTACTGGCTGAGTATGCTATTGTGGATCTAGACAATTACGCTTTGCTACCTCTGTTTCTAGGTCACTAGACTACTATTGATTTTTAGTGTTGTCTCCTAGGAAATACTTTAGCTCTTCTCCTTCTTCATGGAGGGTAAGCTCACCTCCCTCTTCTTCAGCATAGGCCAGAGGCTGATTTTCTACATTCGGTCAAAAAACCACCATGGATTGTTCTTCTTGGAGATTGAAGGGCGTGGGAATTTTTCTGTAATGGCTTCTTCGAATTTCTCTTTAGGAGGGTCGGGAAATTTCAAGGTTATAGATGAGGGCTTCTTATCCTTGGGAGGACCAACTCTTTGCTTTGTGGAAGTGGTTGTAGTGGCCTTATGAGGGGATGACTCTTCTAACAGATTCTTCCCTTTTCTACTAGGACTAGGAGGGGTTTTTTCTCTTGATATTGACTCTTCATTTTGTTGTTGCCTGTTAGACTAGGTCTTGTCAGTCCTCTGTCAGAGTCAAATTCACCAAAGTTCATTTCTCGTCATTCATAGTCATGGATGGCAAAGAGTCTTTAAGATTTTTAGGTCTAGGGTTTTGTCGACTTAGCCGCATGAAAGGTTCCTAATCAGTTTCCATTGCTAAATTTCATAGTCAATAAGGCTTGAGAGTGTTTCTTCTTCAAAACCTTGTTTTGAAGAAGAAATCATCAATTGTGTCTTCATAATAAATATGTAATTATTCAAATTTTCTCAGCTGAAAATGTTCACATGCAGCCCCTCCTGATCCTTTGCTGAAATCCCACGCCATTATCCCTGCAAAAAGTCAATCAAGAAAACATCATTCAAGCCAAAAGGTCAAGTGCAGAAAACAGAGTTTGTATCAAAGTTGTCAAAGTGCCAAGTTCTGCAATGTAAACAATGGGTTTTGAAGAAGCAAGGATTAAGCCATGTCTATATGAGATATTTATTAAAGTCATATGTCCATTTGCAACAAGAGATATGCACAAAATCCAAAGGAGAAAGTCGAATTTTGAAAGTTGGAAAGCAAACATTGTTTTAGAAGGGCCGTGACTGTGTGTCAAGACAGGCGCGACGCATACAAAGGAGGCATGGCGCACCCACACAAGCGCGGCGCATAGAGCCAAATTCCATTGTGTTAATTTGTAAGAGCGTGGCGCATCCAGCCTGCGCGGCGCATTGGGCTGGAGCGCGGCGTACAGGCTCAAAACAAGCAAGTTTCAAAAACTTCAGGGGATAGAATGTTGTGCACTCCAAGTGGTTAAATTTGCTGCGCAACACGTTGGTTTTGTGTGTGTGGCACACAACGCTCTAAATCTTATTGCAATGCATGTTCTACTGGCCGGTTGTGGCGTTGGGGCATTATACAAAGCGTACTGTGTCGACTAAGATGTTCAAAGTGGCAATAACTTGTAATTTCTGTGGGAAAAGTTTTCTATCAAGGTGGGAGATGTATTTGAAGGAAAGGTCAGCTCAGTTGCTAGGTTTGGTGCCTTCGTAGAATTGCGCTTTCTTGATGGTGGTTACTATGTTGATGGATTGGTTCATATATCTGAGGTTTCATGGGATTTAGTTCGTGATGTACGAGATGTATTAAAGAAAGGTGACAGTGTTCGAGTTAAAGTTATACAAATTGATGTAGAAAATCAAGGCTGGCATTCTCAATCAAACAATTGCAGGCAGATCCTTTATTGAGACGTTGGATACGTTGATGCCGCAAGAAGGAACGTTGAAAACAGGTACATCAACTGCTGGTGATCTAGTGCCTAGTGAACCTTTTCTAGATTTAGAGCAAATATGCGAGGGACTGCTTCGGGAAAAGGGAATAACCAATGTTAAAATTGGAAGAAAAGTGCTTGAAAAACGCGTTGTTTCCCAAGATTTGGAGCTTTGGCTTTCAAATATGCCAGTTGAGGGTGGCAAATTCACCCTTCTCGCTCGTGCTGGCAGACTGGTGCAAGAGTTACACTTGGAAACTTCCCTTGACAGGGCGGAGATCAAGCAAGCAGTGCAAAGGGTAATGGGAAGAGTTCTTTAAGTGCTTGCAGTAGCTCCTTTGAGACCAAGCACTTTCTGTGGGTAAACATATCAAGTTATTCTTCTGGAAAGTCATTATAATTTCCGTTAAATGCCTTATTGGTATTTCTGCAGTGTAAATAACCTTACCTATGCTTTGGTTGCAACATAATTTTGCCTTGGGCATCCAGGATAATGAAGTGTTACGAATCTTGTTGAACATGCGTTCGCTGGTGGAAAATCAAGAACTACAGCTGGAGATGGCAGAATTTTGTTTCTCTTTATTAAAGGGTGAAATTATAGTTTAAAAATCCATTTTTATTAAAATTAGTTTTATTTAAACGATATTTTATTAACAAGTCAGAAAATAAAGGAAAGCAAGCGCAAAGTCAAAGACCCAATGCCTAAGATATCTACAATAGTAAAGGAATAGGCTTGAATTGCCTAATTTTCCCACAGTCACGATTTGATGGCATCCACGCTTTGCCTTTTCATTGGCCATCAGAAATTTGCAAATGGAAAATGTAACGTAGTTCTGTTTTTAGAACAAATCGATGAATCTCTCTCTATTTCTGTAATTTCAGTTGAAACATCGCCCTTGTTTTGGGTCGATCTGTTTTCTCCTAGTCGAGTTTTATTTATTGTATGAAAAAACATTTTGTAAGGGAGAGTTCTGGAAAGTGTGGGAGGAAAAAACCCAACGCTATCACTGTACAGTTTTGACAGAGAAATAATTAAATGGTGTAGCTCTGATTTGTAAGATTCTTGCGGTATGAGTTTAGCAAATGTGTCTTTCTTTCTGTTTCATATGTAACCTGTGATGTTTGACATTTCATTCATTATCATTTCTAATTGAATGCTTTTAAGTAGAAAAGGTAGAATTCATCTTACTGCTCTGCCTTGGAGAAGTGTTCATTTTCTGTGTATGTTTTCTTCTGTTGAAAAGGATTCATGTATGTATGCCCTTTTCACCCTCTAAACAATCTTTCCACTCCACATTATTTCAAATCTGATTGCTAAGACCTCATGCCTATCTCGCCTTATGAAATACCCTGTGCCTTTGATTAAATCTCTCTGCTTCATGCTGTTCCCTGGTCCCATACGGCCCAGAAAACTCAGATATTCATTCAAATCCCTCATTCATATTTATTTACTAGCCTAAAATCATCATCAATTTGGAGTCATCTCAGACCCTATTGCTTATTTTTACTGAGTGTGACTCGGAGAGAGCCCTCTCCTGTCCTCGTAGGGCTAGCTACGAGGCTGAGCTTGGTTTGATGTTGCCTTGAGTTTTACCTTATTTCAGCCTAAGGTAGATTCGAGCGCTAACACTGCCCTTGGGTTCTCTTTCTGGAGGACCTGAAGTCATATTTCTTGTGGATTTGAGCTTGCATGAAATCCACAAACTGCCTGTAGTAACTATCAATCTCTTGATCCTCTGGAGGGAATAATTTCCTCTTCTTCTTGTTCCCCTTGTAGGATGGGTTCACCCTCCTCATCATCATATTAGGCAAGGAATTGAACTTCTTGGCTATCTGTGACTTCCTCATCTTGTTGCAACAGCTCCAGAGGGGGCCTACGATATTGAGGATTAAACCCCTGGTTAGGAATCATTTGGTTGGAACAAGGAGGGGAATTCTTTGCCTCTGATTCAAACTTAACCAGCTTATTTGAGAGGTTCTAGATCAACTTGTTCATTTCTTCAAGTCTATACTCCTGTGATTCCCTCTCCTGATTTGAGGTAGAAGCCTCCTCCCCCTTCTTTATTCTAGCTTCATGTTTTGTCTTCCCCTTTAAATTTCCAGTAGAAGCAAAGTTTGCTTCTACCTACAGTGCATCAGTCTGTATCTGATCCAGAGATGTAGACTTTCTTTCTCTTAAGGTGAACCCAAAGTTTGGTTCAAAAGCTCCTGCGATGACCACCTTAGCAACTACTTGGGGAGGTTTTATCTCGGCAGGGAGAACATCATAGAGCTTATTGAACCTCTTTACAAATTCTGTTACATCCTCATTATGTCTCTTCTTGAGAGCATTGAACTCAGTGAGAACATAGCCATGGTCCCTCTTTTCTCCCCACTTTAAAGTGAAGAAGTTTTCAATTTATTCCCAGGTGTGGACTGTGATGTCAGCTAGAGACTTGAACCATTTCCGGGCTTCTCCCTCCAAGGATTGGATGAAAAGCCTTAATACCACATCCAAGTGCTCTACATTTACATTCTCGGAAAAGGTGCATAAGTTTTCAATATGTCTTTATGCATAATTAATATCTTCCCCGGTGAACCGAGGCAACCACTCTAGATAGTCTTGCGGCATATCATTTAGAGGCTGAGGGAGGGCCAAGGGGGCATACTTGTTCAAAAGGAAACTCGACACAACCATATGATTTAGAGTCGTGTGGTAAATGATGGATTTGAATATGGTGTGAGGCCTAATGAAATCCATGACTACTTTTGATTAGGACTATTTTACAGTGGAGTCACCAAGGTGAGGAATATGCAACTGTCAACCCTTCGTGCTCACCTAATTGAATTGTGAAGACAATTTCGTATCCCAGGGAAAATATTTCTTCATTCATTCCTCGGCAGCAACACAAAAAATATGTTGTAGCTCCTAGAGACAGCCTTGAGTTGCAAAAGACGAGTGCCTAGGACATCTTAAAATCATAGGTTGAATGTGAACAATTGTATAAGATGCCTCTAACGAAATATGGAATAAGAGAGCACTGGTTTTGGTGGTTCATGGATGGAGAATACTTTGGAGTCGATTCATGTGAATTCCATATATTGTGAGAGGGCTCAAGAGGATGTGAGGCTTGGTGGCTTCTAATTGGTCCAAGTATAAAACAACGAGTAGAAATCTTAAAGTATGCAGAGGTGTAGATAGAGAATGGAGAAGGAACCCATGAGAGATAGGCTTAAGGGATTTAAGAATCTGTCCCCTATGAACTCAGAGGAAACATATATAAATGAAATATAAGCAACATCAGAGGCTCATGGAGCGCGAATTAAGGGAGTGCAACAAGCTTAATACATGAGTGTTAACACCTGAGCATTATACAAACACAAATTCATTAATAAAAATTGCAGACTACCGGCAGCTACATTACACAAACCATCAAAGCAAAATAGTGTGAAAGATGATTACACATAAGAAGGAGATTACTGATAATAGAAGGAAACTTATATATACTTCTCATTTCTCCATCTGGAATCCAAATAACAACTCTGTATCATATTAAGTTCAAACAATTATCCCAAAAATGTATCTCAGAGCACAGGGAGCACAATCATACAAAACTACAACAAAATTCTTCAAAGCTATAGAACCCTTCTTTCATCTTAGAACTTGCTACATATAGAGTTCCCATTGAGGTTTTACAATTGAATATTCTGTCATGATCGACCCACACAGGTAAAACCAAAATATCCTAAAAAACTATCAGAGCGTGCATCAAGAAATCACTCCCGCAACAGAAAAATCAAAACATAATTGGGTTAAATCGAGATTTTACCAGCAAAACATCACTATCTAATCAGTAAAAAGAAAATACAAAGTTGACCATAGGAGGCCAATTATGGGAGACTTCAAATAGTATGGTGAGGAGTGGCCGTGAATAGGTAGGCAGTCCATCTTCCATTACTTAATTGCACCTGCTTTTTGAATGCCTCCACTCCCTCATTCTCATGATTTCCACTTAGTCCGTTGTGAAGTGGTCAGTCATACTGCATGCGCCTGGCTCTTTAATGGAGGTTCCTTGGATCAACCGAACAAACTATGCTTGTGTTATTCTGCCAAAATCTCGTGCTTGTGCTGGAGATGAAGGGGAGATTATGGTGAAGCCTAAAGTGGGGATGGAGGCATTAACACATGGCAGGATAGTTTGACACTGCAAGGATCAAGACAAAGGCCGTGGGAAAGGGTTGATGTCGTGGTGCAGAGGTGGGGCCCAAATCCATATCGCAGAACAAGAATCATAAGCCTTTTTTATAAATAGCAGGAGGAAAGTGATAAGATTTGTGGGGAGCGAAGTGCGTTTGCGGAAAGAGGGAGGTGACATGGCAAGATGACATGGACCTGGCCCGTAGATTGCATATCACAAGATTTACGTGATAGCAGCAGAGGGTAAATGGTAAGATTTGCGAAGTGCGATATGCGATGGCCGAAATGAGGTGGGACTACCCGCACGTTGCATGTCACAAGTTTTATGTATTAGCAGTGGAGGGTAAAAATTAAGATATGCGAAGTGCGATATGCAGGCACTTAAATGTTGGGAAGTGAGAAAAGGAAAAAATGTGAGGGGAAGGTGGAAACAAAGGTTTTCATGCGATTTTGGCAATGCGGTAAGGTTGGACAGGTCCCACCAAATTGCATCGGCGGAAAAATAAGTTTCGGCTAGGACTTAAGAGGCAAAGGTTAAAACTTGCAGGGAGGAATGTGCAATTTAATCTCTGCATCCATCTCTTCACCTTTGGGAAATTAGTTTTTTTGCTCCACGGTGTAACCCTCCTAAGCTTGTGAATGAGCATGAATCGACCCTGTCTGGTGTGCAATGTTCTGAATGTGACCATCGGTTTGGCTCTTGAACTGTTCTACAGGTGAATGAGCCTGACTTGACCCACCATTAAATGATATTAGAAACACTTTCCCCTTTCTATTGAGCTGAAAGGCAGATCCATTCCTTTGAAGCTCTTTGACAGTCAAGATTTCCCTTCCTTTCTCCTTCTCCACTTTGTGAGCGGTCACAGGCCAATAGAACCCAAGGGAGAGTCTCGATTTTGGTAAAATTTCAAGCCAACATGAACCCATTACACATAATTGGTCTCCCTTCTAGGCAAATTTCAAGCCAACATGCACCCATTATGCATAATTGGTCTCCCTTCTAGGAAAATTTCAAGCCAACATGCACCCATTGCCAATATTTACACCAAAGGTGTTTATAAGGGGGAGGTTCTTTGGGAAATTTCGTCGTCATCTGTCCAAAGCCTATAAAAAGAGGCCATTTGTCTGTAGTGTTTTCGTTTATTTTTACAAAATTGCAATTTAACTGGCCTTTGTCATGACTTCCACACTTCTTATTTTTATTTTTATTTTTTTTTTCAGCATAAAAAACACCTAGTGTATATTTATGTACCAACACAAAATTCAAAGATGTTCTTGAATGTTCATACAATATGTTCAGTAAGAAAGGAAATCATGAGAGAGAAGATGGTATACAATGGGGCTATTTCTATTTTTCTTTCAATACTTCTCAGGGCAGACATAAGCATTTGTGAAACATGTCTCGGTGCACTGGATCAGCTTTGCAACTGTGCCAAGGGTCGATCCACTACATCTAATGACGCTTTGACCATGCCTGTTATAGTTCAGAAAATTCAGTGAGTTTCATATTTTGCAACTGAATATGTGGTGTCTATTTTATGGACACTTTGCGGTTACTCGGATATCACTTGTATATCATTGGACGCACTTCAAGAAGGATTGTTTCAGAAACTTGTGGTATTGATGCAACAACTTGGTTGTGGGCAGAAAAAAGAAAAGAGCTTCACAACTGCTCGAAGCCCAGTGAATAGGAATGCATCACATCTAATTATGCTCACAATTTGATATATTTGACTCCTTCAATCACCCTATCACTTTTTCTATCTGTCATTCTATCCATTCATTAGCTCTATTGATCAATATATCAATTCATCCCAATTATCTTGCAAACATTCATTAGCTCTATCGATCAATCTATCAATTCATACCAATTCTCTTGCAAATGGCTGAGTTTTTTTGGTTGAAAGACGGGAGATTGGTAGAAATTTCCATTGCCTGGGAACAGGTCTCGCAGCCCTTTGTGCCCAATACTGTCATCCGTTATGGATGCTGAATGGTTCAGGTGACGGAGGCCCATCACTAAACTAGCAGCCCTGGTTCGCTAGAGCGACGAACTTGCTATATTTGATGCGAAATAGTATTCGATTCTATATGTGCAATGGTATGCGCAGTGGCATGAGAAATGGGCCCCATTCCAATTTATTTTTTGAAGTTTTCGCTGCAAAATGGTATCCACTGTGACATGCAAAACCGGCCCCACCCTATGAGTTGAAGTAAGGTAACCAGCAAGAGCAGAAAAGGCAATGGTCCAGGTGACGAAGGCCCATCGCTGAACTAGCAGCCCTGGTTTGCTGGAGCGGTGGACTTGCTATATTTTCTGCGAAATGGTATTCACTGCTATATGCGAAATGGTATGTGCAAGGGCATGAAAAATCGGCCCCATTTCAGTTTAGTTTTTGAAGTTTCCCTGCGATATGGTATCCACTGTGATATGATAAATGATATGTGCAACGACATGTGGCCACACCCTATGTAAGTTATAATTTTTTTGGTAACTTTCACATTGATCCTTAATATTATTTTCTGTGATAAGCGAAATGGTATTCGCCACTACATGCGAAATGGTAGATGCAGTGACAAGTGAAGTCGGTCCCACCCCCCCATAATGAGTTTAGAGTTTCTGGTATATTTCGCATTGTTCCCATAATGGTTTTTTTGTGATATGCGAACTGGCATCTGCTGAGATATGCGAAATGGATTTTGCTGCGACATGTGAAATCGGCCCCACCTGCCCCTTGTAAGTTTTTGAAGTGTTGGTATGCAAAGTAGTTTACTGAGGTGATCTGTAAAAGAGTTTTATCATATCTTTTGCAACCATAGAATCAGCTCAGGATGCAACCTGGCTCCAGAACTTACTGTCCAATTTTAAAATATAGGGGAGGTATTACCAAAGATCTCTTTGGGTGATTTATCCCTGGGATATTCAAATTGGTGTCTGTTTTTTATTTTAAGTAGACCCTACAAGCGTATGAAAATTTGGTTGTGTAGGAGAGGGTGGAACATTGGAAGACATTTATGCTATTTTTGTGCATAACAGTATCACTCTGATACATCTAGACACTGGTCAAAAGTTTTTCCTGGAATGGTTTCAACCCTGTGACTCAGAGTAGCACCTCAAATTTTTCCCAGCGGGATAATACCAGATAAGGATCATCGATAATTTTTCAAATTTCTATTCAGGTGGAGGGAAAGGTGATTGTGGCAGCGGATGTGGACGTCTCTTCCTTCCACTGTCTTATCCTCCTGAAGGTTTACCATAAATGGATAGCATACTATGATCTCATATCTGATGAGTCATAGCCCGATGGCGGGTGGTAGTTGTTGTTCGATGTATGGGAGTATTAAATAATTTTATTTTCATTTGGTACCAGATATAATGGAGGGTAATATTGGAAGGACCATTTTATCAATATATCTATCTGTACAGGTATAATTCTCTTAGCATAATTGTTCGCGACTCTTAGGTCTTTGGGATTCTCGCTCTTTGGGGGGTTGGTAGGATATTATACTTCTTGGTTCCAGCTTTCTAACCACAACTTTTAATTGAGTGGTACTTAGATTTCTTTTCTATCAACTTTTCCACCTTAGCATTTATGACCTTGGGATTGCGTGATGGCAGATTTGGAAAACTTTATTTCGAAAAATGATAAGGTGGAATGAGATGAAATCTTCCTGCATGAGCTTGAGTTGGCGCAGGGTGGCGGGTTATGTGGAACACGTGGTGCACACTCCTCATGTTTACTGAACCTAATCACAAGAAGGCTATCTCGTATTCTTCTGGTTGTAAACCTTCTGATTTCCCCTTTCCGACTGCGACTGAAAATACTAAAGTTTCTTACCCTTGCATGAAGAAACCTTTCAAGTCTGCAGAGGGCTATTGTTTGCTCAGTTTTGGGTGTGATATAATGTGGGAGAGGGTGGATATCTTAACGACCCAGACATTGGTGGGGAGATGGCAGTTCGAGAGCCATAGCAAGGTTAACATGTTATAGTGATTAATGGATGCATGGAAACTACTACTGGGATACATTCTGAGGATAAGAAAACTCCAAAACGGATGGTACTGTTTTCATTTTATAAAATATGAAGATGTGGGGGAAGTTTTTAGTTGGAATTGGGTTAATGGACACTGTTTCCTAGCCCTTCATTGCTGGAACACTGGTTTTCATCGCATGGATAATGCCCCAAAAAATCATCTTAGCTAGGTAAAAATTCATGGCCTATCTTTAAATTCCTGGTCCACCCATTTTTTGATGGTGATTAGAGACAATATAGGAAAAATTCGTTTCGTGGATCCTAAGTGTATCGGTGCATTTGACAAGTGGGTGACATGGCTAATGGTAGAGGTCACTTTTATGGGTGGATTGCTTGCACAAGTTGGCCTACAATGGGATGGTGTGACATACTGACAGTCTCTGGACTACTGGAAAGTGCCTTTCCATTGCCACCTTTTCCATGAGACTGGCCACTTGATGCGCAAATGCCAGAAATGGCATGGGGAAACTGCTGCTAAAAAACCAAGGCCTAGACGTGACCTGGACGGAAAGGATGCACATGGCATGTTGTATTTCTCTCATCAAGGAACAAATATCGACCCTCCTAATATCCTAGGTAAGTCGATTTATTGTTATCCTCCCCCTCCTAATGAAAATGATGTTACTGTTGTTGAGAGGGCTATGCTTTTGTAATATTCCAAATTTAGCATGCAGCTAATTGGAATATTGTTTTTTGTATTTTACACCTAGGAGATGAATAAATGGGTAAGGAGGTCCATACATTTCAGAAATAGGAATAAAATCCTGTATGATGTGGAAAGGGATCATTATTATGGCTGAATTTCACACCCTCATGTATGAAAAGGGACATTTTCATGCGGACAAAGTCAAGTTTGACCAAGTCAACAAAATAAATGTGGGTGGAGTGGATCATCAATAAAAACATCTCAATATGAATGAGGATCAGTTTAGATAACTATATGAGAGCTGTATTGAAGAACCTTAGGTGTGAAAAGGGCTGAAGCATGTTGAAGAGGTCAACCTTGACCAAATCAAACAACGTTGTTATGGAGGAGTGACTTTGATGAAGGTACAACGCAGTTTTGGAGGGAGATTGATTGTGTGATGGTGGAAACCCTAATGAGTGGGACCCAAGGTGAGAAGGCTCACTTAGTTTATAAAGAAGAGGATGACAGCCATACGGGGTTAGCTTATGAATGATATTTTGATGTGTCTACTTAGACTTTGCTCTCTTCAGCTGTTTAGCTAAGATTGCTGGTGCTGTTTAGCACTAAGGTATTCCTATTTAGGAATTCCATATCTTCCCTTTGAGAAGCTCTTGGGAGAGACCTAATCTATCATTCCACACATCCGCATTGGTTCCAAGCTTCAGTCTTCATCTACAACGTGGTTTCTGCAGGTTATTGTGTTGTGTTGTAGGCTGTTTCAGTGGAGGGTTGAGAAACTCACTTTCTGAGTTGGTTTTGCATAGGAGGAAGGATTCCTTCTATTGGGAGATCAGTTTGGAGGGTTCTTGAGCTCAATTCAGATCTTTTGCAGTAGGCCAATATACTTCCATCACTTATAGCATTATTCCATTATGGAATTGCATTATTTCTGGAGGGTAGTTTCAACAGTGTATCTTGTGGTTCTTTTTGGGAGTTTTGCTGTGATTGGAGGGTTGATCCTTCCATGGGAGAATACCTTTGATCATATCTACATCATTTCAGCCTTCTATACTCCTGTGCTTCAGATTTTAGTGACTATTTAGTCTTATTGTTGAAGGTCGCCATTTGTATTTGGGTGAATTACTAGAAACCCTCTCTGGGTTCTCTAGATTTTGTATAAAAGAGACTAGATCTCAGTTCATGGGCCATATTGTTTAGTATAATATAAAATCTGTTTGTCTCTACTATTTCTATTTATAGAACCTCATTATACTGTGCTATCTCTTTCTGCAATAATTTCATGTTGCAGTAGTTTTAGGGTTTTAACAATTTTGAGCTATACTAGGTGTGGGAGGTCTATTTACCTCATCTAGTTCAATTTGTTTCTAATATATTCTTGGATTTATATGGTATATTTTCAGATCTAAGGGATACAAGTGTTGATTTCATTTTTTTATAGCACATATTTCTGAAAATGTGTTTTTCATGCATGCATTGTTGAGTTTTCCCATTTGGGAATATTACAGTGGTATTAGAGCAAGATCTTTGGCTCAGCCTGTGGGCTTCAAGCCAAAATGCTATAAGAAGAAGGAAATATAAGAATGATGGAGAGAATGAGATTTGTCTCATTATTTTTTAGATCTATGAAGAACCTCTCCAAGGAGGTTAAAAATAAAAAAGAGAAGAGAAGTAGTGAAACTTCTAGAGGGTTTCAAGAAGAGGAAGGGCCATGCACCTCCTATTCTCAAAGGAAAGAACCAATGTTGTAGAAAGCTCCAAAGAATTACACCTTTCCTTTTAATTTTGAGGGAGAATACAAAATTCATGGAGATGGAGGGCACTTGGAACATGAGATCCTAAGCGGATACCTTGTAGAATACAAGTCTCGACTTAAAGCTTTTAAGGAAACTCTGGCTCTTCCTCAGTTTATTCAGCTGGAAGAAGAAAGGAGGCCCTACATCAATAGGAGAATGAGAGGAAATAGATTTATATTGTCTAATTTTGATGGATCATCCACATGTAAAAAAAAATCTTGGGTGATGAAGCTAGATGCATTCTTCCTACTACATCCAGTGGTAGAAAGAGAGGGAGTTGAGATCTCAGCGCTGCACCTTTAGGGTAAGCCAAGCATTTGGTGGTTCAGCCATGTGAGTCATGCAAGAGTGTCTAATTTTCCAGATTTCACTCAAATGTTGATCAAAATATTTTATAAGAAGAAATCAAAAGGGGGGGAGCCTTCACCACCACTTAAGGAGATTTGTACCAACACTAGTACAACTATGGAGGAGTAGCCATCATCTTCAGCAGATGGGGAAGCCAACACATTGGAAGGAGGAACCCTTATAGCCATACAAGATGTTCCCAAGCTTCACCAAGGTATGCATGAATTTCCACTTCTCGTTATTTCAAAAAATCTTATGAGGGGTTCTCAAAATATGCTTTTGCATGGTCATGGATCAAAACATAATGTTGATTTGGAGCAACAGACTTGCACTGTACTGTGCAACCTTGAGTTGTTCAGGGGAGGGATAAAAAATCATCCTAATGAGTCATTAGTGAGCTGCACACAACATTTGGGGTTGGGGTGTGGACTTGTGGAATATAGGATGAGCTTTTTCGTAAATAATCCAATGCAGGACATGATGTTCATCCTCGAAAGTGAGCATGAGACAGTAAATCCACCTTTGAGGAGGATATTTACAACGCTGTCATTAGGTAGTAGTGAAGAGTTGGGGGCCTAGCTCTCAGTATAGAATTCTAATGACCATTACACTTGTATGAGGTTGGATGAGCAGTGGATCAATGAGAGACACTTTGTCTTTCATCATTGTGATGGGTCTATTGGGATGAGCATTGTGCAGGCCGATGAGGAGTTTTTTCCTCCAACACACTTGGATCTTAATGGATTCAAGATAGTCATTTGTGTGAGATCCTCTCTAGGAGATCTCCAAGGAGTTGCATTTCAACATCCCATGAAATGCACAAGCAAAAATCTGATTTGGGAGGATGGTAGTTTTCATTGGAGGGGTACCAAGGTGGAACATGGTAGGAGACATCCACATATGGATGAATGGGAGTGGATAGAGAGCAAGAGGTTGGTGATCCACTTGCATATTTATGACACTGAGCAGCAGGAGGCATGGCTGTGTTGGCTACTCTTGAAAGAGTTTGGCCATCATGAGCAATATCCTTCTCCAAAGGGGATGTTGGTGGAGGAAACTTGGTAGGACACTTGCATCATATGGCAGCAAAGAGTTTGGGTGCATTATGTTGATATGATGTCCTTCATGTCAATCGACATATTTTCACTTCATAACTTGCATGATGGAGGTGTGAGGGGGCAACAAGAGTTATTGTTGCTATGGTTCCTCTTGGGAGAGTATGGGCAAAAATTTTCCCATACTTGTTGTGATATTTACGGATAAAGGGATGGTACATTCAAAGTGAAAAGAGGCTGCCTTTTAGCATTGGAGGATAAGGAGAAGATTAATCCACATAGCAGCATGATGGTGGATAAATTTGGCATGTGGAATGTCAAAGGAAGAAGTCATGGAGTGACAAGAGCCTTATCACTAAGGCCAACAACGCTGTCACTTGGGAGTATGTTTCTATTGATGAAGTGTTCTAGAGCAACAAAGCTGTAGGCTTGTTGACTTAAGTTATAAAATACACAGGAGGTATTGTAATAATAATATATTATATATAAAATGTATAATAGATGATGATAAATGTTACAATGAGGCCCTACTTATATACCTAGGCAGGTGACCTTTCATGAATGGGCATGTCTTTTAGACATGCCCTTTCACTAACTTAATGACTACTTTACATAATCCCTATTTAACTATTAATAACTATATTAATTATATTTGTTATGAATTATATTCATAACATTTCCTTCCTCTCGAAAATATTTGTCCTCAAAGCTTAATTTTTCGACAAATTTCGTCACATGGGATTATCTGCTTGGCATCTCATTGAGCACTAGTACCCCACCTTTGTAGAATTCTCTCTCATAATGTTGTTTTTGAAAACTAAGGCTTTTGTCAATATATATATATATATATATATTTTAATATATATAGTTATAATATATATCAGTTGTAAATGTTTTTAAAAGCGCCACACCTCTTACTGATACACTGATACATAACCCTGTTCACCGACCGTTGACCCTGTTTATTATTTTGTTTGATCCGCAGTGACATGAGTCATCGGAAAGAGTTTATTGTCTTCTTGGCCACGAATACAACGCTCTCTACAGAAACAAGCTCACGAGAAATCAAGTGCTTGCATGACACTTTCAAAGAATTCATGCCATAGAACTTGATAGTTTCAAAAATGGCATCAGCGTCGTCGACATGAGAACATTGAAAGCAACCTGTATAGACAAATTTCATCACTGCTACAAATCCCTAATGCTTTATGTTGGGGATCTCCATAAATTTGTCCACAGATTCCTTGAAATAATTCTTAGAAAGCATTCCGCAGAATACGTCAGATGCTTCCCTAAGCACGCACAGGTGGGCTAGTAAATTCTTGGTGTTATTGTCCAACAAGAAGGAAATGCCATAATTGGGGTTTTTCAAACCAATGGCATATATTATCTTGGCCACTTCTTTGCCCGCCTCTCGGGTATATTCAAAGGAAGAGGGGTAATAGAAGGATAACATGTATAACGTGGACTTTATTTCCTTCAAAAAAGTATTCATATCCCTTTACTGACAAAAATTTCTCTTTGTTTCCTGCCCTATATGGGAAATAAATACGAATCAGATTCAAGTTCTGCCACAAGATATTCGAACTCGCTTTTGTTTCATTACCTTTGATCGCAAGATCTTCGATCACTGCATAGTCCTGAGCAGTGATGGCTATAGCTTGTTTTGATACCTTGCCTGGAATAGCTCTTGAAGGTGTTAGTCTATGACCAGATCATGAAGATGAATGGTCCCCACCCCCATTTGCAATTTTTTTTGAATTCTTAGTTGCCAATCTTGCTCCCGCACCTATAGCCACTGCTTTTGCTGGGTCGGAAAGTTCTTGGAGCACACTTGCTGGCCTCTTTCGTTCAAGAAAAATAGTTAAGGCAAAACCTTACAATTATTTCACGGCCTTTGTTATCAATTCTTGTCCACAAACTCGAGTACTTTCGGCCAGAGAAGCTTATGCGGATTTTCGAACCTCCACAGACTTATTCCTAGTTCCAACGTCCAAATAGTTATATGAAATTTCGTTGATCCTGTGGCTGGTTTTAGAATCTGTCTGTTTCGGTTTCTCATCTTTATAACATTTATGGCTGACTTTAGAGTCTCTGCTAGTGGGCTTTCCCTCCCCATAACTATTTTGACTGCTGGAACTTTCACTGGGATATTTTGTCGATTGTTTTACTTGAAACCTTATAGACAAGGGAACATCATCATCTAAATCATAATCTTCATCTTCATGATCCTTATCTATATCAGGACCAACTTCATTTGGATCCTTATCTTGATCAACCTCAAAATAAATAATCTTGATATCTTCATCTTCATCAATTGTATTTACATCCTCAGTTGTCATATACCCACTTTGATTGTCATTTATGTTACAACTGTTGTTGATATCATCTTCATCTTTTTCACCATCTTGATTCATATCATTTTCATACTGGTCATTAAATTCAATTTCCATATCGTTTCCAACTTCCTCACTCTCACTACCATTGTCCATATCATTCATATATTCTTTGTCTTCCTCCAATTCAACAATTTTGATATCTTCCCCTTCTTCATCAATGGCACTGTTTCCTCCACTTTTATGGTGTGAATTCACATCTTCCTTCACATCACCTTCATCTGAATATGAAATTTTCATAACTTGATCTTCTGCAGAATGTAGTGATTCTTCATGATTATCATCTGAATTTTCCAAATTAGCTGAATTGTTTTGTTGACTATGTTCAATATTCGGGAATATTGGTTTTTGCGTCAGATTAATCTTGTCCAAAATGGCATTTAAATTCTGCATTGCCTCTTTATGATTGTCTCTAGACTCGTTACAGATTTTCAACATTAGTATGTCTATCCGATTTATCATGTCTTAAAGTTGTTTAATGTCGTCATAATTTCCTGTAACTTTATCCTCAAGATTAACTAATCGTTTAGTGAATTTATCAGAATTATTGATCTTACTCTCCAGATAGATCAAATTTCTGTTGAAATCGTCCATTGTCATTAATGAAGAGATCGAACGGCAATGATTTCGAGGCACTACATGTAACAAATGAAGGTATCCAACTGTGGCATAGGTGCTTCCTTCCAGGGGAAATATCGGTCCTCTGATGAAGGTGAGGGTGTGCGGGGGTTGATAACGGTGTTCTGGTCACGATAGGGTAATGAAACCATAAAGAAGGTGGTAACAGTAGTGATCACACAAATCCTGAAGAGCGACTGCTCTGATATCAAATGGAGCAACAAAGCTGTAGAATTTTTGACTTAAGTTATAAAATACACAAGAGGTATTGTAATAATAATATATTATATATAAAATGTATAAGAGATGATGATAAATGTTACAATGAGGCCCTGCTTATATACCTTGGCAGGTTACCTTTCATGAATGGGCATGTCTTTTAGACATTCCCTTTCACTAACTTAATGACTACTTTACATAATCCCTATTTATCTATTAATAACTATATTAATTATATCTGTTATGAATTATATTCATAACATGTTCCAAGGGGAGTATGCATCCCTTCATTCTACAGACTTTTATGAGGACATTCTCATGGGAGGACTCATCCATGGATGATCAGGAGATCATGTCCAAGTTATGAAAATTGCTAAAAAATGAAAGTGTTCAAAAGTGGTTGCAATCTTAACGAATGGAAAGGCATCATCGCTGCAATTCTGGCACCGCAAACGGTTCTCAAAACTGAGGTCGTATGCAAAAGTTATTGAGGTTTGAAATCGTCCAGTAAACTCCAAAATTAAAAGAAGAATATTCCAAAGAATATTTCAAGAATATTCCCCAAAATATTCCATTTTGGAAAATCAAACGAGGACAAATGGAAGATGCTGGTTGGATGTTAATTTGACTGTACAAATTTGAACCAATCACAAGCTACCATGTGGCGAGCCTGGAAGCTGCCACGTGGCCCCCATTTCAATGGTTAATGGCATATTTTAAATTTTTTGAGGCCTTATGGATTTTGAAACCTGAACCTCATGCCGGATAGGCGCAAAATTCTACCACTGTGCCATAGGGGTGTTGCTTGTAATTCATCGGCCGTGAGTTTTATTTAAGCTTTAAACTCCATCCGACAGGAGAAAAAGGGGGCCGGATGCCATGGGACCTCCATGCAAAGACCAAGGGTTTAAAACTTATCCACAGCTTGATCGGTGGTTACCACACGGTTAGAACGCCCATGTGGCCAGTGCCACTTCCAATGTTTAATGCATGGTTATGTAACGTTTATTATGCGGTTTGTTGACCGTTAAAACTGGCGGTTCCGGCGGAGGTCACATGTGACCCCGCCCCCCCAAACATTAAATTCCACTTCTAACAGTTCCACTAAACTTGGGTGGAGTCCAAATTTTTCGAGGTTGTGCCAAATTTGGCACCCTTAACTGAAGTTATTCCACTTTTAGTGGGGTTTTTGGGGGACATTGGGAAATTTTCTTTGGGAGCTGATAACTCTCTCATTATTGAACCAAATTTGGTGCAATTTTAGTCAATTTTGGGTCTCTTCGACCATTTTAATAGTTTGGAATAGGTTTCAAGTTGAACATAGGTGATCTTCATCATTTTTAGATTCGTGGAAGATCAAGGAGCCATCAGGGCCATCATGGAGAAGGCAGTGTATTGGGCATCCTTTATCCGTTTTATGTAAATGGAAAGTCATTTCTGGCTATTTCATATCTTCTTAAGCTGATTTTACAACTATTTTTTCCTATTGAGGCATATTTTCACTTGTATTATCATTTTTGAGCAAATTAATAGAAGAGGGACATGCCATTTGGGAGGCTTGGACCAACAGACGTAGCCCAGGAGGGGTGAACTGCTCAAAAAATAGCTGAGTAATGTGTTTGTGAGTTTTATTTACTGTTTATTGCTGCTGTACAATGTTAAACAGTAAAATTAAAATCCTCACATAGAAACCTCATAAACAAATCCAGAAAGATTTGTTTAACCTGCAATTTAAAGAGAACCATTTATACACTTTATTATATATGTTTGGATAATTTGCATAGCGTAACAAATACAATCCATTTCAGATCAGGTTGGTATCAGATTTGGTGTTTTGAGCATTAGGAGAGCTAGTGTTTCTCTCTGTAATGTTCTTGTGCAAAAGGATTTGTTTAAAAGGCTGCATTATAACCCTTGCAAGCAGTGCAGAGCCATCTTGGGGCAGCATTTGTTGTAGGTTTTTGAGGCTTACTAGGCTAAGTTTTCTAGAGGGTGAAGGAATAACTATGGATAGCTAAGTCCTGGAGAGGACAAAAAGGAAGAAAGGGCTGAAGGCTTCTTCCTTACCCTAAAGAACCTTAAGATCACCCTTGGAAAACAAACCCTCTTGACGATTGTTTGTTAAGAAGCTCTTGGAGTTTGTTTGTTGTTTGGTTGCTTGAATAAGAGATTGTATCTACAACCATTCGGTTAAAAAAAAGTTTTTCATTTGTTTTGAAAGCTTTGAGAACTTTTTTTGAAGTTCCCTTTGTTCATTGACATCATAATGACTAATTCTACAAGTGAGGTTTCCTCCTTCACAAGATTCTTCGATGATAATATGAAGCATGAATTTATTATATTGAAGGACATGGTGTAGATTTTGTTCAAGGATAAAAGAGAAAGCATTGAACTTCGTGAATTTTTTTTTTCCATGATGGAAGAGAAGGAAGAAATTCTTCAAAGATTGCATGATATGGAGATGCAGCTCCATCAAGCCCAAGAGGCTTTGACCAAGAAAATGCACGAGGAAGAGGTATTCCATTCTAACTTGTCTTCAGTTTCATCATTAGAAAGATGTGTTGGTTCATTCGAAAAACATACAAGAGGCATAGGTTCCAAATTAATGATTAAAATGAGCTATGAAGGCAAAGGGTTAGGCAAGCATGCACAAGGCATGGTTGAACCTGTTTCGGTTGAGGAACGACCTAAGAATCTTGGTCTTGGTTATGTGTAATTTAATGGTGAAGACTCCAAAGCCATGAAGGCATGTGAGGAAAATTCAAAGAGAACCTTAGTTCCAAGTTCTAAGATGCAAATATGTAAAATTTGTTTCAAAGATGATTGCCATTGCTTTAAGCCTTTGTTGCAACAAGAAGATGGTAGACATGCAGATTATGGCAAGCATGCGAGTTCAGATAGTTTTCAAGATAAGAACGATGATGTTAGTCTGCAAATGAAAGCTGGAGCCTCTACTAGTTCATCTCATCATGAAGGAAAAAAGGATGAACATGCAAAGAAACACAAGAGGTATAAATCTTCCCACGATAAATTTGATTGTGTTTCTGCAAAATATGATAATTTTGCATGCTTAAATGGAAGAAAGATTTGCTGTACATATTATGGTCGATTTAACCATGATGTTTCGAGATGCTGGATGAGGAAGAAGGCATACAGGAAGCAGATGAAGCAAAGACGACTTTCAAAGAAGGTGCATAAGATTTGCACATATTGCCAAAAGAGGGGACATGTTGTCTCCCATTGTTGGACTTTGCATCCAACTAGTCGTCTAGAGCACATGCAGCAAGAGGACAGAAAGATTGGCGCAAGTGAAACTAAGGATTCCATTATTGATGTGAAAACAAAAGTTTCACATGAGGAAGAGTTGCAGCAACAAAAGTCACCATGGAAGTGGCTTGGTAAGAAGTGGATGGACTTCTTAGTACAGTAAGACGTACTCATTTTGTGCATATGCAAATTTTGGTTGTATGCATGTATTTTATACTGTAATATCTCGTTTGTTTGAGACACCTTGGATCATTGATCAAGACAACAATGTACAATTTCCTTCTGCAAACTTCTCACTAGAAATTTTCTGAGTGAGTGCAAGAAAGACAGTTCTTGATAGGAGGACAAGCGCATCGAGGAAGGGAAGTGTGCATTTATTTATAATTGTGGTTCAAAGTCACTAGCCATGCAAGGAAAATGTTTGGAGGTTGAAGAGAAGAGGGTGTAGTACTTTCATTTGTTGTACAGATCAGTTTCAGTAGTCCAGAGAGCTTTTGGGGACCAAAAGCTTCCCATTTGGGAGGTGTGATAAGGATATCATGTCCAAGTTATGAAAATTTCTCAAAAATGTAAGTGTTCAAAAGTGGTTGAAATCTGAATGACTGGAAAGGTCTTGTCACTGCGATTTTGGTGCCGTGAACGGTTCTCAAAACCAAGGTCATATGAAAATGTTATTGAGGTTTGAAATCGTCCAGTAAACTCCAAAATTCAGTTGACCAAGTTTGACTTTTTAACTTTGGAAAAATTTAAAAAAGAATATTCCAAAGAATATTTTGGGAATATTCCTCAAAATATTCCATTTGGGCGAATCAAAAGAGGACAAATGGCAGATGCTAGTTGGATGTTAATTTGACTGTGCAAATTTGAACCAATCACGGGTTGCCACGTGGTACGCCCGGAGGCTACCACGTGGCCCCCAGTTCAATGGTTAATAGCATGTTTTAAAATTTTTGAGGCCTTACAGGTTTCAAAACCCGAACCTCACGCCGGACAGGCACAACATTCTACTGTTGTGCCATAGGGGTGTTTCTTGTAAGTCATCGACCACGAGTTTTATTTAAGCTTTAAAATCCATCTGGCGGGAAAAAAAACTAGCCCGGATGCCATGGGACCTCCATGCAAAGACAAGGGGTTTAAATCTTGTCCACGGCTTAATCGGCAGTTACCACGTGGTTAGAACACCCATGTGGCCAGTGCCACTTCCAACGTTTAATGCGTGGTTATGTAACGTTTATTATGCGGTTTGTTGACCGTTAAAACCGGCGGTTCCGGAGGAGGTCACATGTGACCCCACCCCTCCAAAAATTAAATGCCACTTTTAACAGTTCTGCTAAACTTGGGTGGAGTCTGAATTTTTCGGGGTTGTGCCAAATTTGGCAACCTTAGCTGAAGTTATTCCACTTTTAGTGGGGTTTTTGGGGGACATTGGGTAGTTTTATTTGGGAGGCCATAAATCTCTCATTATTGCACCAAATTGGCTGAAATTTTAGTCAATTTTGGGTCTCTTCGACCTTTTGAACAGTTTGGAACAAATTTCAGGTCAAACAGACGTGATCTTCAGTATTTTTAGCTTCAGGGAAGATCAAGGAGCCATCAGGGCCATCATGGAGAAGGTAGTGTATTGGGCATCCTTTATCAATTTTATGTAAACGGAAAGCCATTTCTGGCTATTTCATATCTTCTAAAGCTGATTTTACAACTAGTTTTGCCTAGTGAGGCATATTTTCACTTGTATTAGCTTTTTGAGCAAATTAATACAAGAGGGACATGCCATTTGGGAGGCTTGGACAAACAGACGTAGCCCAGGAGGGGTGAACTGCTCAATAAATAACTTAGTAATGTGTTTGTGAGTTTTATTTACTATTTATTGCTGCTTTACAATGTTAAACAATAAAATTACTTAATCAATCCTCACATAGAAATATCGTAAACAAAGCCAGAAATATTTGTTTAACCTGCAATTTAAGGAGAACCATTTGCACACTTTATTATATCTGTTTGGATACTTTACATAGCATAAAAAATACAATCAATTTCAGATCAATGGAACTCACTTTTAGCCTAGTCATTGTGTATGGTAAGAAATACATTTCTGTACTCACTGGTTATTTCATTGAGTATTTGCATCTTCTCACCATCTATGTACAATGCATTGCTCCACAAGAGGGCAAGATCATTTCTGAGTTACCTAGTCATTCAAGGACCTATACTTATTATGATAACCCTTCTATACATGAATTTGGGAAAGCATGTTATTAATTTTAATGTGCTCAGCTGATATATATTGCTGCTTACTATCTCATAGTAGATGAGAAAACATGCACGACTAGTAACTTGTTGGAGGACAACTTGCCACATGATGTTCTAAAACAACAGTTGGAAAGACTGTGCTGTATCCACTTGAGAAACCATTGGTATCATCCAAACTTGCACATAACATTCAAAATTTTTCTGATTTTTATGCCATATGGTGATGATGTCCCATTCATTTTGTATGGAATGGTTTGGGCTAGCATGATCCATGACTTTAGAGAGAGGATCTTTGAAGATCCAATCTTCGTCTTGCCACTTGAGGGAAACCTTATTGCAGGCCAAGATCAACAGCTACTCTACACTTATCATAAGTGGAGGGAAGGACATCATGGGGTAGGCTATTTTGTCTACCATGATCAGATTTTAAGCGCACCTACATTGCAGGAGCCAAAGGTGGAGGAGAATTTTCAGGAGTTGCCATGTTGGGAGGTAACTCATTTTGTATGGATGATAGCTTGGGGATGGGAGATTCATATGGGGATGGTAGATCCTAGTCTATGTCAGACCTCATGCCTCAAAAATGCCTTTAGAAAACCCATTTTTACCTCCATGGATGTTTTACTTTTACTTGATGATAGCTATTTGGGATGCACACGAATAGCTAGCTTGCATAATTGGGAGGGGAAACTTGGAGATGTATTGATGAGACAACATCTTGATCCTTGGAGGATTTTATCATATGAGGATGCTACAGGGGGAGAAAAGGAGGCTCTTCAGTTCTATCCTTGTAGTTTCTTGAGGACAAGCAACATTTGGGAGGGGAGGACTGTAATATTCCAAATTTAGCATGCAGCTAATTGGAATATTGATTTTTGTCTTTTACACCTAGGAGATGAATAAATGGGTAAGGAGGCCCATACATTTCAGAAATAGGAATAAAATCCCTTATGATGTGGAAATGGATCATTATTATGGATGAATTTCACACCCTCATGTATGAAAAGGGACATTTGCATGTGGACAAAGTCAAGTTTGACCAAGTCAACAACATAAATGTGGGAGGAGTGGATCATCAATAAAAACAACTCAATATGAATGAGGATCAGTTTAGACAACCATATGAGAGCTGGATTGAAGACCCTTAAGTGCGATAGGGACTGAAGCAAGTTGAAGAGGTCAACCTTGACCAAATCAAACAACGTTGTTATGGAGGAGTGACATTGATGAAGGTACAACACAGTTTTGGAGGGAGATTGATTGTGTGATGGTGGAAAACCTAATGAGTGGGACCCAAGGTGAGAAGGCTCACTTAGTCTATAAGGAAGAGGATGGAAGCCATATGGGGTTAGCTTATGAATGATATTTTGATGTGTCTGCTTAGACTTTGCTCTCTTCAACTATTTAGCTAAGATTGTTAGTGCTGTTTAGAACTAAGGTATTCCTGTTTAAGAATTCCATATGTTCCCTTTGAGCAGCTCTTGGGAGAGGTCTAATCTACCATTCCACACATATAACATTGGTGCCAAGCTTCAGTCTTTAGCTACAGCGTAGTTTCTGCAGGTTAGTGTGTTGTGTTGCAAGGTGTTGCAGTGGAGGGTTGAGAAACCCACTTTCCGAGTTGGTTTTGCAAAGGATGAAGGATTCCTTCCATTTGGAGATCAGTTTGGAGGGTTCTTGAGCTCAATTCAAATCTTGGGAGGTAGGCCAACATATTTCGATCACTTACAACGTTATTCCGTTTTGGAATTGCGTTATTTCTGGAGGGCAATTTCAATAGTGTATATTGTGGTTCTTTTTGGGAGTTTTCCTGTGATTGGAGGCTTGATCCTTCCATGGGGGAAGACCTTTGATCAGATCTACATAAGATATACATCATTTCAGCCTTCTATACTCCTGTGCTTTAGATTGCAATGATTATTCAGTCTTATTTTTGAAGGTCACCATTTGTATTTGGATGAATTACTAGAAACCCTCTTCGACTTCTCTAGATTTTGTATAAAGGAGACTAGATCTCAATTCATGGTCCATAATGTTTAATATAACATCAAATCTATTTGTCTCTACTATTTCTGTGTATAAACCCTCATTAGATTGTGCTGTATCTTTATGCAATAATATCATGTTGCAGTAGTTTTGGGGTTTCAACAATTTTGAGCTATACTAGGTGTGGGAGGCCTGTTTACCTCATCTAGTTTGATTTGTTTCTGATCTATTCTTGGATTTAGATGGTATATTGTCAAATATAATGGATCCAAGTGTTTATTTCATTTTTTTACAACACATGTTTCTGAAAATACATTTTTCATGCATGCATTGCTGAGTTTTCCCATTTGGGAATATTACATCTTTCTGTTAATTCTGGGGAAATTGTGAATGGGTCATATGAGGACCAAGTTGCTGATGATATTACTTGGGGTAGTCCTTGAAGAAGCGCAAAGATGAATCATTTGGCTGACCGGATCCTGCTACCCCTTCCGGTCATCTCTCAGGAGGGTATATGTGAACCTTTGTCTCCTCTACGGGGCCCTGTTCTAAATCCCTCCCCTTTTACCCTGTCGTCGTCCCATCTCTCCTCTCCTACAACATACAGAGAAGCGCCTTTGTCTCTGAGAAACTCCATATGGAGTGACCTTGAGTTATTAATTATTGACCCAGAAGCAAACCTTGTTGTTAGGCCCCTATATTACTAGTATAGTCCCTTATTGTTGTTAGTGTAACCCCCTTATTGTTATTATTGTACCCTTGTAACCCCCATTTTGTTATTATTGTGCCCTTAAATTATTATTGTTAGGTCGGCTAGGATTACATTGTGGCCCATTAGGATTACATTATGGCCCCATGGACTCCTATATATAGAAAGGAAGTTTTGTAAATTGTATCATCCAAGAATTGTTCATTTATGTAATGTATTGGAGGTTTCCCCCTCGAAGTGGCTTATTTCTAAGGCGTTGATATCTTTTTATTCTATTTTTGGAGCTGGTTACACAACATTTGGTATCAAAGCTTTGGATTCTAGGGTTTCACTGCTCCAAATAGGTCATCGTGGCATTTTCGCTATAACTTGTTTTCTACGAAGTTTCAGAAGCTGAAATTTTTAGGGTGCGAAGCTGAAATCCTGAGGAAGATTGTCTAAAATTTTTAGAGGAACACAGGATTGATCTCTTCTTAGGTACTCTAAAGGATAACCTGAATTTGGCACAAAATCGAATGAAACAACATGCAGATCAACATCGCAGCGAGAGAAGTTTTGATGTAGGAGATTGGGTATTTTTACGGCTACAACCATATAAACAAATGTCCCTCAAGCAAGCTAAGAAGGATAATAAATTATCGCCAAAGTACTATGGTCCTTACAAGGTGTTGCAAAAATTGGTACTATGGCATACAAATTGGAGCTTCCTGCTTCTTCGCGAGTACATCCAATTTTCCATGTTTCATGCTTAAAGAAGGTTATCGGTGAAAATCTTCCAGTTCAAACAATATTACCAGAACTTGATGAGGAAGGAAAAATCATATTGGAACCTCAAGCAGTCATGGAAACAAGAACTCGACAACTACGGAATCGATCAATTTCAGAGTATCTCATCAAGTGGAAGAACTTACCCACCGAAGATTCTACATGGGAGGATGAGAATTTTATACAGAAGCACCCAGAGCTACTCAAGTGTTGAGGACAACACTTTTTTGAAGGAGAGGGGTATGTTAGGTCCCTATATTACTAGTATAGTCCCTTATTGTTGTTAGTGTAACCCCCTTATTGTTATTATTGTACCCTTGTAACCCCCATTTTGTTATTATTGTGCCCTTAAATTATTATTGTTAGGTCGGCTAGGATTACATTGTGGCCCACTAGGATTACATTATGGCCACATGGAATTCTATATATAGAAAGGAGGTTTTGTAAATTGTATCATCCAAGAATTGTTCATTTATGTAATGTATTGGAGGTTGCCCCCTCGAAGTGGCTTATTTCTAAGGTGTTGATATCTTTTTATTCTATTTTTGGAGCTGGTTACACAACACTTGTACCCTTGCAGGTGGATACCGGGCAGCCATTGTCCCCGAACTTTATTCTAAGTCCATCATCGACGTCAAATGTCACTCTCCGTAGGGGTAAGGGATGAAATATGAGGAAAAAGAAGTCTGTCTTGGTGTCGAGATTTGATGTTGAATCTCTAAATGGAAATCATATAAGAAGTCCCTGTATCCCAAGCTATTAGAAGGGTCCTTAGAGCATTGACCCCTAATCCAGCGTTTCCTTAATGATTCTTGTTACTTTGAATTTGCGTGGGTAGTGGGACATGCCAAGTTTATTTCTTTACGAGATTCTATGACTTCTCTTAAGTCTTCTATTATTTTTTTCCAAGAGACAATACATTCTGTTGACTGCACTATCTCTTTCTTTCATGCCATGCTCCCAAAGTGGCATATGGTCGCGAAAGATGTTGTGGGCCGATCTAGTAGTCTAGCAGTAGTATGGGATCCTCGATGGGTGTCACTGAAATCTTTTAGTTTCTTTGGTGGAATTCTTCTTACTAGTTTTTTCCATGGTTTCAACCACAAAATTCATCTTTTCAATCTATATGCTCCCTACTAGGATAGATTAATTTTTTGGAAAAAGATGGAGTGGTGTGGATAATTTTTGTTGGAGCATTCCAAATTTGCTGGTGATTTTAATAGTAATCTTTATGAAAATGAGACATGGGGAAAAAGGAAGAGATGACCCTTTTTCAGGTTTCCATAGAGGTTTCTTTTAGGATGCAAATATGTGCGATATTCCTTTGATAAATAACTGTCCGACATGGTTTAATGGGAGAAAAGGGAATGAATTTATTGGGAAAAGAATTGACAGAATTGTTATTCAGGAAAGTCTTCGCTCTAGGAGGCAGGACATTGTAGCAAAAGCTAAAGATTTTACTGTATCAGATCACAGATTGGTATCCATGGAATGGTAGTTTGAACGACGACAGGGAGGCCACCCTTTTAATTTTAGCAGGGTATGGCTCGAAAATGAGAATTTTAATGTTCTTATTAAAGAATATCTGAAATAACATGAAATAGGGGCTAGCATCTCAGAAATGGAGAATTTATCTAATACACTGAGAGGTTTAAAGAAGGTGATGCGCAACTAGGAGAAGTGGCAAAAGGAATATTTGAAAGGAATAATTTCTAAAATAAAAGCTGAAAAGATGAAAAACCCTAAAAGAGGTTGAGAAGGGCAGAAAACCTCCAGATTTCTGGAAGAGTCTTAAAACTATCGAAGCTGAATATAGGAATCTCCTCCTTATAGAGGAACAATCTTGGAGACTAAAAAGCAGAGAGACGTGGTTAAATGCTGGAGACAAAGACACAAAATTTTTCCAAGATTTTTCATCTGGGAGAAAAAACGCCAATGCTATCTGGTAAGTAGGGGTCAATAGTATTTTTTTTTGTACCACATAAGCCATAAAATCAGAAGCATATAATTTTTTTATGGATTTATATAAGCCAAAGGAGGATCTGGGGATCGGTGGGCAGTTGGCTCTCCTTGAAAACTACCCAAAAATGTTTGATGAGGAGGATTTGGAATGGTAAATGGTAGCATGAGTACGGAAGAGGTGTTGGCGGTACTTAAATCCTTTGCTGTGGATAGAAGCCTTGGTCCGGATGGATGGAATTTGCATTTTTTTTTCTGCATTTCTCAGAGGATTTAATCAAGGACATCATAGACATGGTGGAGGAAGCAAGGCAATATGGATGGATTCATGGTGCACTAAACTCCACTTTCTTGGCTTTGATCCCTAAGAAAAAGGGAACACTGTCTTTTAATTATTACAAACCCATCTCACTGTGTAACACTTTATATAAGATTATCTCCAAGACAATTGAAGAGCGATTGAAACTGATCTTATCAAGACACATCACTCTGGAACAGTCGGGATTCCTGCAAAACAAAAGTATACATGACGCGGTTGCGACCACCCAAGAAATCCTTCATACTATCCAATCCAAAAAGATGCATGCAGTGGTCATGAAGGTTGATTTGAGCAAAGCCTATGATAGGGTTGATTGGGGTTTTCTGAGACTCATTATTTTCAAAATTGGCTTGGATAGGATAGTTGTCCAGTGGATTATGGGTTTTGTTTGTAGCACTTCTATGGCCATCATCATCAATGGTTCCGCAACCAATTTTTTCCACCCGGGGAGAGGGCTTCGTCAAGAATGTGCACTCTCACCTCTGCTATTTATTCTTGTCATGGATAATTTTAGTTTAAGTTTAAGACGAGCAACAAATTTGGGGAGTTTCAGAGGCATTCAGGTTACGACATAGAGGGAAATCACCCATAGTCTGTTCGTTGATGACGTCTTGATATTTGGGTTGATGCTCAGGAAGTGTTGTGTGGTTTTACATCATATTTTTCAGAGGTTCTGTGTTGCTACAGGGATGTTGGAAAATGATGGTAAGTCGTGTATTTATTATGTTGAAGGGGCGAAGGAAACATATGACGAGATTGGAACTTTGTTCAATTTCAGTACAACACCCCTAAAAATTCGTTTCACTTACCCGGGGTTTTGTTTAAAGCCTATGAGTTATTATGTGGAGGAGTAGTAGTGGTTGATAAAAAAATATAAAAAGAGGATCAAAGGCTGGTCGATGAAATGGTTATCTAAGGGAGGGAGATTGGTGCCGGTCCAGGAAGTTTTACTATTTACAACAATATACTGTATACTAGGTGCACCTCTATATTATACCAAAGAAAACTCTGGATGGAATAAGGATGGTTATGGCTAGTTGCATTTGGAATGAGGGTAGTGACTCTAGGTCTTTCCATCTGGTCTGTAAGGAGAATATTGCAAAGCCAAAATATCGAGGAGGATGGGGCATCCTTGACCTGGAATTATTTGGTAAATCTCTTTTGATAAAATCTATCTGGAGATGTTTAAATGTGCATGGAATTTGGAGCGACATTATAAAACACAATTATTTAAATCAGAGAGGTCTTGATGAATTATTAATTCAGGGTTGGGAAGATGAATTGGGCAACTCCAACATATGGAAAGTATTTAGAAGGATTTGGCCTCATTTTAAGGAAAACCTGAGATGATTCTTTGGGGATGGGAACAAAATTCTAATTGGTCATCCGAGACTTCGAGGACTGGCTAACCAGTCATCCCTTAGCTAGGAAACGGTGGCATTCATGAACTTAAATTTTTTTTCTATATGGGTTAGGTAGTGAAGCAATGGGTGGAGGGTATCCCAAGATGGTGGTCGGCAAAGGAACTAGAGCTGCATGGAAGTATGGAAACAAAATGGATAAAATACACTGAGTCTTTAAGAAGCGTGGGATTAAGGAGAAAGGTGGAGGGTGATCTGGTAAAAAGGGGAGGCACTTATCAAAACATAAAGGTCTCTACAAACGAGATATATGGTGTAGTCATTAACTTGAAGTTTGGAAATGAACCTACCTGCTAGTTCAAGATTATGTGGAAGATGAATGTTCGGGTTAAGATGGTCATCTTCATTTGGCTTGTATGGAGAGATAGAAACCTTACCTGGACAAACCTACAAAAAAGAGGAAAAGTGGGTCTGGGTATCTGTACTCTTTGAGGGATGGATGTGGAAGATAATTCTCACTTATTTTATTTCTTCCCTTTTTCTAGGAAGACCCTAAATTTACTGTGTCATCATTTTCATTTACAACCCCGGATTATGGAAACACAGAGAATTGCATCTGGTGATGGTTTGGGAAGGGTAAGTTATTTAGAAATATCCCCACTCTTTTTCATTGGTATGTTAGGTCCCTATATTACTAGCATAGTTTCTTATTGTTGTTAGTGTAACCCCCTTATTGTTATTATTGTATCCCTGTAACCCCCATGTTGTTATTATTGTTAGGTCGGCTAGGATTACATTGTGGCCCCATGGACTCCTATATATAGAAAGGAGGTTTTGTAATTTAGATCATCCAAGAATTGTTCATTCATGTAATGTATTGGAGGTTGCCCCCTCGAAGTGGCTTATTTCTAAGGCGTTGATATCTCTTTTCTTCTCTTTTTGGAGCTGGTTTCACAACATTTGGTATTAGAGCTTTGGATTCTAGGGTTTTCACTGCTCCAAACTAGTCATCGTGGCATTTTCACTATACCTTTTTTTTTACGAAGGTTCAAAAGCTGATATTTTTAGAGTGTGAAGCCAAATTCCTGAAGAACATCATCGCAAAATTTCAGAGCTTGGTTTGCAATATTTTCAGAGATATGATCCGTGGAAGTTAGGGCTTTTTGCAGGCTCCTGAATTTAACCTAAACAGGTCATCGTGGCATTTTCACTATAACTTTTTTTTCTACGAAGATTCAGAAGCTGAAATTTTTGGAGAGCGAAGCCGACATCCTGAGGAACATCGTCGCAAAATTTCAGAGCTTGGTTAGCAATATTTTCGGAGATATGATCTGTGGAAGTTAGGTCTTTTTCAGGCTCCCAAATTTCATCTCAAAGAGGTTATCATGGGAAAATCTTCATAACTCTCTCTCTGAGCATCGGATTGGAATGCGGTAAAAAGTGGCCGCAAGTACACGGACTGCAGTTTCATTTCTATCAATTTCAGAGCCAAAGGAGGAAACAGGAAGACGTGGCAAGTCGTACAAGTTCGCTCTACTGAACCAGTCCATAATTGGGTCATTGTGGGAGATTGGACATATCTTTGTCTTGAAGAATCCAAATCAGGTCAGACCTGTGACATTGGAAAGAAGCTTCAGAGGACTACTACAAGGCCGAATTTCAGATATTGAGGATCCGCAATTATATAGATAATTCAATTTCAATATAGAGCTCCTCAAAAGCAAGTAAAAGGTGTGTATTTTTTTTTTTCCCGAATTGCATAAGTCTTGTTTGAACAATCAAGTTGAATTGATTCCGAGGGAATATTGTAGAATATATATCAGTATTAGATTCTAAAATGTCCCTTAAAAAGAATTCAACACCCATTAAGTATTTAGAAGGTTGTACTATGACTCATGAAGACCAAGAATGGCAACATGACATATCAAATTTACAAGAGCAAGTGCAACGAATTTCGCTCTCACAAAGAGCAACAAAAAATGACATGGAAGTTTTAAGAAAGGCACGGAAACTAAGATGGATGGTTTGAAGAAAGGAGTGGAATCTAAGATGGAAGGTTTGAAGAAAGGCGTGGAAGCTAAGATGGATGGCATGGAGGCTGGCATGGAATCTAAGATGGATGACATGGAAGCTAAGATCGATGAGAAAATGAAAACATGAAGAATTTTCTAAAAGCAGACATGGAAGGTTTGACAAAGTTGATACAAGAAAGGTTTCCTAATGGTGAAAAGATAGTAGAAGAACCTCATGATGAGAACAAAATAAATGTTAATCATGATTTCATAAACTCTAATGTTGGCGGGAAGAACCACCATATTCCAAAAATGGATATGAGGATGTTTGATGGAAAGGATCCTGTAATATGGATACTACAAATGGAGCAATATTTTGATCTCCATAACGTGCAAAACACACAAAAGGTACGCATTGCAACTTTACATTTAGAACAAAATACATTTGTATGGTATCGATGGCTTTGCTCCCGTAAAAAAATTGTCACTTGGTCAATTTTTACGGAGGAAATGATAGCACATTATGAGGATAAAAAGAGCAACACTTTCTTTAGCCAATTGATAAATCTCAAACAAAAGTGTTTAGTGGGGGGGCACATTGAGTACTTCCAAAAATTGAATATAAGGGTAACTGATATTCCAGAGGAACACAGGATTGATCTCTTCATAGGTACTTTAAAGGATAACATCCAACATGAAGTTCGTGTTTTGGAACCTGATTCATTGGAGAAGGCATTCAGGTTGGCAAGAAAATTGAATGTAAAATTATGGCGACAAGGAAGCCTACCACTCACTTCTATAAAGAGGGAAGTGTTGCTACTCCTAGATTTCCACAACCTACAAGGTTGACACCACAACAATTGGAAGAAAAAAGAGAAAAAGGGATTTGCTACAGTTGTGATAGCAAATACACTAAAGGTCATAAGTGTGCTGAAAAGAAATTATTTTACATAGATTGTGAAGAAGAAGAAGAAAATTAACAAGAAGAGGATATACACCAGGAACCGGCCCTAGAAGAGGAAGAAATGAATCCGACCATATCATGTAATGCACTGGCAGGAATTACCACTCCTCAAACTCTCAAGATAGCAGGACAGATCAAGAAGAAAAAGGTAATAGTGTTGATTGATTCAGTTAGCACCCATAATTTTATTCATTGTAAGGTAGCCAAGGAATTAAATTGTTTCCTATACCCAGCACCAGAATGTCAAGTGATGGTTGCAAATGGAGGAACTATAAATTGCTCTGGAAAATGCCATAATATTAAGCTAACCATGGGGGAATATGTATTGACTAGTCCAATGCTTTCCATTCCTATGGGAGGTGCCGATGTTGTACTAGGAGTACAATGGTTACAATCTTTGGGGATGGTAGATTTTAATTTTCAAGAACTTTTCTTGAATTTTTTTTTCAAAAGGAAAGGAAGTCGAATTACGGGGTATTGAAGGGAAGCCAGGAAGGATAATAAGCTCTAATGTCATGACAAAGCTTCTAAAGAAAGAATAACGAGGCGTAATTGCACAATTATGCTCACTAGAAGTTCCAACATCAAAATCATCTATTTCTGCAGATCTCCAAAAAGTCTTGGACAATCATTCCAAGGTTTTTGAAACTCCCAAATGAATCCCACCTATTCGTGATCATGATCATGCTATTAATTTGATTCCAGGAAGTGTTCCTCCAAACATCAGGCCTTATAGATATCCTTATGTCCAAAAGAGCGAAATTGAACGTATGATTGCAAAAATGTTAGAGGCTGGTATAATTCAACCTAGTCAAAGTCCTTTTTCTGCTCCTGTAGTATTGGTACACAAGAAGGATGGATCATGGCGCATGTGTCCGGATTATAGGGAGCTCAATAAGCTCACCATTAAAGATAAATTTCCCATTCTTGTGATTGATGAGTTATTGGATGAATTACATGGAGCAATTTATTTTACCAAGTTGGATCTTTGTTTAGGATATCATCAAATTAGAATGAAGACTAAAGATATTTCGAAAACAACATTTCAAACTCATGAGGGTCATTATGAATTTTTGATCATGCCTTTTGGCCTTATCAATGCACCTTCTACATTTCAAGGGTTGATGAATTCCATTTTCAAACCCTTCCTTAGAAAATTTGTGCTAGTATTTTTTGATGATATACTAATCTACAGTGGGTGTTGGAAGGATCATGTTCAACATGTTGACAGGGTGCTCAAACTATTGCAGGAGAAACAATTATATGCAAAAACATCCAAATGTTTCTTTGGAGTACAAGAGGTGGAATATCTGGGTCATATTGTATCTCATGAGGGTGTTAAGGTATACCCTAACAAAATTAAATCCATTAAAGAATGGAAGGTCCCCACAACCATAAATCAGTTGTGAGGATTTCTCGGGTTAACAGGGCATTATCGCAAGTTTTTAAAGAATTATGGGAGAATAGCAGCACCTCTAACAACATTATTGAAGAAAGATGCATTTTTATGGACTCTTGAAGCAACTAAGGCCTTTGAACATCTTAAAGAGTCAATGTGCCTAGCACCGGTCTTAGCTACACCAGACTTCACAAAAACCTTTATTGTGGAATGTGATGCCTCAGGAAATGGAATTGGTGCTGTTTTAATGCAAGAAGGAAGACCCATTTCTTTTGAAAGTCGTCCAATCAAAATGAAAGTATTTACAGAAATCTATTTATGAGAAGGAAATGTTAGCAATACTGCATGCACTAAAGAAATGGCGAACTTACCTAATGGAAAGACACTTCAAGGTACAAAATGATCATGATAGTCATAAACACTTTTTGGAACAAAGAATATCTTCAGAAGAGCAACAAAAATGGGTCACAAAGATGTTGGGTTATGACTTTGAAATAATCTACAAAAAAGGGAAGCTAAATGTTGTTGCAGACGCACTCTCAATAAAGAATGAAGAGGTGGAAGCATTGCTTTGTGCCATTTATATTATCCAACCAGATTGGATAACCAAAGCAAGGGATGAATGGAAGAAGGATGAAGAAGTGTGGACACTCATTCAAAAGTTGCAGCAAGATCCTAGTACATTTGATACATTTAGTTGGAAAAATGATTCCTTATGGTACAAAAATTGCTTATATATTTGTAATAATTCCCAACTAAAACAAAATATTCTTTTGGAATTGCACACTTCTCCTTTAGGAGGACACTCAGGATTTTAAAAAACTTACCACAGGGTGAAGAAATAATTTTTTTGGGATGGCCTTAAATATGATATTCAAAAGTTTGTGGCGGAATGTTTGATTTTCCAATAGAATAACGTTGGGATAATTAAGATCCAGGGTCTTCTACAACCTTTATCCATTTGAAGTAAATGTTGGGAGGAGATTTCAATGGATTTTATCACAGGTTTACCTAGGTTCGAAGGAAAGAGTGTCATCATGGTGGTAGTTGATAGACTTACCAAGTATGCACAGTTTTGTGCATTATCTCATCCATTTAAAGCAAGTACAGTTGCTACTACATTTATTGACACAATTCAAAAGCTACATGGAAACCCAAGGGTTATTGTGAGCGACATAGATCCCATTTTTACTGGAAATTTTTGGATGGAGTTATTTTCTTGTTTGGGTACTCAATTAGCTCATAGCTTATCTTATCATCCTCAATCTGATGGTCAAACTGAGATAGTAAATAAATGTTTGGAAGGATATCTTTGTTGTTTTGTATCTAATAAACAAACAAAATGGGTCAAGTGGTTACCTCTTGCTGAATGGTGGTATAACACTTCCTTCCATACTGCAGCAAAAATGACCCCATTTATGGTACTTTATGGATATCATCCACCATCCATCACAACATCTTTAGAGAAAATTTGAAGGTTCAAGCAGTGGAAGATCACATCAAGCATCAACAAGAAGTTCAACAACTCTTAAAGGATAACCTGAATTTGGCACAAAATCAAATGAAACAACAGGGAGATCAACATCGCATCGAGAGAAATTTTGATGTAGGAGACTAGGTATTTTTATGGCTACAACCATACAAACAAATGTCCCTCAAGCAAGCTAAGAAGGATAATAAATTATCACCAAAGTACTACGGTCCTTACAAGGTGTTGCAAAATATTGGTATTATGGCATACAAATTGGAGCTTCTTGCTTCTTCACGAGTGCATCCAGTTTTCCATGTTTCATGCTTAAAGAAGGTTATAGGTGAAAATATTCTAGTTCAAACAATATTGCCAGAACTTGATGAGGAAGGAAAAATCATATTGGAACCTGAAGCGGTCATGGAAACAAGAACTCGACAACTATGAAATCGAACGATTTCAGAGTATCTCATCAAGTGGAAGAACTTACCCACTGAAGATTCTACATGGGAGGATGATAATTTTATACAGAATCACCTAGAGCTACTCAAGCATTGAGGAAAACACCTTTTTGAAGGAGAGGGGCATGTTAGGTCCCTATATTACTAGTATAGTGCCTTATTGTTGTTAGTGTAACCCCTTATTGTTATTATTGTACCCTTGTAACCCCCATATTGTTATTATTGTGCCCTTAAATTATTATTGTTAGGTCAGCTAGGATTACATTGTGGCCCCACTAAGATTACATTATGACCCCATGGACTCCTATATATAGAAAGGAGGTTTTGTAATTTAGATCATCCAAGAATTGTTCATTCATGTAATGTATTGGAGGTTGCCCCCTCGAAGTGGCTTATTTCTAAGGCGTTGATATCTCTTTTCTTCTCTTTTTGGAGCTGGTTTCACAACATGGTAGCTCTGGAGTTGTAGGAACAAAAGGATTTTTGAGGAACAATGGAGTACCCCTAGAAAAATCTGCTTACAGATTACTCAATCCTGGAAAAGTCTTAGGATAAGACAAAAGCCTCTAGTTGATTTTTCTAATAGAATGCATCCATTTGAAAAAAATTCCTAGCAGGTTTTTTGATGGGGCCTCACAAAATCATCGTTGTGGATGTGGATCATGGCTCATGGCTCATGATATCCCCAATATGTCATTACAAAATATACTGGCATGGGGGGTTGGCATTAACATGCGAGCTGAGATGATGGAGTTGTGGGGTTTACTTTGGTTTGCCAACCAAATATATATAGATAAGCTATGGGTATTCGGAGACTCTAAAGTACTCATTAAGAACATGAATAAGGGCACATATCTAAATCCTAGGCACCTTTCAGACTATTTTGGAAGAATCAACGACCTAAAAAGAACTTTCTCATCCATTGCTTTTAATCATATATACAAGGAAAATAATACTCAAGTTGATCGTCTCTCAAAAAAGGGTTTGAGAGGATCCTTTGAAGAGATGCACTACGATTTATTCGACACAAATGGAAATGGAGCAAGTGGAATACTAAATTTTTTCTAGATTTGAGGATGGCTGGTGGTTTATACTGGATCAATGAGAGCCTTTGTTATGAGCAGGATGGTGGAGGGCATAGTTTATGACTGTAACTAGTTTTTGAAAGAGGAGTTTATAGATGCTGGTACATGGTAAATAGAAAATTATTAACAGCTAAAACGAGAAAAAGACTGCAGAGGATCCGAGATGAAGAAGAAGGAAGTTGGTTAAAGGTTTAGTAAATTTTTGTTTTTTGATGTATGGAAATTATTGCATAAATGAAGGAACCTAAACTATGAAAGAATGCCATATGAATGATGGATGTATTTATATGTTTTGTAGCTGAAGTGTAATTTGAAATATTAAATATTAAACTCCTACATTATATAAATCAGAAGTATTTTTCATCTGAAAAAAATATCTGAAAAAAATATGTTTAGTAAAAAAACAAAAATTTTGTACCCATAGTAGGTTACAAATATATGGTCCAAAATCTCAAAATTTTCCTGTTAAATCAATGTTGTTCGCCCTTTTGTTCTCACTCCGCACTTATTGTCTTTATCTACAGTTACTTGGTTGTTTCTTCATAATCTTCGAACCATACCATGTTCGATTCGTCCCATTCAACATCATTCGATAAAACATGTTCCATTGCGCTGCCACCTAATAGAAACTTAGTCGCGCTTAATGCACACAAAATATCTTGTAATGGATTGTTTTTCCCTTCTATACTGAATCTAATTTCCTCATATATATATTCCTAAGAAAATAAAAATATCAACAAAGATCTGTACAGTTCATGGTCATCTTCTTTAAGAACTACAAAAGATCTGTACATTTCATGGCCACCTTCTTTAAGGACTCCAAAGTGCACCAAAGAAGTCTTTTCTTGCTCAATAAACCCTCAAATTTTGGAGCATCTCATGGGAACATAATTCCCTTCTCATTCAACCAAATCCAAACTGATAAACACTCAAACACCGCTTAACATGCATACAACGTGAAAACGAAACCTTCGATTTACACCTTTTTTTTTCCAGAAAGAAAAAAACACTGGATTATATAATGTTCCAGTACATATTTGATATCTTTTTGAGTACAGATTAGAACTTCCAATATATATCTTAGTAGTTCTATCGTGTTATATTTTCCCTACTGACCTTCCATATACATCAGTTTCAAAAAATAACCCAGATATGTCTCTTTTACAGGTCATAACATAAAAAACAGAGTAACCTTTTAGTAAATAGTTTTAGCTATTTCATAGTTCCACTAAAAACAAAAGCAGTTCTTCTATCATACCGCATCCTAAAATCCTGTAGCAGCATATCAGAGAAAGTTCATAACAGAGAGGAAATTCTGTTGTGATGGGAACTTGTAGTAACAGTATCCTCCTCCCAGAAAACTCAGCATAGGAAAAAACATCCTGACCCAAAAAAAAAGTATTTGTATTCCAGCCCCCCAGACATCATATTATCTAGTGAAATGTAGAGATAATGAGTATCTCCCCAAATACATATAGTCCATAGAAAACTCACTGGAGAAAAATCTGCTCAATAAAATTTTACCTCTCCTTTAGCACCTTCTCCCTCTGAAGTTGTCAACTCATAATGCGTGATCCCAAATGTTCCAACTAACCCTTTTTTTGATAATCTATCTGCCTGTGTGCTCTTTTCATGATAGATATGACTAAACTGAATGGAAGTAAAATATTTTCTTATTGCTTTTATACACTCCATCCATGTCGTTAGATTTCCAGGAATAAGTTTTGTATCATTATGTAAGTGGTCTATAAGAACCTTTGAATCACCATAGACCCAAATGGTCTCAATGCATAGTTGTGAGGCAAACCAGAGTAATCGCCACAATGTGAGTACTTCTATTCTCGTATTCATCCCAATGCCTCCATGCCAATAGACCTTGTAATGACAGGTGGGCGACATCATTATCCAAGCACCACAACCACATCTGGATAGTTGTGATGCACCGTCAAAAAATCCCGCAGGATATAGTATTTCAACATGTCTCAAATGAATTGAGAGGTCCACCAGAGGTTTTATATCTATTTTCATCCTTTCCTAGCACTGAATTATATTACCAGAAATTTTCTCCGTACTACTACATACCTCCTCAAATATCCACTTATTCCAACAAACCCAGATAGACCAGTGGTAAAATGCCAAGATATTTCTGATTGTAATATTCTTTTTCTACCACCAAAGTATGAAATCACCAGTATTATCCAATGTGGTGAAACACAGCTTGAATTATGCACATATAAGTTTTAAAACCCGCCTGGCAAAGACACAGTTGTAGAAAAGATGTAAGTTATTTTCCCCCACCTTCATGCATAACCTGTAGATACTTGGACCAATATTACCTCTCCTATTTAAGTTTTCTCATGTAAGGCTTTTATCCATCAAGACAAGCCATAAAAAGAGCTTCATCTTCAGTTGTGCATTATTATTCCATATGTGTCTATATATTCGGCTTTCCAGTTGCTGACTTTCCTGCATAATCATTCTTCTATATATATCTCCTACCACCGACATTCCATCCTTGGTCGAGCCTTCCCATGTCACCTTGTCCCCCCTTCTGTCCATAAGAAAACCCCGGCTCTGAAGGTCTTCCAAATATGCTTCCCATTCTCCCTTCAGATGGATCAGAAGGTTTAGATTTTCTGATGACAAACAATTTATAATTCCTTCATGCACCTCCTTTTGTAACTGACAGAGATAGAACAGACCCTTTCCATTTAGATGTATAATTAATTGGCTTCTCATAGTAACTATTGTCAATGTCCCTATAATTCTTAGATCACCGATGTGTATTTTTCCCTTGTCCCCATATTTCTAGTGTAGGAATTTTGATAACCTCGGCCATGTCTGCTGGAAACCATTCCAGATACATGATCCCCCTTTTTTATCTCACCACCCTAACAGGATAAGTTCCTCCACACCAACCTCTCCCAGATATTTAAATTTGAGGATCTCACTCCAGATCCCATTCGTCATCAGTCCTCGCCAAAGTGTTTTCATAAGTAACGCTCGGCCAAAATTGTGTGCATCTTTTACTCCCAACCCCCACTACCTATGGGTTGCATTATCATATCCCATCGTGCCAAGTGATAGTTGTCTTTCTCTTTCTTACCGCCCCGTAATTTTTTTTATCATTTTGCTTCTAATATCATTCAGAATCTTGCATGGGATAATATAAATATGTGCCCAGTAAACCAAATATTGATGTAACACCGCTTGGACCAGCACAATTCTTCCGCCTATTGATAACCATTTCATGGTCCATCCCCGAATTCTCTTATCAACCTTGTCAACCATCCATTTCCAATCTTTAATACCGTAGTTATTTGGCTTTAGATGAAAGCCAAAATACTTAAAACCAGATTCTAATGGCGCAATTTTAAAGTTAAACAGGGTTCCAATATGAGATGCCATATCCATCCCATCCTTCCCATAGAAGATGCAGGATTTGTCACATTTGGCCTCCATTCCGGATGCCTTACAGAACCTGGAGAAGATATCGTGTAGTGCAAGCCAAAATTTCCTTATGAATTATCCAAATAGCAGGACGTCGTCAACAAAGAAATTATGACTAATCTCCCTCTTATGTGACATTCGAATACCTCTAATACTACCAGATCTCACTGCTCGACTAATCTTCGTGCTAAAAGAGTCCATAACTAAAATGAAAAGGAGAGGAGGAAGTGCACAACCTTGCCTTAAACCTTGACCAAGATTAGAAAATCTTGTGGCCACTCCATTGATGATGATAGCCATGGATGCTCTAGTGACACACCCCATAATCCAATTTACTGCCCCTTTGTCAAGTCCTATCTTGAATAATATCATTCTTATGAAACCCCAATCAATTCCATCATATGCCTTATTGAGGTTAATTTTCATGACCATTGCTTGCATCTTCTTAGTATGTATAGAATGTATAACTTCCTGTGATGATGCCACCGCATCATGTATGCTCCTTTTTTTTAGAAAACTAGATTGTTCCGCAGATATGTATATGGATAGTATTTTCTTTATCCTTTCAGCTATAGTCTTCGACACAATCTTGTATAGTGTGTTGCATAAAGATTTAAAACAGTGATCATCAAAGGTTTTGGCACCAACTGTCTTAGGTATCAACACCAGGAAAGTTGAGTTAATAGCCCCCCTTATCTTACCAGTTCCTTTGTTGTCTTCCACCATGTCCACTATGAAATCAATGAAGTATTCAACAAAGTGAATAAAGAAGTCCGGGGTCCAACCATCTGGACCTGGGCTCTTGTCCACCTTAAAAGATTTTAAAACATGCAGGATTTCCTTTTTATTCACCGGCATCATGAAATCCCTGAGCGCCTGCTCATCAAACATATTCGGGATGTCCTCCAATACCCAAAACTGTTCAACATGATCCAGCATCGGTCGGGCTTCAAAAAGGGATCTGAAATGTTTAACAACTGCCTTGTGGATGTCCTTAGCAGATATATGGGATGTGTCCTTTTCAGTAATCTGCCAAATGGAGTTTTGATGCTTTCTCCCTGTCGCAAAGGCATGGAAAAACTTGGTATTCCTATCCCCCGCATTTAGCCATAACGCCTGGCTTTTGAGTCTCCACGATTGTTCCTCCACAAGGAGAATATTTCTATTTTCTCTTTCTATTGCCTTCAATCTGTCCCAAATACCTGTTTGTGAATTTTCAGTATGAAGTTTCTTCAGCAGTCGAGAAGTCTCCACTCTGCATTCAATAAGCTTGGCCTTTAATAACCTCTTCCTCTCTCGCTCCCAAGATTTAACAGTGGTTTTAAGACCCCAAAGGGTTTCCCCCAAGTATTCCATCACAGACAACCCTGATCTCCGTGGATGTGCACTCATAAAATTTGCCACAAGTGAGTTGGAACCTAGATCTTGCAACCACACCCAATTGAATTTAAAAGCGTGTCTGCCCTTAAACTTATCAAAACACCATTCTAAAATTATGGGGCTATGATCCGAGATCATAACATCACCTATATGGGCCATCTAGTCACCCACCCTGGCCAATAGATTTGTTTTTATCAGAAATCTATCTATTCGTTTACAGATATCTTCCCGACCCTGCTTGCCATTAAACCATGTTGGGCCTTCGTCCTTCATATGCAGGTCACATAGATGATGTGTGTAGAAAGTATTTTTAAGAGTCTCTGCCAAAGGATCCGCTCTGTCATTTACCCCTTTCCATTCTGCGCCAGAAAAAGGCCCTGTCCTGATATGGTGCATACAGATTGATAAGATGTATTCTGTGCTTCAATCCATGAAGATGTCTAGATAGTATGATTCCACCAAAAAAACCATAAGCCTTCAGGGAGGCATAACATTGATTCCACATCACGACCTCCCCTCCAGATCATCCCACAACATCCCTTGCCACCATATGCCACGCTGGGAACATGGCATGGAAACAAAGGGTAGATTTATCAGCAGATTGCATAGATTCTTGAATGAAAATAATGACGACCTTATGCTTCTTCAAAAACTCGCGCACAGAAAAATATTTTGCCTTCCCCCCCGACCCTTGCATATTCAAAGAAATCAGACGAATCATGGGGAAACCGCTAAAGGGTTCAATTCTCTAAGTACCTGGTCTAATGCCAAAGTAACAGGAATGTCACGGAAATTTCCCTCCAATTCTCCCGGAATTGAGGCCATGGATAGAGACTTCTTTTTCACCTTCGGACGACCCTTTCCCCTCCGAATTGTAACATTAGGAATAGAGGTGGGACTAATATGCATAGTAGGAGATACCTGCCTACCTGTATCCATAGGTAGTGGTGTAAGGCCCGCGTCTGAATCGAGAAGTAACAACTCAATGTCACTTCCCACCAAATTTCTGGGCGACCCATTAGGAGACAGAGTGGTCACAGGGTCAGGGGGTTCAGTGGGATGTGCTGATTTCTGCCTAGGTTGGATAGGTGAAAAAGATGCATCGGAAGACAGAGCCGGATGATTTGGGGGAGTAATAGGATAACCCTCCTGTTGGAAAACTGAAATAGAAGGGATAATAAGTGATGTCCTAGTGGTAGCATCAACGAACTTTAAGAAAGGACAACCCCTGACCCCAATATCAGTATCCCCAGCATTCAAACAAGTAGAGTCCTCCCCTATACATGCTTTAGAGCCAACAAGACCCGGAAAAATAAAATCTGATCCCCTATGTGGAGAATCACCTAGAAACAAAGAGAGGGGTGACGATGACTTACCCGACAGAGTGGTTCCAGTTTTAAGCAGCATATCCATAATGTTTTCACCTGAGAGGTCACGTCAGACATGTTGAGAATCTGGACCCCAGGGGACATAGTCCTTCCTCCAGCGAGAGCAAGAGCGTATCAAATGGCCAATGTCGTGACAGATGTGGCAACGAAATGATAATTTCCAATAGTCAATACACTGGCTGCATCGCGAACCAGCGCATTCGAGGTCCACCTTCGCCGGTAGTCCGCCCTAAAAGAAATCTCCGCTAAGATCCACGCCACCCGCTTATCTACAATGCCCTTAGATTTTGGGTCTGACATATCGATAGGTTCCAATGATGTTACCAATGGCTTGCAACACCACCAATGTCCAAAATTGTATGGATAAGCCCAAAAATTTCACCGAGACCCTCTGAGAGCGAGGGCCATTTTCAGTCAGATGAAAATCCATGGTCCAACGGAACAAAGGTAGAAAAGACCACCCATATACCCACGTGCGTTGAAGGATCAACGAAACATCCTCGTCCTTGAGACAATGGAAGCAAGTCCACCCTTTGCAACTTGCTAATACAAGGCTCGTATCCGACTATCTTAACCCAAGCTGCCATAAGCCACTGATGGAGATCAATTGAGGTGCAATTACTAAACTTTAACTTGCCTACAATTGCCCGCGATAGTAAACTGTCGGCCCGCTCCCACATCACATCGCTCCCGAAAACCAAAAGCCTGCGATCAGGATCTGGCTTATATGGCTTCGCCTATCGATGCTTTGTGTGGAGTGGCCGTGGACCAGTTTTTTCCTTCCTCTCGAAACCAGTGGGCTTTGGTCCCTTCCATCAGCTTCAGAAGCCAACTGAACTCCCTTTGGGATAAAGCCAGACTGAGAGAGCATACACAAAGTAATATTTTGATTAACCTAATGACCGGAGGGCAACCAATATTTTCCACTCTATTGACTCATTAATGATTTTAAGAGTACTATTAACCATGCCATATCCATGCTCATGCCATCGATGATTAATACCTGTCCCCACTTGCAACTATTAAATTGTGCAGACGTCAAAGACTACATCAGGCTCGCCTTCCCCATGTTCCGGCAGCTTCGACTTCGGGGTGTGAACCCAACTGGTGGAAAAGATAGGGCTGGAGGTACGAATTGAATGCCTTCTCCTTTCAAATTCTATTTCGCGCTTCAAAGGCCTTTAGAGACTCCCGACAGAATGCAAGAGGTCAAATATATTGCTCTCGTTCCTTCATTGAATGAAAAAAATTTCCTCATTGGTATTGGAAAAAACTATTATTAGTATTTGTTTTGAGTTAATAAAAAAGTCATCCATGTATGCGATTATGTTTGTTTGTTTTAATTTAAGATCATTGCTACCATAAAAACATATTTAAGGTTTCTATTCTTGCATTATGTGCAATTGATTAATTGAATTTCATTCATATATATATATATATATATATATATATATATATATATATATATATATATATGATATAATGTTGCTTTTTTTTTCAATTTTTTTTTTTTTTTTTTTTTTAATAATATATAAATGAAAATAATAGACTAGTCTATATTATAATATTATAATATATATTTTATTATTTTAAATAATTCTTTTTAAATATATATTAAAAAAAATTATGATCACTTTTTAATATATTTAAAAATAAACACTTCATATTTTTATTACATATATCTTGTATATTTTTTATTTCAAAAATAATAAAAATGAATTATTTCTTATGGATAATATATTAGTTAAGAGAAAAATACAATATGATAATTTAATTTTATTATTAATTAGTCAATATTAAATATTGAATTATTACTTGTTCAATTGAATTTTATACCACAAGTGTCACTTTTATATATTATTTGTATTTTTTTTATAATAAACAAAATATTCATACAGTACTAATATTATTAAATAAATATTTTTTCAATAAAATAGTGTCATATAAAAAATAATATACTAATTAGTTCAATTTATTTATTACTATTAATAAAAATTAGAACCAAATTATAATTAGAATAATGGTTTTAAATATTTTTAATTTTGAGCTCACATTATAGATTATTGTACCTATATAATTTAAATGGTTGATAAATGCCAATAAGCATCAATCTATGATAGACATCAAAATGCTTATCTAGTGATATACCTTACATTACAAAAATTAAAAGTATCATAAACAATAAACTAAATCAATTATAATTATGTTTTAAATTACTTTATTAAATATTCATATTCTGTAAATATCCTTAACCTGTAAATAGGACTTGTTATAGTATCACGAGCCAATAGGATGATCTATCAATACCACATGCCCTATAAAACCATAACTTATTTTACAATCAAAATATTTTATTCATTTAATTTTGTAGCGTTTTTTTAATTAAATGACATGATGAACTCATATCCAATATATTTTTGTAATGTTCTTGTGCTTGCATGAAGATGCTACCAAATTTTGATGCAACAAGAGTGTACAAATTTCGAGAATGCATGTTTGTTCTCATAAATGTGAGTGCATTCCTTTTTTACGAGCTTCTCACATGTCCTAGGAATGTGCACATGTTATTTAAATAATGACATGCATGCATTATTAAAAAAAATGTTTTTTTGTTCCTTTGTGCATAAAAAAAAAGTAAGGGCTTCATGAAAGGGAGAGAGATATGGGAAGAGGGAGAAAGAGATGAGGAAAGGGAGGGAGAGAGGGAGAGAGAGAAACAGGGAGTGAGAGTGAGAGAGAGAAAGGGATAGGGAGAGAGGGAGAGGGAGAAAGGGAGAGAGGGAGAGGGGGAAAGGGATAGAGAGAGACAAGGTGATAGAGTGAGTGGGGCAGTTAAGGAGAGAGAAATAGATATGGGGGGATTAGGGAAGGGGGGGGAAGAGAAGGGAGGAGGGGGATAGGTGGTGCAGGGGGCAGGGAGATAATTGTAGAAGCTAGAGGAACTAGGCCATATATACGCTATTTGGTATGAGTCTACCAACATCTATTTGTTAGGAGTCTCACTACTCGATTGTGAATGACTATTTAGTCCAGAATCACACAGAAAATCTGCATAGCTGACAGAATGTACTTAGTGCATGCATCTGTTGAAGAAATAGCTAAAAGGAAGGATGGATGTGAGGCATGGAAGTTAGAGGGTGCTTCAATATGAACCAATTACAACTTCTCTATTTAGATCTCTTGCCTCTCGGAGGGCACAACAAGCCAGGTGGGAGAACCTAAGCTAGATGCCTCCAAGGGTAAAGGCATGCACCCATCCTCCAAACTAAAGTGGTGTGATTTTCTAAAGTAGGAGGGCATCTGTGGTTCTATTGGATTGTGTTAAACATATTTCTCACACACATAAACCGATGCATTCAACGAATTCCCCCCATTATGATAAGTATTGGGATTTCCCCTTATGGAGAAGATGTCATGGGACGAAGCACAAGCAGGCTCATAAAAAACAAAATGGAGAGGAATGAAAATCACTCGACCAAAAAGAACTTAAATTCAAGAAAAAGAAGTTGAGATTAGGGAATTGCAAGAAAAAGAAAAAAAATCATTACACAAAATTTTAGAAGAGGCGGCGTGTGAATCATACTCTTCATGTTCCCATACAAGACTCGAGGTAGAGGATCGAAGAGATGACTCAACTCCTAAAAGTTTCCTTGTACCTCACCAATTAGCTATGGCGGAACCTAATACTCGCTCGCAAAGGAAGGAGCCTTTATCACTAATGAACTAATCAGAATTGGCAACACTAAAAAAATCACATCTTACCACTAACAAATTTTAAAAGAGAGAGACAGAGAAAGAGAGGCGGGATTGATTCAATTGCAAATAAATCAATTTTTGGTGTAGATGGGTTCATTTTTAGGCGTCTGTTTCATCTGGAAGTCTCTTTTTATTTGGGTCAGTATAGAGCTACGACTGGTCATCCTCTCTCTTACCTAAGGAAAGAACAATCAGAATTAGTGAATTAGCTTACCTTATCAGATTGAATATGCTTATAAAGCTAATCTCACGTATCTCACGTATAAGTGACAATGTAACAATGTTGAATGATATAAAATGTGAATTATAATAATGTAGTCACCTGTCTCGTGGGTATGTGTTTAAGGAAAAAATTTCCTTTTCTAAACACCACTTCATAACCACGGTCTTCCAATACCGCTACGGGGAAAAGATTCTTCTTTAGGCCTGGAACATACAAAACATCTGCTAGTCTGAGATGGGAGCCATTCTCCCTCTGAAAGGTAACTGTACCTATGTCGGTACCGTTATACCTCCCGTCATCTCCAAAATCTATGTTCTTTTGGAGGTCCTTCTCCTCCAAGTCACTGAAGATATCTCTATTCCCTGTCATATGGAATGAGCCCCGCTGTCTAGATACCACATGCATCCCATTACAGTGCTGGCCATTTATGCAATGAGAGTAAAATCAAGCTCAAACTATGAAGCCAATGCTTCACCTATTACAACTGCAGGCTCCTTATTTCTTGCCTTCTTCTATGGACAGTTTGTAGCATAGTGCCCATGCTCATGACAATGAAAACATCTGATCTTGGACAAGTCTTTCTTGCCCGCTTCGCCTTGGGATTTATTTCCCTTGGCCTTCTTTGCCTCACTGACCAAGGAACAATATTCCTCGTAATTATTCTTGGATGAGGATCCATCCCTGATATTCTGCCTGAATTCTTCTTGTACCAAATCTGACCAAAGTCGCTCCCAATCTGGTGACTTCTCCTTCCCATTCACCGAGTCCTTGTAACTATGCCAGCTCTTGGGAAGGCCTAGAAGTGTTATGCTCACCAAGTCATCATCTGCTATGGTCACACCAACACTTCCAAGCTCATCTCGACATTGAGTGAACTTCTCCAAGTATGTTGGTACCGTCTCGCCCTCCTCCTTCTTGATTTTCCTGAGCTTGTCCTTCAGTGCCAACTTCCTTTGGACACTTTTGCTCTGAAATCGATCTATCAAGGCCTTCAACATTGCATATGGAGTCACCTTGCCATGGATACTTGAGACAATGTGATCTCGAACTCCCTCTAATAAGATCCTCCTTTCCCTTGCTACCTTCTTTTGCTAAGCATCAAGAAGAGCGACGTCTGCTGCCGCGGGCTTGTGAATATCATTATCAAAGAATTCTTTCAACCCACTATCCTCCAAAAATTCCTCCATTCTGTATTTGCATGCAATATAATTAAAAATTCCCTCAAGTGCATATTCCAATATTAATCCATTGAAAGCCATCTTGATCCACTTGTCGCACCAACGAAAGTATCTGCAAGTTTGAATATTATTCAACACAAACTCAATTTCTTCTCCACTATAGTGATTTATGGCACTGTGATACCATGTAGAAATTATAAAAACAATGTGTATACCAATGGATTCAATCCGATCATGCATATACTAAAACAAGATACTGAATCCTTCTACAATATTTGTGGAAAATAAACACGATCACACAATCACACCAAGTAAGAGAAAGAAGAAAATCAATCGCACAAAAAAGATATTTTTCCTGAGGAAATCTTGCTGCTAAAAACCCCTCTATCTCTATTGTATAATGAACCAAGGAATCATGAAACAATACAATGCATGTGTGCTCTCCACAACCTCATACACTACCAATTGTCTCACACTGATCCAGACAAAATTGGACCAATACTTAGCCAATTTCTTCCCTCTACTCAGCCTACCTTGCTAGCGCAAAACCTATAGGATTAAATCCCTATTAATTAGGAAATTCAACCTTCCTTGACTACACAATACATCATGGGCATCCTATGGTGTATATAATTGTGCCCTGGAAATTTGCTATAAATACAACTGATAGATAAATTCCCTTTAACCTTTGTCTCAACTGGGTCTTCATCAGAACTAACATGCATGCAACTATTAATAGTAAATCATTAGTCACTTGAAAAATCACTTCATGCGAATTAAATATGATTTAATTCACTTGACCTCTCACTAGCGCAACAATCAATTAAAACTAGTTAGATTGACTTTAACTCACTTAATTGAGTTAACTGATTTCTCATGCATTAAACTAATACACTAACTGCAACTTGGACTTTAAAACAAATATAATCACCCTACATGCCTCACCAACCGCCCTTAACTCGAATATCATGAGTTAACTGGGTCTATCACACTCAGTTAACTATTACAAATGATTATGAGATACGATTAAAATTAATACTCTATTGGCCCATTAATACTCTTAAGAGTACTAATGGGCATGCCTATGCCATGCCACCCATGCCATACTTTCCGTCCTCCTCACCTTCAGCCGGTAAATATCCAGCTGCCGAAAATCTAATCCCATCAATACCTGTCCCCACTTGCAGCTATTAAATTGTGTAGACCTCGGAGACCACTTTCTGTCCTCCTCACTTCCACTATGATTTTCTTTTGTATTTTCCTACCTTCCCTTTCACATTTTCTAAGTTTTTAGACTTTTAAAAGAAAAAAAGAAATCAGAAAATGGTAAAAGCATTCTTATTCCACTATGATTTTCCATTTTCTTTTATTTTTTTTCTTACCTTACTTTATATTTATGTAAATACTTTTTCCTTCTATAAAATTCATCCCACTATTATCTATTTGTAGAAATATTGAGTTTCTTATCCTTGTTATTGAATAAATAAATCACATGGCTGATTAAAATTCTAAGATTTTAAATAATATTTTATTAATTAAACATTGATCCTGGAATGGAATTAACCACATGGCTAGTTAAATTTCTAAAATTTTAATTAATATCTTATTAATTAAACATCTATCCTCACAACATAATCAAATTTTAGCGAATTTTTGTATTTTTTCAGCCCAATTCAAACGAATTTGATAACTATGACTTATAACATAGTTTTTCACATATCAACATGTTGTACAAATATATCAAGGATTTGAAAATTTTGGGAATAAACAATGAAGGTAACCCTCTTTTGGTCAGTGGCTCAATTCTGTTAAAGAATCTATTGACACTAATTTCTAAATTGTGGCACTTTTCCTCTAGCTGTGTAACCAGGATTTTCTTTGTGAGCACCTTCTTGACCTCTAGAATTTTTGTTGTTTTGTCCTCAACTCCAAGTTCCTCCAATTCATACCTTCTCTTTGAATTTAAAAATTAGATTATATTATTTGTTGTCTCAGGCATATCCCCAAGCTCCTTGGTTGTTTTAGCTATGGCATCATTTACCTTTTCAATTATCTCTTTCTGTTCAAATATGATTTGAATAGAAGTCCATATTTAATTCATAGAATCAATTATGCTTGTCCAAATGATCTCCTTTGTCTGGCCAATGGTCTGACCAATGGAATCTTCCTTCTCTACCTTTATCAATCTTTCAATCTGTTTTTGAGCTCTTTGTATTTCTATTTCATGTGCATTGTTAGACCTTACCTTTTGATCCTTCAAGGTACTAATTTGTGCTTCCATCTTTTTAATCTCCTATGTTTGGATGGACACATTCTCCATGGCTTTAGCCAACTAATCTGTACCACCTGATGTTCCTATAGCCAGCTATTGAGAGCCTTTCTTTTTCCTTTTTCATATTTTTTGGAAATCATTTGAAAATTTAAAATCATACACAATATGAAATTGCAACTTGTGAAGTACTCAATCACCTTGAGATCTTATAATTTATAGGACCCTAACAGTGGCTCCAGTTGGGGATGGAACTTCTCCAAGTGAAGTGTCAAGAACATAAGACCAATAGCCTTGAGTGCTCCATTTTTTGCAAAGTCTTCATCTGATTTATTTTTCTGCTTTATGATAGATCATCAAACCAGGCTTAGGGCCTCCTCCTTTGCAATGTTCTCTCAGTTTTTCACACATTTCATATCGACACTTTGTTGCCTATGTTTTGCAGAGTTCCTTTAATTCACAACACTCAACATTTTCTAAACTTGGTCCTAGATGGAAGCGATTCCACACAGGCTAGTTCTTCAGTTTGCCCAAGGTCTGTTGTTTTTATATTACAATGGAATAAGTATTGTTCGTTAGCTAAACCCCATTATTCTCCATTGCAGGGTTTGTATGGCAGTATGGAACTCTCCACTAATAGGTCAATTTTGTTTTAATTTTTAATTTTTTAATTATTATTATTATTATTATTATTTTAATTTATTTATTTTTTGCTGGGTTATACAATAATTTGTTTAAACCCCTTTACACTCCTCTCGCTTATTCTTAATTCTCATTTTATTGTAATTTTATTTCATTTTATACAGGTAAACCCTACCATCCAAGAGGAGTTGCCCTTTACTTTTCCATTTTATGCAAGGGTTTAACCAACGCCATACCTCCAGGTATTTCTCCAGTTCCAATTAGGTTTTGGTCTCTCGTCTTTCTTCTGCTGGTCACACTTAAAAGGGATTATAAACCCCACCGACCATGTCGGTTTGCGTAGGAGTACTCCTTCTCATTCAACCATCGAGCTTCCAGCAAACATGTAACCCCATCATATCTCAGAGCATGAAAATTGTGGATGAATGTTGAGAGATTACTGTCATAAAATTGTGGTGCATACACTGTCTTACCACCTTCCTCGGTACCATAATTAATGATATGCATGTGTGATGCCACCTCTCCATACAACTCAAGTGTGTGAGGGTTGGAGTGAGGCCACCCTCCAACCTTTCCCTTCATCACATTAATCATGACGATAGTCCAGTAGCATTAGAATCGTCATCATGATTAATGTGATGAAGGGAAATGTTGGAGGGTGGCCTCACTGCAACCCTCGCACACTTGAGTCATATTGAGAGGTGGCATCATGCATGCATATCATTAATGGTACCTGGTAAGGTGGTAGGACAATGTCCATGCCATGGTTTTATGATAGTAATACATCAACATTCATCCACAGTTTTCATGCTCTGAGAGAGGACAAGATTACGGGTTTGTTGGAAGCTTCAAATTTGAACGAGGAGTCTTACGTGGACATCCACCTGAGTGCAGATGACCTTATTCCATCGACAGTTTATCCTAGTGGGTATGTTTATTTTCTAGGCCTCTCTTGTTCCACCCCCCATGCTCGCTGAGTTTCTCTGTTTTATCACCAGAGAAGTGTTTATATTACAATCATTGTAGTTAGTTGGAAGCTCACATGTGATTTTTGGAAGGAAACAATGGGTTTTTATGAAGGAATGTCTGAATATTGCACTCTTGTTTATGTTTATTTTGGTATCTTGCTAGCTCGCATGGGGATGTATTGGGTTTCTCTAGTCTATCATTTTATTTATATCTCATGCATGGATGCCTGTGTTTACTGTTGAATTTATGTGACCTTAGGTCTAGGTTAGAGTCTTAAATCACTTATGCTACAAAACAAATAATATCAACCATAAACTACTTTGCATAGCGGAAAATATAAAGCAATAAATCACATATGCACAATATACACAGTTTTAAACAAATTTGTACAATAATGTACAATCCCCATTCTTCGTTATATTAAACCAATTCTGAAAAATACAATAGTCTATGGTATACAACATACAATGACAACTTTTTTGTATCTTTTTTGTTGTATCTTGTCCTGTCAGTCTATCGCACCCGCACTACTCACTAGTAGTGCCTTATTCCATCAAGGCCACTACACATCGATACTCTAGGAGGGCTGCCACCTAACACTGATGCACATCCTTCTGTAGAGTGTACTTAGGTTGATCCAATCTTCTCTCTAGGTTGTCCAACACCCGAGCTCCAATCTGCCATGTTAGAAACAACTTTTTTCATCAAAGTATTGCTTCTTCGGCACCTTCCTTCACCCAACCTTCAAATTTTTTTCGTCCTTCAAGATAGCTTGTCTAGGGCTACTTTGGGTAGCCAACACGCTGCCCTCCAATAATATTCTGGCTCCCAACTTCGTCACTACTAAATCGGCTCCTAATATGACACTTCCTCACCTTGGAATGTCATATACATCGCATCAACAGGTTGATCAATAAATCTGATCCATCACTAGTCAATACTTGACCCCATACAACTTCAAGGCTATTTTTGTCACCGTGTTGCACTCTTGCACTATTTTTCTCTGGTAGGGCATCACCTACAACCCTATTTCTCCACAAATCAGCAACCAACCCTCCAAAATATTGTGGCCTCCTCTAGAGAGAGTCCTCCACCCCTACGTTGCTCCTTCTAGCTGTTTTTGACCCCAAATTCAGCTCTTAGAGGCAGCCTACCTGTTGGCTAAGGCTTGTGGCCTAGCACAATAGTTGTTGTAACTTACGACCCCCTCAAAACTCCACCACACAACCTTTAAACAAATTTGTCCTCTCCTCCATATTTGCGGCCTAACATGCCCAACAACACCTACTTATTACAACCATGTTCTTGTCTTAAAACAACCCTTTCATCACAATGCTGCACCTACAACAAACGAAGAAACCCACACTGCACTTTAGACATCCTCACGTTGTCCCTTTAAGCTCCTTCTAGCTCTGGCTAAGGCTCACCAAATTTCAAATATGTATTGCTCAAATCAGGATCAAAAACCTCCAATTTATAGACTTTAGGCCTCCACAAATTTACTTGAAGAGACACATATATTGGCACCCTTTTACACCAAGCCTACATGACTTTGTAACCAATAATTACCTTGTCAAATTCAAAAATTCATTTATCTCTAAGGAAAACTTGGATTCAGAAGATTCTCGATGCGTTGGAATCATATCGCTGAGCACTATCATCCTCATCCATCACATGTCATATCTTCATCACAGTTTTGGCCCAAATCATGATGGGTGAAAAACCCCTCACTTGGGTTCCAAGCCCACAAGATGCCCTTGTGGCAATTTTCCATCCAAACCCTAAAACCTAGGGCTTGGAGTGCCTCCCAAGCTATAAAAATCAACATTTACCACCTTGAATGCTCGTTGGTTTTGCTGGTCAATACGTATTGGGCTCTCATGGATATGGTTTTTCTAAATCTGTATTTTCATCCTATCCTAACACGATTTGCAGAGCCTTGGGTGATTTTCTAGGGACTCCTGTATCAAATCCATAACATTTTCCATGATAATTCTGGGTAGACAACCTTTTTACTCACTGTTATCTGCATTTATGCCATGGTATTCTTACAGGTTTATATGTACCAAGAGGGTTTCAGGATTTTAAGTTACTTCCTCGTCGCGAGCCCAAGGTTATAACACCCTATCCCCAGGTATGCCATCCTTCTAGTATTAATTTTAACAAGCACATGGCTCACTCCTCCCTTGTCAAATGCTCTTCGGCTTATGGAGGTCGTGGACGTGGTGGGAAATTGGGGCCGAGCCACAGAGATAGTCAACCCCAACCTCGCCGAGCGAGGAGTAGAGGCTACAAAAATACCTCACGACTCATCTGAGATGAAACTCAAGAATTTAAAATTAGTACTTTTTCACAAGACCACCAGTTAATTTTGGGTTGGGACGCAGAGTTGAACCAACATGATGCAAACACAGATATTGATTTGGGTGATTGGCATGATTTGGTTCCCTACCTAGGTCATTCTACAGGAAGGTCTTCAAGTATAAACATATAGTCTATCTTTATTGGTTAATGAATAATATAGTAGCCAAAGCCTTGGCGAACCCTCTTGTTGATTCTTCCAAGACTGATCATGGAATTTCAGAAATTCATAAGGAATTTAAATTGATTCAGTTCCAGTTCCAATTACAACAACAGAATGGCCGCCTTAGCTGCATTGAGAGACATATTCCATGCCTTCCACAAACATAACTACTCGGTTCAAGCGTGAAATATCTAGCTCCAGTGGATTTTTCAAATGAATAGTAGCATGTTTGGATTAATTTTTTATTTTTAATTTTGTCACATGAAGTATTTGCAGACTATGATTTCCAGTTTTAGTTCTTTATAATATAGAAGGTTTAAAGATACTCATACATATATAGATTTGCTAGACAGTCTTAAACTCTTCTGTTTTTTGATAGCCTATAATGTAGTTAGGTGTCCAACAGATCTATATTCCCTCTGAGCAGGTTGAGGCCACCTAACCACTTCAATTATGGTTGTAACCTATCTTTTTTGAAGAAATGAATGGAAAAGGTCTTGTCAAGCTTACAAAAAAAAAATACTATATTTATTTCAATATATATATATATACATACCACATTATGACTCACGAGTTGTAGAATACACTGTGGTGGGGTGTATTGTTAAGGAACTCTGTGATGTGAAGGCTATTGGTTCGAAAATACATGGCAAAAAATCCAACCATGTTAACGATTGATGTGGTCCAGGATGAGTGCGATCCCGGGTTGATTTTGACAACTTAGACCCCCCTGGGTCATATTTTTTTGACAACTTAAACCCCCTAGGTCATAGTTTCTAAAAGAAAAGATTAAATGTGCAATCATCTCAGGACTCACACAACTTATCTATAAAAAAATATATCAAATTATAATCTAATTTTTAAATAATAAACTGTATTTTTGCTTCGATAATTGTTGAATTCATATGTTTTAATTCAAGTTAAAACATATATAGATTATTATTATTATTATTATTATCCAATTTTAAGGTCACAACGAAGCAGGTGTATGAGACCCCCTTGTTTGTGAGACAAGGGAGCCACCTCTGCAGGTGTATGAGACCCCTTGTTTGTGGTACAAGGGACCCACCTTCGCGTAGCAATTTGACTGCTAAGTCTACAAAGGCATACATACTCTACCCCCCTCTGGTTTTGAACACGTGACCTCTTAGGAGGAAACACACAATCTTAGCCAATAGGCCCACTCAAGATAATTTCACCTGACAATGAACTATCTTGCTCATCTTAATTTATAAAAGAAAAATTAACAATTTGTTTTTTTATTAAATTGGATAAAACTAAAGTAAAAAATCATGGGAAAAAACTAATAGATTAAATAATTGGAAAATACAAAATCATTCATGGGGGACACTTTTCTGAAAATATATTTAACATAATCAAATCTGATCACTAAAAATGAATGGTTTAATAGGTTATAGATGCAAGTTATATGGCATAAGCTAACTTATAGACGAAATCTTCTTTTTCATCAAAATTCGGTGGTACAATTTCAAGCAAATTTATGATTTTCTATTGTTTAAAACACCATTTTGAATGAATAAATGGATTCAACGGCATGAAAACCATGGGACACTTAAATTGTATAGATTAAACAACTTAAAATCAAAATTTTAAATTTATCTACCAGATTTTGGTTAAAATTAATGAGAGAACATGCCCTAAAAAGGACCATTTCATATATAATTTATATATAAGTTAGACCACACACACACACACATATATAATTTAATAGAAAATTAAAATCTATGGGAGAGATTTGTTAAACACCATGTTAAAGCACACACATGGTGTATGAGGAATAAACACACACACACAAGAGACTCAACACACAATGAAGGATAAGTGTGAGGCTTTCTTATTTTCCATTATACAAAGATGTACATTTATAGTACAATGGTGTGACTCTTGGTTTCATATTCCAAGGTCACTTGGACTCCATTGTGAATTTTCATATTCCACACCTACCCATGTAGGATTAGGTGTTCCAACATCCCCCCTTAATCCAAAGGGGTATGTGTGAGTCCAAGAAAAGAGTTGTAATACAAATATGCAAAGTATACATGGCAGCATTTGGGCTGAATCAACTCTTTTGAAATGTTGGAAAAAAGAGGTGGTTTAAGGATGACCACCAACACTGGAACACAAAACTTGTTGCAGTTCTCGGAACTCTTCCAAAACTGGCAAGAAGCTAAAAGCTTCTTCTAGAGGAATTGTCCCTCATAAAAAAGGGAGACCTTCAACCTAAAATAAGGGAGGTATACTACCTATGATGGTTTTAGGATTACCAACAACTCTGGAATGCTTATAGCATTTCCTGGAACTCAACCAAAGCTGGCAAGAAGCTGAAGGCTTCTGCTAGAGGAAGTGTTCCTCATATATGAAAGGGAGACCTTCGACCTAAGAGAAGGGAGGTCTACTACCTGTGGTGGTTTTAGGTTATCCACCAACCAAAGATGATGGTTTAAGGTTGTCCACCAACCGAAGGCATGCTCATGGGCATCCGTGTCTCTGGCTACATCTCTGAATCTGGAATGACGAATTGTGGCTCAGGCTCGCTTGAACTGCTGGCTACAACTCTGAACATGGAATAAGAGATTGTGGCTCAGGCTCGCTTGATTTGAGATTGAAGCTTGTACATGACCACCATTTTCCCCCCTGTCAGGGACAAGGTGAGATGATGGCGAAAACTCAACTGCAAGTTTGCTCAATATTCGTGAACATGTTCTGACATGCGACTTAAACATCTTCTTGGCTGCTGATGCCCATTGCCAAGAAGCGATCCATCCAAGATGAATCTTGGTTCTTGCAAGAGGCTCGTTTCTGAAGCATCTGTCTGAATAATGAGTGTGCCGACCACAGTGCTTGCATGGATGAAGATCAAAACAATGATCTTTCATGTGGCCAACTCGATCACAGTGTTGGCATTTTACAATCTGATGTTGAAGTGGAACAAGATCTGGAACAACTGCATGTGAACTGTCATACATGAATCCAGCACTCTGAAATCTGATGGGCTTTGTGTAGTTTGGAATATGAAAGGTCACATCCTTGTCATATCCAAGACCAGTTTTGTGCTTGTTGTGGACAAGCTCTTCCCAAGGTCTGATGATGGGCTTGAGAAGTGCAGGCTGAACTGCTGCATCTGCATGAAAATCTGCTCTAGTACAAGGAACTGAATGTGAATTATCTGCAACTTTATCTTCTTTCTTCTGATGAGAGTCCTTCACAATCTTCTGAACATAAACAGGTTCAGAATGGTGACTCTTTTGCTGAAGTTCGTCTTGCTGAAGCTGAGATTCCAACTGTAAAAATTGAATCTTCTCTTGTGCATCTTGCAAACAACTTTGAATGTTAAAAAGAGCATCCTTGCTCATTCTTATCATGTCATCAACATTTGAATGAATGAGGTTATTCAAAAATTCTAATGCCTCATTGATTTTAGCCATTTTCAACAACTTAGGCTCAAAAAATGAAAGGGTGTCGGCTTCAACCGAAAATGCACCCGTTTACAATGTGATGCAACTTGCTTTCAAAAATTACAAATGACTCCAAGGAATTCTCAAGGCACAAAATCTGCTCCTCAAATGATGGAGGGAAATCAACAATCCAACAACTCGAATTTACACTTCAAGTCTTGATTGCAACTATGAATGAAGAAGCAATACAATACAATATTTCTGCAAAGTATTTTGTAAAGATGTGCAGCTGAAACACTATGCAAGAAGCCTTTAAAGCAGCTGAATTTTTTCTCCAAAGAGCTGTTTTCAATGATGGCAAAATTGTCTTCAAATGTCAATTTCTTCAGAAAAATCACCCTTCAAATCAATGCCACAAATCAAAATGCAAATCTGCAATATTCAGTCCATCTGCTCACATGTCATTTCCTATTTTTCTGCTGTTCATACTCTCTCTCTTTCCTCTCTCTCTGCTGTTTTTTTTTTTTTAATTAATTAAAAATTAATTAAAAAAATGGAAATAATTAAAAATGTGGGGGAGGGAAAACTAAGAGAAATTTAAAGAAATGTGAAGGGAAGGGAATTAATTGAAAATGGGAAGGGAGGCGGTATTTAAAAATATGAAAAATGAATTTAAACAAGATGGGGGGGCGGTATTATAAAATGGGGGGTGGTATTAATGGAGGGAGGGGGAATTTTAAAAAAGTAAAATTAAAAATTGAATTGGGATGGGGGGCCGAAAGGCCATGGTAAGAGGAGAGGAGCAGTGTGTGTGAGGCCAAAAGGCCGAGGGGTCGAGTAGGGCGTAGGGAAGGAGCCCTGTCGTAAGGGAAGAGGGTGAGATCGATGCAGATGTAGGTGCGAAGGCCGTAAGGGAGGGCCGTAGAGGGAGAGGATGTAGAGCAGTTGAGGGTGTATACAAGGGAGGAGGGCGTGGAATATACAGGAGGGTGGAGCGATAAGGTGTGGGGATGAGCATAGTGGAGGAGTGTATTATCGAATGGAGAGGAGGCGGAAATAAGGGGAAGGGGCCGTGGGAGGGGATTCGTGGTAAGGTGGTAGGGAGTAGCGTAGGAAGGAAGAGCGCTGTTGTGAGTAGAGCGTAGGTCAACTGTAAGGTGAGTGATAGAGAGGTGAGGGAGTTGCCCAGAAATTGAAATTTAAATGGGGTCGAGTTGCAGGAAGATAGGGTAGATAGCAAAGTGCGTAGGGGAACGGGAGAATGAATTGATTTTTTTTTTTTTTTAAATTAAAACAGCAGAGAGTAGAGATAGGAAATCCACTTGAAAAACAACAATAGAATTTTTCTTCTTCCAAATATAGAGAAGAATAAATTCCAGCAGCAGAAAAATGGAGAATTTGTAGATTTAGAGACTTGCAGAGAACTCAGAAATCTCAGAAAATTTTCAATGAAAACTCAGAAATATCTTCAAAAACCCTCTCAGCAGCTCAAAAATGCAGAATTTAAAAATACTCAAAAATATTTTAGAAGCCCTCTTTAAACTATTTTCCAGCAGCTTAAAAATGCAGAATTTAAAGTGCAAAAATTGCAGGAAGAATGAGCAGTGAGAAAACGTTCAGATGCTGCTTCTCTTCAAAACCAATGTTGCCAATTTCTGAACGCTGCTCTTCTAAAAAAAAATTCCTGAATGTGGAAAAATTTCTGCTGCAACAATCTCTGAGTGCTGCAAAAATTATCAACAATTTTGCAGATATGCACAGGCCATAAACACAAATGGCTCACTCAATTTGGAGCAGGGCCAGCAATCGCCCACTCTGATACCACGTTAAACACCATGTTAAAGCACACACATGGTGTATGAGGAATAAACACACACACACAAGAGACTCAACACACAATGAAGGATAAGCGTGAGGCTTTCTTATTTTCCATTATACGAAGATGTACATTTATAGTACAATGGTGTGACTCTTGGTTTCATATTCCAAGGTCACTTGGACTCCATTGTGACTTTTCGCATTCCACACCTACCCATGTAGGATTAGGTGTTCCAACAAGATTTTTAAAAACTTGTGTTTAAATTGTTCAATCTATAGAATTCACAATATTGCTTGAAATTGTCACTGAATTCAGGTACACCATATTTTTAAAATCAATTAAGTTTAATAATATATATAGGCATTTTTGTCCCAAAGGTTGTTGGAGGTTAGCACGTGGATTTGGGTGCTTTGCTTTGTGCCGTGATTCAACTTTTTATTGATTCTCTCCAATTTAGTAACCTGTAATGACAATGGCAATGGTGATGAAGGCCTCCACATTTGTAGTGGAAACTGCATACGTTGTGGTTCTGATGTTCACTCTCCTTGGCATCGCAAACGTTGTTGAAGTACCCACTCTAAGCCTCGTTGTCGGCGCGGGTTCCATGGACAACAGAAAGAGAGAGCATAAAACTAGAAATGTATACATAATTTGATAAAACCATAGAAGAAATAAAAAATATACTAACCAGCCATCCTGAGCAGAATCTGCAACTTCATCATTGAAAGATTGTGAACTAGGTGGGATAAACTCATATTGCCGAGCCAGATTTCATTTCAAAATTTTGGCGCCCAACTCTAACTCGAAGCGTGATATAGAATTTGAAAGGAGAAGGCATTCAATTCGTACCTCCAGCCCTGTGTTGTCCGCCAGTTGGGTTCACACCCCAGAGTCGGAGCTGCCGAAAAATGGGGGAGGCGAGCCTGATGCAGTCTTCGAGGTCTGCACAATTTAATAGTTGCAAGTGGGGACAGGTATTGATCATCGATGGCATGAGCATGGATATGGCATGGTTAGTAGTACTCTTAAAAGCATTAAGGAGAAATTTATGCTTGTTGATCACTATATTGTCATGATGATCAAGGAGACATTTATGCTTGTTGATCACTAGCAAAATTTGTATATACAAGTCCATAATCTAATACAAAAGGAGACCTTTGTTCATGAGTACATCGAAGATTTTTTTAGACTATCCCTTCGATCAGGTATAAAGGAATCAAAATTCCATAGAGTCGTAAGGTATGTGAATGGACTGAAATACTTGATTCAAGACGAAATGAGTACACATTATTTCCAAATTATTGACGAAGCCTACCACATTACCTTGAACATAGAGGAAAAATTGAATAATAAAACATAGTTGAAAGGAAAAGGAAAAGGTTTTAGAGGCGGAGTTAAGGAGGGGATTGATAGAGGCAGTGAAAAGGAAGAAGAATACACCATAGGTCAAGATGGTAGAGGTTGAAATAGTGTTGGAAGAGGCAGAGGAAGTCTCAGAAGAGGAAAGGGAAAGTATGTAACTACTTGTTACCACCGTGGAGTTCAAGGAAACAAGAAATTTGAGTGCATGAAGGGACAAAACTTAGGGAGAAAAGGTGAAGCCATAACACAAGTTACACAAGTTGTTGAAGCTTCTATTGCGGGAGAAAATTTCATTGTGCTTCAACAAGAATAGGGAGAAAAATTGACGTTTCACAAAGTAATCCTCAAGCCTAAGAAGAAGATAGTGGAAGAACCATATCAAAGAAGGAAAGTTTTCAAAACTAAATGTAAGGTCCAAGGAAAGTGTTGTAACTTGGTTATATATGGTGGAAGTACTGAGAATTTAGTGTCCACTGAAGTCATGGAAAGGTTGAAACTCAAGATTTTAGCCCATCCAAATCCTTATAGAGTCTTATGGTTACAAAAGTAACAACAAGTAGCTATGACTGAGCAATGCTTGTTGAATTTTCAAATTAGCATTCTTGAGGAGAAATTATTGTGTGATGTGGTTGATATGGATGCATGGCACATACTTTTTGAAATATGGTGGTTGTTTTACAGATAAGTTCACCATGATGGCCAAGAGAATACATATGAGTTTAGGAAAGATGGGCAACAATACAAACTCACCCCAACGCTAGAAAATGCATTTGTAACAACAAGTTGTGGAAGTACCAGTGCATGTAACAAAAATATCATGTTGTGTTCATCCAAGGAGTTTGTACATCAGGAACAAAAGGAAAAACTTTTTTTAGCAGTAATTCTAAAGGTTGTACTAGAGGAAGTGAAATTAGAAACCATTTTGACATAAATTAAACCCTTGTTAGATGAATTCAAGGAGATTTTTGTTGATTAATTTCCAAAGGGATTGCCTCCCATGAGAAGTATTCCTCATTAGATTGACTTGAATCCTAGATAGAGCTTACCAAACAAGGCACTTTATAGGATGACTCCAGTAGAAAATGAGGAAGTAATTAAGCAAGTACAGGAGTTGCCTGATAGGGGTCTGATAAGAGAAATTGAGTCTATGTGATGTACCCACAATATTGACTCCAAAGAATACAGGTGAATGGAGGATGTGTACATATTCTAGAGCCACTAATAGAATAACCATCAACTATCGATTTCCTTTTGTAAGGATGGAGGATATTATGGTTGTTTGATGGGGTTGCATATTTCATAAAGTTATACTTGAAGAGTGATTATCATCAAATCTGGATCAGGGAAGGTGATGAGTGTAAGAATCCTTTCAAGAGAAAGGATGGATTTTCTGAGTGGTTGGTTATGCCATTTGGGTTTACCAATGCCCCAAGCACATTCATGAGGATCATAAATCAGAGGTCTTGAAACCATTCTTGGGGAGATTTGTTGTAGTTTACTATTGATGAGAAAAAATGACCTCATCAACATCAAAGGAGATCACCCAGTCAAGGCCCCAAATCAGATCATTTTCCATTTGAGATGATGGTTCTAATTGGATCTATTGGTCCAGTTACCCTACCACCTAAGACCAGCCTATTGTTAACCTAGCCTAAACTAAGTGTTATTATAACCTAATCCTAATGTGCTAACCTATATGTAATATTAATTGTTAAGCCTACAAGGTACTATGTTAAATAGGTGTTAATGCTCAATGAAAAATCATGTTATGTTAGATACTAGTGTGTTAGTTTTTATCTCCTATGTTATACCTATATTAATGTATCCTATATGATTATTTTAGTATTACCTATATTATTATTAGTATATCCTAAATAAGCTTATGTTAATATTACTTGATATTATATAGACCTAATATTACTTATAATATAATAGTAACTAACTATATTATATATATTTGATTATGTAGTAATATTAAATCTAATAAAATATGTGATGCATAACACTATACTAATATTATTCTACGCTATTGAATACAATACATAAATATTATTAAATTAAACTAATGTTTCTATCAATAAGTTATATATTATTATTATCTAATATGAATCTACATAAGAGTTTATGCTCTTAGTTCTAATTAAAATTAAAATTATTATACAATTGAATGTTAAAAAAAAAGTCAAATTATGTTAAACATTGTTAATATAAACATATATAATTCTTGTTGGTTGATCTTAATGGTTAAGAAGAAGATTTTAGATCAATCAAGGGAATTGATAGATTTGTTGGTTCAATCAAACCCAAAGATTCCACTACGAAAGAGGACTTTATGAAAATGGAAATGCAATAATGATGCAAATGTGGCCTATGCTATGATGAAAGTTAACAAAAGAAAACCTAACCTATCTTGATTAAGAGAAGGGTAACCTTACTCTTAATCAAGAAAAAAGTATCTAATGAAAATAAGATGGTACTCAAACTTCATTTGTAAATATCAAAGTAGTTAGAAGATTTACAAATGGTTAAAGTATAAATGCTAATGAAATAATCTTGATAAATAGCTAAAAAAATAGCTTCATTCACATAAAATTATATCTGAACCTGCAAAGATAACTCTTATAAAACCACAATCAACATATAATAATTAAAATCAACAATAATGCTTCATTTAACTATTTATATGCAAATTTGTACATAATTGAATCAAAACTGGTTTAAGACACATAAAAATAAGACGCTCAGAAATTTCTTACAAAAATGCAAGAAAAATGAGACTTATATTTAGATTAATTGACTTAGTACATTTCAATTTTCAAATCTCAAACTCCTTTAGAAAAAGTGTTTTGGAAATAATTTCAAACACTTCCTTACAAAAATGCAAGAAAAATGAGACTTATATTTAGATTAATTGACTTAGTACATTTCAATTTTCAAATCTCAAACTCCTTTAGAAAAAGTGTTTTGGAAATAATTTCAAACACTTCCTTACAAAATTTAAGACTTAAATAAAGACTCCACCCTCTATGATAGTGCATCGAAATGCAATCTGGTATGTAGCATTTTTTTCTCTGTGGACTCTCCCAGTCTCTTTGCCTCTTGGATCATATCCTTCTCCTTTTATAATCTTTCCCTTCAATTCTCTTATTGGCCTTCTTCATTGGCAAAATATTCTCCCCTTCAATCTAAGATTGCCACATTGAAATACAATGAAAAGATGATCCCCAGTAACTCTCTATCGAATGGATTAGGCACGACCTTTAATCTGAAGCACACCTGCAACCAAAAAAAAGAAATGTCAAATATCAATCCATTAAATCAAAATAGCTAAACAAAAACCGAGATTTAGAATTGGTTTTGAATTTGGAGGGTTTCTCAGAAATTCGTGTTTTTTTATCTCAAAATTTTGGGGTTTTTGGGTGCAAGTCTCCTTTAAACTATACACGTTCTGGATTACTTGTTTCACTGCAATGAATCTCTTGCAATCTTTCTAAAACAAAATTAGTTCTAAAACCCACCAATTTGTGCAATCAACAATCAACTCGGCTTCGAATTTGAGATCTAGACGAGATTCCTGTGATCTGAGTGCAGTTCTCAGTGTGGATTTTGTGCATCAAAATTTCCATATAAAATTTGTGTCCTATGCCTTTCAATCAATTTAATTCATGTTCATTGCATGTTGTTTATATTGGGACACATTTTTTTTTCTTTCTTACTATCAAACGTATATTTGGGCCATGACACCCATACAAAAGAACACACCATTAATCATATAGCCCAGGAAATCTGGTAAAGATATACCCAAAACGTGATTTTAGTTTTGTGGATAAGATCACCAAGGCCAAGCGCACAGTTCATTCCCAAATCAAATGAAGAATCCAACATTAATCCCGCTATAGTTTAAAACCAAAGTGACATGCTTTCTGCATGTTTGGTGTTTGTTGTATTAGTATCTCCGCATTGGAGAGGGCAACCAATTGAGGCATTTGTGTCCCATAGGTTATTGTAGTTTAGCCCATGGATTTGGCTACTTCGCTATGTTCACCGTGATTCATCTTTTGATTGGTTCTGTCCAGTTTCATAACAAGTAACGGCAATGGCAATGAGGGCAGCCAATGCATCCACATTTGTCGTGGTAATTGCATATGCTATGGTCCTGATATTCGCTCTCTTTGGCATTGCAAAGGCTGTTGAAGCACCGAATCCCAGCCCCGTTGTTGGCATGGGTTCCATGGAATTCCTTCCTTTTGTCAATGAATTTCTCATGCAAAGATTGTACACCAGGTGGGATAAACGTGTATTAACCAGATTCCATTTCAAAAATTTGGCGTGCAACTCCAGTTTGAAATAATGGGCGCGATATAAAATTTGAAATCCTATCGCATTCAATACGTAGAGTGGGCCTATCATATCCACCAGTTGAGTTCAGATCCGTGAGGGAGAGCCCAGCCTGTCCTGTCTTCCAGCTGGGTTCACACTCCGAAGTTTGAGCTACCGGAAAATGGGGGAGGCGAGCCTGATGCAGTCTCCGAGGTATGCACAATTTAATAGTTCCAAGTGGGAAGAGGTATTGATTATCGATGCCATGCCATGTCTCATAACATGGTTATTGGTACTCTTAAGAGCATTAATGGGCCAATAGAAAGGAAAATAAGGATTGCCAATTCCTTTTCGGAGTATTCTACCAAGCTCGCGTTTTAACTCGGAAATGTGGCCCGTCGGAAAACATTTGCTGCCCATGGCCGATTACGCCTGGGATCCACATGAATACTCTGTCAAAGTTAATTCAGAGTTTTCAGACATTCATTCAATGCCTCATCCACTCCCATAATTTCAAATTTAGCATTCGCGGTCAAAATTTTAATTACTCCATTGCTATACTATCGAAGATGTAATGCAGAGACTCTCGAGAAGTGGGCAGCGTTGGAAGTGAGGAGATCTTGCAAAACAATATTTCTCTTGTGGGTAATGGATTTCAGTTAGGAGATCTGAGCTTTTCTTCTCCCAAGCTTTCTGTTTCGTCCCTATCATCTTTGCTGATCAGAAGCAAGGAGAACATGGCACAGAACAATATTTCTCCTGTGGCTACTGGATTTCAGTGTGATTTCAGCTTATCACCTTCCAAATTTTTGTCTCGTCCCTATCATCTAATTCATTGATTGGAAGAAAGGAGAGGTTGCAGAACAATATTTCTCCTAGGGTTAATGGTTGTACCATTAGTCACCTTTCAGTGGAGCCTCAGAGCATTGCAGCGCGCCATCGTCTGAGGAAAGTCCAGTGCAAAATCTGTTCTCTGGAGAAACTTATTCCATTAAAATCCAAGTTAGACACCAGGAAAATGCTGGAGGAAGCCAGTAAATTTGTCAAATATCTGCAGGCGCAACTGCACGTTATAGAGCTTATGCCTTCATTTTCATCTCAGTCCAATGGTCTCAGCTCAGCGGGAACGATAAGATTTCATTCAACAGGGAACATGGAAGAAAAAAAAGGGGGTGAAAATCTATCAGCTGTGGCCATGCTCAATCTTCTCGTCATGTCCTGTGCAGTTAAGAGAGAACTCTTGACAGAGGAGAAATGCGTCGGAACAGGAGAACAATACCAAATGGCGACAATCCGGCTGCAAATGCCATTGCCGAGCACCTGAGATGTGAATAGGTGATATGAGTTCCAGTAATGGCATCCACAAGTGCTATTTGGTTTCCGGGCTAGTGTCTCGACAAGACAAAGGTGGGAACGTCCAGCGGATCATCATGGTGAGGGATCTCTCTGGGATTTCGCTTGCTGTAGAAGACGCCATTTGTGTTGCAGTAGCCACTATCTGGATTGATCTCCATATTTTCCTACTTGGCTACTGTTGTGATTCTAACCACAAAGACTCTAATTTTATGATTAAGTGGATTTTGCTTCAAACCAAATGCTTGAAAATCGATTAAGTGTAGACTGTGAAGTTGTTTCTGTATTGCAATAGGAAACTTAATTAAAGTTGCTCTATTTAAAATTTAAAATTAAATTGTCTTTTTAAAAAAAGTTCTCATTTATTTTTCTGATTTAATTTATCAGAAAATACAACAAAATTTCATTGAAATAAAAAAATCACACTGTTCTCTGAAATATCCAGCACGAGTAGTGAATTTCAATTGTCATGAAAAACAATTTAATTTCCGTTGGAGTTTGGGAATTAGAATTTCAATTTTGATGGAAAACAATTTATTTTATGTAATTTATATTGGACGTTCCAGGTTTAAATTAGGTTGGTCATTATGAATTCATTAAGTGTTCTCAAATTCTGGCCGGAAGCGAAATCTTGTCACACGAGCTTTTATAGAAAATGTAATAATCTCGTGAGCAACTTCTGGCATATTTCTAAGTGGTTTTTTTAATTAATTTTATTCATTGTGAAATCAGACAAATCATAGTTTTATATTGATAATTTCCAGATAATTAGTATTTGTATCATTATTTTCATTTTTTGGTACGATGTGCATTGATAAAGGATAAATTTATTGTAAGAAGATTTTAGATCAAATTTAAGATAAAATTGATTGTTATTACCATATTATATATATCATGCATTCTATAAGCTAGATATAGTAAAACATCTAATTCTGTTTATCTCTGGAATTTTATCAACTTTATCACAATAGGCTAAATATATCCTTACAATTAAACTAAAATAAATAAATAAGCAATTTATATTTCCAACCATTGAAATTACTAAAATTGCAAAACTAAAAATAAAAACTCTCCTAAATAATTTCGAATTGCACTAAATGATTGACGAACCATCGGATTCCCTACTTATTAAAGGAACGAAATATGGTACATCTCTACCTTATTCTCACGGTGTATTCATCTATACAATGATTGAAATGTAACAGTTACACATTAAGCAACATTTTAATTAAGAATCATATTATGACAAATGTTTTATAAATAATAATTGGGCAGTGATGATCGTCTTCACTGAAATTCAATACGGGATTGAAAAAAATCAAGATTTCTCATTTATAAAATTTTATTTATAGATTTAAAAAAATTTAATTTTTCATTTATAAAATTTTATTTATAGATTTAAAAAAAAATTAAATTTTTATTTTTATATTTAAATAGTATTACTAGAAATGTGTGAAGATTTTCAAAATTTTGTTCACTTTAAGGATTGGATTGATATATAATTAATATTTTGAAATTTAGATTTATTTTAAGTTAGGCAATTTAAAAATAAATAAATTATTTTCAACTTTTTCAACATTACAAAAGGGATAAAATTTTTCATTTCATGATCTTGATTTTTTGGGAATTGAGCAACACACAATTTCACTATAGAATTTGTGAGAATTCATTCTTATATTGACTATGCTTATTTTATTCTTTATACTAGTAAAGATAGAGAGATACTTTGACTTTCTAGTTTTGGATTCATCATCTATTTATAATATTTTAGTTTCCTTTTTCCCTCTAATTCTTATCTCCCCATAATTTCTCCTTAAGTTTTTATGTAATAATATTTTTAATATTATCCTTATTCAAGATAATGATCTCCTCCTTTATCTCACAATGGTCTAGCCAAGAATGAGCATCTCTATGCCATCCTCACTTGAGTTGAACATGTTTTCAAGGAGAGATAGAAGCAATTTTATGAAACATATTGTCTTCCATGTTGTTTAAACTCTTCTTATACATAAGATGCAAATCATATTCATGCTTTAAATGATGAAAATGCCTCATTCGAGATAGGATGGGGTGTCATTTCTTTAATCTGAATATTAGAGGTATTAAATTGCTTTTGATTTGTTTGATCTTCCTCCATAACTCTGCGAAGATTCCACATCTCCAAACCTCACATCAATATAAAATAACAAGGGTGACAAGAGTCTTAAAGAGGAGTTTATGTCCTCGATTTATCCTTTTCCCGATATTGTAATTCTACTTGAGCTTATGATGTATATCAATTCCAAGATATGTGTATGAAAGAAATACCTCCAAGTTGTTGTCATATAATAAAGTATCTTATGCAAACTTTTTGGATTTAATTATCATGCCTTTCGTTTTGTTAGTATTATTAGTCATATACATCTTGGAACCAATTTAATTATCATGTATTTAGTTTTGTTAGCATTATTAGTCATATGCATCTTGGAACAAAAATATTGGAGGATTATTTTCATTCTAAGCTCGTAAGGAATCCTTGCCAAAGGAATGATATAGTCAACATTAGATAGAAGAGTGATGACAATACTAATGAGAGTGGGTTGAACACAACCTGATTCTTCCAAGCATTATCCTAATTTTTAAATTTATATGCCAAAAAGGGTAGTGGACAAGGAACACCCTTGCCTTACTCTAATATTGTAATTAATATTTTCCAACCAACTCTCATTGGTCCTAAACTTGGGAATAACATTCTCATACACCATTGCCACAACAACCTTCAAATCAAGAGTAACTTTCAACTCTTCCAAACTCTTCCAAAGGGTTGTCTTGGGAACAATGTCAAAAGTTTTTTTTGAAGTCCATGAAATAATAAAGAAGATTGATTTTAATATCCTTCATAATGATCCCCGGAGTAACAAGCTGGTCCACAGTTGAATGATATCTCCTAAACCCAAATTGGCCTTTACCTCTTTTATCATGGTTTTCCAACCATAGACTAATCTTATTTTCAAAAATAATTTCATATGGATTATCTAAAGTAGGACTAATCATAATGTTCCTATAATTAGAGGGAATGTTTTTATCCCCAATTTTCAAGATAGGTACAATGAGGCTATACATACAAGGCTTAGTGAGACATACTAGAGATAGATAAACATCACACCACATAGGAAGCACAAGCACTTATTTGCAGATTCAACTATTATTGGACAAACCAATTGAACTCTTCCATTGGATCTTCACAAGATGGACCATGGACTGCAAAATCCATCTCTCTTCCAAAAGATTTTTCATTGTCAAACTTTCATTCTCAGAACTCAGAGACATTATACTCCAAAAGGGACCGTAGTTATGGGGTTCTACCGGACTCTTCATCACCCCATGGTTCCCGGATTTTGACGCATATACTATGTTTGTTTCGACAATGCTGGTTTTGGTTTGGTTACACAACCTATCCCTACATTTCTAGAATGAAAGCATCATAGAAGGAATTAGGAACACCATTGAGAAATACATCAAAACAGACACACAACACTTGGAGGAAAGGATCTATACTTTTGCACGCGTTTGTGTGGAAGTTGATCTCAACAAAGAATTACTGGAAAGAATACAGTTGAAATACAAACAACAAATCTATACACAACACCTACATTATGAAAACACTCTATTCCGATGCAGAATATGCAGGCAAACCAGAAATTTACAAAACACATGTCCAGATGCAAAAATAGATCACCAAAAAATAAAAATAAAAATGAGAAGGTACCAAAAGGGGGCCAATTTCCCCTCGTGATCCAGAGGAAGATGCATAAGAAGAAGCGAAAGAAGTTGCCCCTAATGAGACCAAACAACCATCGACAGAACCATAAGTACAAAGGAATGAAACACAAGATCCATTTAACTTAGAAAAACCATCGGAATGAGCTGCAAAGGAGTCAATGGATATGGACAACGGTGGGATTAAACATCATAATTTATCGAATACCTCAGATTCAGACAAAGATAATTGGGCACTCATAGAAGAAAATCAGCTCGCCCTTGTCTCTCCTTTGCCATCACAAGAGGCTTGGTGTAAGGTCGAGAAGAAGAAAGGGAGAAAAACTTGATTTTTCTCCTCTTATGTATTTTTAGGTTCTTTGTATGTTTTTTGAACACTAGTCTAGACTGTTTGATGGACAACTACCTGTTGATGCAACATGTAATTTTATTTTCATTAATAGAATTATGAATTTTTCCTTGGAAAAAAATACAAGGCTTAGGGAAGCCTTACTTCACTGCTAAATTAAAGAGTTTTTATATGTGAGAGATGGAGATAGACCCTCGTGTTCTAAAATTTAAACTTGATAACGTTGAATATTTTTTGCTTTTCTAATTGAAAGCTTTCCCAATTGCTAGCCACTTAACCCCAAACTCTGTCTTATAGAAAAAATATTTCATCCTCTATATAAACATTTGAAATCGTGTTCATGGCATTATGAGATTCATAAAGATTTTTAAAATACTAATTTGAGTTATTTAAATTAATGATACTAATTTCTTTGGTTTTACAAAGAAAAAATTTACTTCAAATTGTTTTAGAGTCTCATTTAAATAGATGCAACAATTTTTCTTTCTTATTATTTGTATAGTACATTTTCTTTTTTTTTAATAAGAAATTTTCACTTATTTAATTTATCAAAATTTAAATATTCATTAAAACTATCTCTAATTAAATTTTAAACCATTTTATAACTAAAATAATCAAATTATAATATTTTTCATTAACTAAAAATGGTTAATGAAAAAGAAAAAGATTATAATCAAATTATATTATATATAAAACTAAAATAATAGTTTATATATTTTATTATTAAATATATAAAATTATTGAATATATTTTATAATTTTATATATATTTTTAATTTTCAAATTTATTTAATTAAAAAATTAATAATTAATACAACATCTAGCTAGAAAATTATAAGTTCTAAATTATATCATTATATAATTAATACTTATATAAATTTTTTAAAATATTTTAAATAAATATATGATAAATTCCCAATTTATATATTTTATTATTAAATATATTTAATAATATTATATGTTTTCAATTTTTTTATTTTTTTTTCAAAAAAATAATAATTTTCATCATTATCATGAAATTTCTAGAGAGATCGAAAATTTGTCTAAGAGTATCCAAACCGGTGCAAAAACTAATAAAAAATATCATGATTAAATTTGTGCTTCCATATTAGTCTCGAGCATCTTTGTTTTGAAAGCCTTTTATAAATGGTGTGCAGAAGTACTTTTAATGTTTTTGGCAAACATCTGATATTAGTGGAAGTACACCAACCAATAAATCTTAAGCCATGGGATATTAAATGCGGTGAGGCAATAAATGCTCGCAATTAGATTTAAATTAGTTTAAATCTAACGGTGGGCATGCATTTAATATCCTATAACTTACCATTTATGGCTTTTCGTGGAAGTATTTTAAAAAATGTTCTTATATTAGCAGTGCAAGTACTTTTAATGTTCTTGGCAATAGTGTTCTGATATTAGCCAAAAACTCAATTAGATTCACTGTAGAAAATTCATAAGAAATAGTGTTTTTTCCTGTAAATATGTTGACAAATAAATAAATAAATAAATAAATAAATAAATAAATAAATATATATATATATATATATATATATATAATTAAAACATTTTCCACGTGTGCATGTGACATACCGACTATTAATTAAACCAATTAACAACCACACAAAAATCACCAAACACTTTAATTTTTTTTTCGACATCCCTTTTCACAGAACAAAAAAGTAATTTCGACTAGTTTCAAGATAAAAAACTCAACGTAATTGTTGGTTCCTTTAACCAAACAAGTTTTTTTAAGTTAAAAGAACGACTCTAATTAATATAAAGAATAATTTCATCTCCATTTTACAATGAACGATCAAAATAGGCCATAGCCTTGATTTATGGATATGTTCCTCCACTATGTTATGAGTCCTATATAGCAATCACCTCACCAACCATTGGATTAAGGTAAATGTCTCTATCACATAGGTCGTAACCAATAATATGAGGGTTTTTTAATATTTTAAATTTATTTATAATTACCTTATATGATGATGATGATGATGGTTAACATCCACTAAGACCAAACTTTGGTCTATCGGACCTAAAGAAATGAATTATTTAGTTTGTTTTAGAATTGTACTCCTATGCTCAAAGAGCTTGGAGAGGAGCGTCCCGAGCTCACTATAATTTTGAAATGTTAAAAGGCTAAAATGGTAGTTATTGCAACAAATATTATGAAACCGAGATCTAATGTGGGTGTAAGCAGTGCACTCCAAGAGGAAGTGATTTTCATCCTCAATGTTCATATTCTCACAGGGATGGAAGATCCTTTCTAGCCATGGTGTTTTAGGAACTGCCCAACCACCTGTTTCACTATTGAGCTAATGAGAGTTCGTTCTTATCTTGGCTATATTAATTTTTTTCTTTGAGCTAGTTAAAATAGAGAGATACTTTTGATCTTCTAGAGTAGGGTTGATGACCTCCTTATAATATCTTAATTTTCTTTTAGCCTCTAAATCTTTCTCACACCACATTTTCTTTTTAAAATTAGAAGTAATACCCAATGGTTTACCTCGGATGCGGGTGATAGATTAGACACGAGTGTTAATCAAATCTCACCCCTTTAGGATAACGGAAATCCCCATTGCAAAGCTTCACCTGAAACAGATCCAATTACAGTTAACCTCTCACACGCACCTCGCAGCACCTGAAATAATGACAAAAGGACAAGTCCTACGACACCCTGGCCTGAAGATCACTTCGCAGCTACTACCTCTCTTGTCCATCATGATCAGCCAATCTTGCAATCAAAACTCTTCCCATGAGCTGGTACAAGCTCTCAATTATCACATGCATAATCACGTGAAGGACACTCATGACCATCTTCACAAACCTCATCCCTACACCTTTATGTACCATTTGATCTGAAATTTCTGTATTAGTTTTGCTGTGCTAAGGGTCTTTTAGTTTTAAAAACATGTGCATAATTGGTTCATTAGTTTTCATAAGAACTAAGGAGTTTTTTCATGAATTATAGATGAAATTTGGTGAATTAGAAGCATAAAATAAGTCTAAATAACACTAAATAGCAGTGTAAAATAGAGAAATAAGTCAGCACATGAAGTTTACACAACAAGCATGATGAAGCAGTTCACCCCTCGTGGGCTACATTTGTTGGTCCAGCTCCCAATGGCTTGTCCATCTTTCATTATGCTCAAAATTTTGCTATTACATGTAATTACAGTGCTCTAATGGATATTTTCTCTGCACCAATGGCTTCAGAATTCTCCAATTAGTCAAGAATGACTCTTCATTCACTCTGAATGGTCGAAAATTGAGCCTTTTACACTTTTACCCAATATATCCTAGGAAAACTCCGCTAAATGTGGAGAACTCCAGTTAACTGGAGTTAAATTAAGGCTGACCACCAAATTTTGTGCGCCCTTATTTGCTCCGCCTATTAAGCCGTGTATTAAACGTTACGGTTAGGGTGGTGGCCAGATGCGCACCCCTAACTGTTAAGAGGCTTGATAGTTAGCTGAAACAATTGAATACAATATCGGAGTTTCATTACATACATACGCGAAGCAACCAACATCAGATCCCTTTTACAGGTCTTCGTAATATCAAACAAATTCACAACCGTAATAAAAGGTACATCGCAGATCGGAAACAATACAATTTCGCAGATCACAGTGCTTATGATATCACATGTCGACAAATATATCAATTACCACCGATTTGCACAATACATATAACGTAAAATATGCGATTTGATGATTTTGCAAATCGCAGAAATTAAATTATTGCAAATCGGTTGTTGCAACATTTAACATATAATCTTAACCATAAATTTATATCAATCGTGATGTGTGATATGCACTTAAGAGCTATATTGACACGTGGCTCCTCTCACATAATCGCATTGCCGCTTATATTATTTAACTTGCGATGTCTTCCATGTAAATAAAAGCATTTCCGATTGTGATGCGTGCAATATCTCCTGTTGCGATTTAACTCTCTACTATTGATCTCCCACTGCTTCTTTTGTAATCTAATCACCACCGTTCAACCCTTGCTACTGCGGCCATCCATTCCACCTGCAACATTTTCGTGGCTGCGCAATCCTTGATTCTATATGCAGAGTTCAAGACTCCATGAAAGCCATCAATTCGGATCCCACTCTATTGGTCAATCCGGTACTGAACCTGTTTTCCATTTCGAACCCAATCTTGTAACTTGAATTTTGAGAAAATTTTATGAACTCCTGATCATTCCTCTCGATTGAGAAGCTTTTGGAACCCAAAAGACTTGATTACATGTTTAGTAGATGAGGGTACCGCTCCCTCACCTTTCCAATCTCCATCCATTTTTCCTTGCTTGGTTTAGTGCCTTTGAGCCCAACTCAAAGGTAGTCAACATTTCCCCTCTTTGATGCTCTTTTCCTCCTGTCAAAAATTGTATCTTCTTTGAGCTCATCCAGAAATTATGGTGAGAAATTTTCAATAGAAGGTAGCTTAACATCACTTCCTTGATCATTGATCAAAGGAGGCTCATACAAGTGTAAATTTTTAGTATGAACAACTGGATAAATTTGCATGTAAGAAGGCAAATCAAGTTGGAATGCATTATTACCAACTTTTTTTATGATCTTGAAAGGGCCATAGTGAATGGGTTTGAGTTTTTTACCTTTCCCTTGCATCCTTTCTTTTCTAATGTGAAACCATACCTCATCTGCCTCTTGAAACTTATGATCAACCCGGTGTTTGTCATGCCTCTCTTTGTATTTGCTTTGACTTTTCTGAAGCTTTTCTTGAACTTGTTGATGTATCATCTGAATTTTCTCAATGAAATTTTGAGCCTTATCAATATCACTATGGCCATCAATTACAACATCCTTCCCAAATATGAAGTCTAATGGCGATTTTGGAAAATACCCAAAGCATGCTTCAAAAGGTGAGGTTTGTGTTGAAGAGTGCTTTGCGCGGTTATAAGTGTGTTGAATGTAATGTAGTTTTTCATCCCACAACTTAGAATGTTTGCTGCAATATCCTCTCAATAGATGCACAACTGTTTTGTTCACCACTTTGGTTTGTCCATCTATTTGTGGATGAAAAGCGGTACTCTTTTTCAATTTTGTGTCCATCATTCTCCATAGATTTGACAAAAAATTCCCATTGAACCTGGAATCCCTCTCACTAAAAATAGAAGTGGGAAATCCAAAATGAACCCAAAAATTTTGAAAATAAAGTTCAACAATATGTTCAGCAGTAATGGTTTTCTTACATGGCATAAGTATACACATTTTATTGAATCTATCCACAACTAAAAAAAGATAATCATGTTGCTTTCTTGACATAGGTATACCTCCAACAAAGTCCATGGAGACGCTTTCCCATGGCCTTGATGGTACCGGTAGTGGTTTGTACAATCCAAGCTTCCTATTACTAGGCTTACTTTTTGCACACATAGAACAACCTCTTATAAAACGTGACACAATATCTATCATGTGAGGCCAATAAAAATACCCCTGTAGATGCACCACTGTTTTTCTTACCCAAAAGTGTCCAGCAATAAGAGAAGAATGAGCTTCTCTCATGGCACTTAGCCTCTCTCCTTGTGGAATACATAACTTTCCCAAATGAAACAAAAAATTGTTATGCATGTGATAATCTCTTTCTTCAACTTGATTCCCTTCACTCAAACTAGCATACACATCTTTGAAATCAACATCATGTGCATATTGTTCTATGTAATTCTCATGTACAACATAATCATTTTTGAGTAAAGTAGAAGCACTAATGATTGGTCTCGAAAGAATATCTGCAACTTTATTGAATATACCTTTTTTTTACCTTATAACCAAGTGAAATTGTTGAAGAAATCCCATCCACTTGAAATGTCTTGATTGCTACAATTTTGTTTGCGACTGCAAGTATTGTAATGGTTGGTGATTGGTGTGTACAATATTCTCTTTAGCCATCAAGTAGTGTTTCCACTTCTTAACACTTTGTACCAATGCATATAGTTCTTTATCATATGTAAGATAATTAGTCACAACACTATTAAAATTTTAAGAATGAAAGGCGATAGGATTACCATGCTGCAAAAGGACTACGCCCATGGCATAGTCACTAGCATCAGTTTGTATCTCGAATGGCTGTCTCAAATTTGGTAGTGCAAGGAATGGAGCTGAACTGATTTTGTCTTTTAAATCTTTGAAAGCTTGCTGTTGTTTTCCTCCCCATTGGAATCCTTTCTTCACACTTGTCACTATATGCATAGGGGTTGCGATGGAAGAAAATTTAGCAATAAACTTCTTCCAATATTGAGCTGCACCTAAGAAAATTCTTACCTCGGTAATTGTTTTGGGTGTGGGCCAATTCATAATGGCCTCCACTTTAGAAGGATCAATCCTCAATTCTCCTCCTCCTACAATATACCCCAAATAGACCAAATAAGTCTTTCCAAACTCACATTTTGACATCTTAAGAAATAATTTCTCTTTCTTCAAAATATGAAGCACTCTATTTACATGCAAGGCATGATCTTCTCTTGTTTTGCTGAAAATAAAAATGTCATCTAAATACACGATAACAAAGTCATCAAGGAATGGTCGCAAAACATTATCCATAACCCGCATAAAAGTTGCCGGTGCATTACATAAACCAAAAGGCATAACTAGCCACTCAAAGAGTCCTTGTTTGCTTTTGAATGCAGTTTTCCATATATCACTTTCTGCAATTCTTACTTGATGATATCCACTTCTTAAATATAACTAAGTGAAAAACTTTTCTTCTTTCAAACGATTAAGAAAATCATCTATTCTTGGGAGTGGGTAACAATTTTTTACCGCAATTTTGTTTAAAGCTCGAAAATCTACACACATGCGCCAAGTCCCATCTTTCTTTGATATCAAGACTATGGGTGAACTGCACGGGGAGGTGCTTGGCCTTATGATACCTTTATCCAACATCTCTTTGATTTGCCTCTTTATTTCAACATTCTCCATTATCGACATGTGATACATACCGATGTTTGGAAGAGGAAAATCCCGCTACAACTGAATCCCATGTTGAATTTCCCTTTTTGGAGGCAATCCTGTTGGCTCCTAAAACATCTCATGATGCCCATTAACCAAATCATATAATTCTGATTTCAACTTAGGATCACATCCCTCAAAATATTCATAATTAATATCAGTTTTGGGCTTAATCATAAGAAGAAAAACATTTCCATGGCTGTGCAATCCCTGATTCTATATGTATAGTTCAAGACTCCATGACAGCCACCAATTTGGATCCCACTCTGCCGGTCGATCTGGTTCTGAACCTGTTTTCCATTTCGAACCCAATCCTGTAACTTGAATTTTGAGCAAAATTTATGAACTCCTTATCATTCCTCCCCATTGGGAAGCTTTTGGACCCCAAAATACTTGATTACCTGTTCAGTAGATGAGGGTACAACTCCCTCACCTTTCCGATATCCATCCATTTTTCCTTACTTGGTTTAGTGCCTTTGAGCCCAACTCAAAGGTAGTCAACACTTCCCCTCTTTGATGCTCTTGTCCTCCTGTCAAGAATTGTATCTTCTTTGAGCTCATCTAGAAATTCTAGCGAGAAATATTCAATAGAAGGTGGCTAAACATCACTTCCTTGATCATCGATCAAAGGAGGCTCATACAAGCGTAAATTTTCAACATTAAAAACTGAATACCTTTGCATGTAAGAAGGAAAATCAAGTTGGAATGCACTATTACCAATTTTTTTTATGATCTTGAAAGGACCATAGCGAATGGGTTTGAGTTTTTTACCTTCCCCTTGCATCCTTTCTTTGCTAATGTGCGACCATACCTCATCTCCCTCTTGAAAATTATGATCAACCCAGTGTTTTTCATGCCTCTCTTTCTATTCGCTTTGACTTTTCTGAAGTTGTTCTTGAACTTGTTCATGTATCATCTGAATTTTCTCAATGAAATTTCAAGCCTTATCAATATCACTATGGCCATCAATCGCAACATCCTTCCCAAAGATGAAGTCTAATGGCGATTTTGGCAAATACCCAAGGCATGCTTCAAAATGTGAGGTTTGCGTTGAAGAGTGCTTTTCCCGGTTGTAAGCGTGCTGAATGTAATGTAGTTGTTCATCCCACAACTTACGATATTTAATGCAATATCCTCTCAATAGATGCACAACTGTTCTGTTCACCACTTCGGGTTTTCCATCTGTTTATGTATGAAAAGCGGTACTCTTTTTCAATTTTGTTGTAGGTTTTAACCCTGTACAGAAATTATTTGCAAACGAATCTTAAAAACAAGAAATAAACAATAGCGAGAGCATAAAACATAAAATAGATATACACAGAGATTTTCCCCTGGATCCCAAATCGGGACAACCAGCTTGATTTTTCATTATATTCCTTTTAGTGTTACAACACATATATATACATGCCAAAGCGTACATAAAACCCAATTCATTAACCCTGGATTAGAACATAACCATAGTTCCCTTGACCGGATCTACAAAATACTAGGGACCAAAAACCATCATGCCCCAAAACCATGTGCAAACCCATGCACAAAACCATGGGCGGGTCCACCCATCGGAAAATAAGGTCCAAATTGTTTTTCCCAGTGCGCTGACCTGGACCCTGAAGGGGGGGCTGACCCCCCTATTGCACTTGGCGCAATGTAGAGGAGGGGCTATTGCCCCCCTGTGACCCCTTGCACGTGACTAGTCATGGAAAGAATATAACATATACCCAACATTTGTGTCTATCATTCTCCATAAATTTGACCGAAAATTCCTAGTGAACCTGGAATCTTGTCACTAATAATAGAAGTGGGCAATCCAAAATGAACCCAAAAGTTTTGAAAATAAAGTTCAACAATATGTTCAACAGTAATGGTTTTCTTCCATGGCATAAGTATACACATTTTACTAAATCTATCCACAACCACAAAAGGATAATCATGTTGCTTTCTTGACATAGGTATACCTCCAACAAAGTCCATGGAGACGCTTTCCCATGGCCTTGATGGTACCAGTAGTGGTGCGTAAAATCCAAGATTCATATTACTAGGCTTACTTGTTGCACACATACAACAACATTTTATAAAACGTGACACACTATCTATCATGCGAGGCCAATAACAATACCTCAGTAGATGCGCCACTGTTTTTCTTGCCGCAAAGTTTCTAGAAATAAGAGAAGAATGAGATTCTCTCATGACACTTACACTCTCTCCTTGTGGAATACATAGCTTTCCCAAATGAAACAACAAATTGTTATGCATGTGATAATCTCTTTCTTCAACTTGATTTCCTTCACTCAAACTAGCATACACATCTTTGAAATCAACGTCATGTGCATATTGTTCTATGTAACTCTCATGTACAACAAAATCATTTTTGAGTAAAGTAGAAGCACTAATGATTGGTATCGAAAGCATATCTGCAACTTTATTCAATAAACCTTTTTTGTACCTTATAACCAAGTGAAATTGTTGAAGAAATCCCATCCACTTGAAATGTCTAGATTGCTGCAATTTTGTTTGCGACTGCAAGAACTGTAATGGTTGGTGATTGGTGTGTACAATAGTCTCTTTACCCATCAAGTAGTGTTTCCACGTCTTAACACTTTGTACCAACACATATAGTTCTTTGTAGTATGTAGGATAATTAGTCACAACACCATTAAAAGTTTCTGAATGAAAGGCGATAGCCTTACCATGCTCCAGAAGGACTGCGCCCATGGCATAGTCACTAGCATCAGTTTGTATCTTGAATGGCTGTCTCAAATTTGGTAGTGTAAGGACTGGAGCTGAATTGATTTTGTATTTTAAATCTTAGAAATATTTCTGTTGTTTGCCTCCCCATTGAAATCCTTTCTTCACACTTTTCACTGCATGCATAGGAGCTACGATGGAAGAAAAGTTAGCAATAATTTTCCTCCAATATTGAGTTGCACCTAAGAAACTTCTTACCTTGGTAATTGTTTTGGGTGTGGGCCAATTCATAATGGCCTCCACAAATTTAGAAGGATCAATCCTCAATTCTCCTCCTCCTACAATATGTCCCAAATAGACCAAATAAGTCTTTCCAAACTCACATTTTGACATCTTAAGAAACAATTTCTCTTTCTTCAAAATATCAAGCACTCTATTTACATGCAGGACATGATATTCTCTTGTTTTGCTGAAAATCAAATTGTCATATAAGTACAAAATAACAAAGTCATCAAGGAATGGTCCCAAAACATTATCCATAACCCGCATAAAAGTTGTTGGTGCATTACATAAACTAAAAGGCATAACTAGCCACTCAAAGAGTCCTTGTTTGCTTTTGAATGCAGTTTTCCATATATCACTTTCTGCAATTCTTACTTGATGATATCCACTTATTAAATCTAACTTGGTGAAAAAATTTGCTTCTTTCAACTGATCAAGAAAATCATCTATTCTTGGGAGTGGGTAACGATTTTTTACCGTAATTTTGTTCAAAGCTCGAAAATCTACACACATGCGCCAAGTCCCATCTTTCTTTGGTATCAAGACTATGGGTAAACCGCATGGCGAGGTGCTTGGCCTTATGATACCTTTATCCAACATCTCTTTTATTTTCCTCTTTATTTAAGAATTCTCCATTATCAACATGCGATACATACCGATGTTTGGAAGAGGAAAATCCTACTGCAACTGAATCTCATGTTGAATTTCCTTTTTTGGAGGCAATTCTGTTGGCTCCTAAAACATCTCATGATGCCCATTAACGACATCATATAATTATGATTTCAACTTAGGATCACATCCCTCAAAAGATTCATGATTAATATCAACTTTGGGCTTAATCATAAGAAGAAAAAAATTCTTGAATTTACCAGCTTCTTTACCTATCCAACATTTACCAAAGCAATATGTGTCTTCTTGTGGTGTGCTCTAACAATGAACTCCTTGCCATCTTTGAATAAATGATACTGGTTCTCATGGCGATAGAATATTGCTTTCCTGTCATACAAGTAAGGAATCCCTAATACAATACCAATTATGTCAAGCAGTACCACATCTAGTTCGATTGCGTTAACAAAGCTTGCAGTGATTGCAAACCTCAATATACATTTCCTTGTAACCTGTAAATTTTCATCCTTACAAATCCAACCCAATGGATATGGTTTTGGATTTGGCATGGTCTCAAGGTTAATTTTTTTGACCAAGTCTTCAGAGATTAAGTTTTCTTGTGACCCAATGTCAAATAGTGTGTCAATCTTGGTATGCTTGGATATGACCCTCACATGAAACAATTCTATTCTTTCTTCTTCATTTGGAGTGTTTATGTGACAGTTTGATGTACTGGTACTGGGTTTAGTTTCAATTTATTTTCCCTTCATGTTATTCAATCCCATGGCTATAATTTTAGTCTCATCACCTGAATCAGACCCTAAATTATGTTGAGCTATAGCAACAATTTTTTGTTTCCCTTTGTTATTGGGTTTCTTTGGCCTCAATTCTGGATGTAATTTACAACAATGAGTTTCATCATGGCCTTCTTTTGAGCAATTTTTACAATCACTTTTTCTCCCTCTTTCTTAACATACACATTCTTTTTGTTTTTACCTTTTGGGATCTTTTCCTTGGCTTTACCCTTAAAAGGTTTCTTCCTACCCTCTTCAGGAATTTTCTTCCCTCTAGCTTCTAGATGTGTGGCCTTAACACAAACTTCATCTAGACTGGTGGGGTTAAACATGAGAATAGTATGTTTTAGGTATCTATGTAAGCCTCCTATGTAGTTTAGCAAAGTGTCTTGGCTCTGAAAATCCACCCCTAATAAAAGAGCTCTTCTCCTAAATTCCTAGGTGTATTCTAGCACATTTAGTCCCTTTGACTGCCTAAAGTTCTGCCAGTTCATGATGGATTTTTGCATATGAGCTAATGGATAAAACTGCCATTTAATAGCAGCAATAAAATCTGACCATGATAGAATAATGTTATCATGTTTCTTGATTTCCTCGTGTGTCTTGGCTTCCCACCAAACAAGTGCTGCATCTTCCATTCTCAAAGAAGCTAATTGATTTTTTGTATCATCATCCTGAAGGTTCTATATTCTTAAATATATCTCCACTTATCGAATCCAATTATCTAGCTTGTCTGCATTTACTTCACCATTAAACATTGGCAATTCGAACTTAACATCTAGTTTTAATAAAGGATATTTACTAGTGCTTTTGGACTTGTATGACTGATGTACTGAAGAAGAGGTAGAAGATGATGATGATGATGATGAGAGTGAAGATGGTGGCTCTCCATTTCCTCCATTTCCTCCATTTCTCTTCTTTGACTTGTCTTCATCATGTTGACCTCCTGAAGATCCTTATCCTTCCTTTTGGAGTTTAGATCCTTCTCCTTCCAGTCTCTCATTCATTTCTTGATAAAGAATTCTAACCATCTCAGTCATGTCAAGAAATGCTTTCTTAAACACTCTTTCTTCTTCCTTAGGGTCAAATTTGCCATGAATTTCTCCTTCCTCATGAGGCATGCTTAATGGAGCTTTTGCTTCTTTAGAAAGTGAACTAGGTGGTGGAGATAGTGTCAATATTGCTCTCCTTTTCTTTGGCTCCTTTTGAGACCCTCCTACTGGAGCTTCTGCTTCTTTAGGAGGTGAACTAGGTGGTGGAGATTGTGTCAATCTTTCTCTCCTTTGCTTTAGCTCCTTTTGAGAACCTCTTGCTTCCATCAGTTTGTCTTCTCGAGATGCGCTCTACAGCCTAGTATAAGGAGATGTATAGATGTAATATGAGAAATGTAATGTAAAATTTTTATATGTGAGAAATGTAATGTAAGTAAATATTTGAAATGTACCATGGGTATATTTTTATTTATTACGAAGAGTATGGTAAATAAATAAAATCTATTTTTATACTTACTCTAGAGATATGTTAAATTATTTAGGGGGGGGGGTATGGTAAATAAATAAATGTAATGTAAGTAAACATTTGAAATGTATGGGAGGTATATTTTTATTTATTTAGTGGGGTATGGTAAATAAATAAAACCTTATTTTATATTTACTACATAGACCTATTTATATTTAAAGAAAACTTAAAATTTTTTATTTTTAATTTTAATTTAGTTGAACCTTATGGGAAAAATACCATGGGCTAAATACTGTGGGCCAAATACCATATTTATAAAAGAGTTATGGTAAATAAATAAAATAAAAATAAACCATAGGTATGGTAAATAAAACCTCTTTTTATATTTACTTCATAATCCTATTTATATTTAGGAACACTAAAAAAAAAGGTTTTATTTAGGTGAAGCCTGTAAGCTAAATACCATGGGCCAAATTATTATTAATACCATGCCAAAAGAAAAACATTATTAACCCTAATATTAATTTAATAATATTAATATTAATATTATGATTAATTCTAATATTTAAATTATTATAAAGTGTATAAAGTTGGAATTTGAACCACATAAAGGATATTAATTTAGTTTTTTGCTCTCCCCTCCGCCACGCTTGGGGTTTTTGGTTCTGCGTCAGGGTGGTGCTGTCAGGGTCCTTGCCCTGGCTTGGGCTTGGCCCAATGGCGGATTCTCAGGACCCTCCTTCGCCTCCGCCTCCTCCTCCTCCTCTTCCTCCTAATATCGAAACGTTCAAGCTCCTGATCGCTTCCCAACTAAAGAAGAAGAAGCAAATCTCCTCCAAATTTGTCAAGTGGCTGGGTGAGATCCCCTCGGTAGCACTCCCACCTGAGGCTCAGATGCAAGTGGCCCTTTCCCTTACAGATCAAGCTTTGGTTGGTCAGTTCAGGGGCTTATGGCCCTCTCCAAAAACAACTGAGGCCTGGATCACTCGCAACTGGAAACCCCTTATTGCCAATAGCGTCACCTCATACTTCCTAGGGCGGGGTTATTTCCTATTCGAATTCAACACGAAGGAATATAAGGACCTGATATTCAGAAGAAGACCTTATTTCATGGGACCTAAAGGGATGTACCTAAATCGTTAGACTCTTGACTTCGATCCCTCGGAGGGTGTCCCATCTACCGTTCCAGTCTGGGTCAGGCTCCCAAACTTACTGGTGCACTGCTAGAACTGAGAATCAATACAGAAAATTGGCAATGCCCTTGGGAAATTCATAGACAAAGCAAACAATAAGGACCAATATGACTGTGCCAGAATCTATGTGGAGGTGGATCTTGAAGTTGGGCTTCCAGAAGCCATTAAGCTAATGGTGGGGAAATTGTCCCATCTCCAGAAACTAGATTACGAACAAATTCCATTCAAATTCCGCCAATGTCATGAGTATGGTCACTTCACCAAGAACTGTCCCAAAAATGTAGCCCTAGAAAAGGAGAAAGAAGAAGGATGGTAGCAAGCCAAGAAATATAAAATGAGTCCTAAGTAAGGGAAAATGGAGAAAGGAAAGGGAAGCTCAGCTCCCACGGGGAGTATTCCTATAGCCAAACCCTCCCAGAAAGGCCAAGAGAATAGTTTTGTGGCCTTGAGCTCAGAGACAGAGGAAGTCCAAGAAATTGACCCACAGATCATGCAAAAGGATCTTCAAATGCAGGAAACCCTAGCATCACTAAAGATTGGATAATATACTGGAGGAATGAAAGAGGTTGTCTTCGAGGGGGAAGATCTGGATTTGGAGGAGTCAGAGGAAGAAGGAGAAATTGGGGACTCCCAAAATTCGGTTAGAAGATCTACCAGGGGATGGAAATCCTCCAGGGAGAAAAGAGAACAAGAAATCTATAAGGAGAAACTACAGGGGACCCATCTGACCCTAGAAAATATGTTGGAAAAAAACCCTAAAGCACACATAAATCAAATTCAGGGCTCTAAGGGAGCCCTCTTAGCTCAAAAAAAGGAAGTAATGGAGATCGTCTCCTGGAACTGCAGAGGGATGGGGAGCAACCTAAAATAAGAAGCAATGAAAAGTCTAGTAAGGTTTGAAAGGCCCTACTTCCTTCTCATCCAGGAGACCAAAATGGAGGAAAAGGACTTTCTCCATAAAAGCAAACAATTTTGGGGAAAAGGAGGAGGTGTCGCAGTCTCCTCTAGAGGCGCCTCAGGAGGGATGGAAATCCTATGGGATGAGACATGCTTTGAGAAAATTCTGGTTAAACTTAACCCAAACTGGATTTTTGCTAAGTTTTTGCATCTCCACACCAAAGAAACTGTGAGTCTATTCAAAATTTATGCTTCGGCCCTTCTGTGAGAAAAAAAAGCTTGTTGGGAATTTGTTAGCGACCTAGAAAATGAGATTCATATGATTAATGTCATTCTCACTAGAGATATGAAAATTACTCTAAGCCAAGAGGAGAAGCGAGGGGGCAACTTTGTAAGGGATCCAACCAGGGAATGGGTGGAGGAGCTCATTCAGGACTAGGATCTGTTGGACATCAAGCCTACCAAGGGAAAACATACATGGAACAATAGAAGAATGGGTCTAGGCCACATTGCTACAAGGTTAGATCACTTTCTCATTCAGAGCTCCTTCTTGCTCTTAGGTCTTGATGTTTGCTCTGTTTTTCTTTCTTAGTAGGTCTCCAATCACAAGCCCATTAGGCTTGAGTTGAAGCCACACATGAATATGGGGCCTATTCCTTTCCGTTTCAGTGCCATCTAGGTGAAGCAAACTAAATTTTTGGACAGAGTTGAGGAAGTTTGGAAACAACCTGTCAGTGGTTCCCCCTTCTTTGTGTGGGAAGAAAAAATAGGGAGAGTGAAGAGAACCCTCAAAAGCTGGGCTAAAGCCCTCCCCTCTCTAAATGAGTCAAGACGGGCTGCCCAAGCCTGTTTGGAGAGCCACCAAAAACAAATGGAATATATGGACATCTCGAAGGACAACCTTATCTTGGAAGAGGAGCTCCAGGCTAGTATCCATAAGGCCTGCATCCGGGAGGAGGAATTCTGGAGACTCAAATATCACAGTCCGTGGCTACAATATGGGGATAGAAACACCTCCTTCTTCCATAAGTAGTCTCAAGCCAGAAGAAAATTTAACTCTATAGTGGAGATAAAATCTAGAGATCAATCCAACTCTGACCCTACCAACATCAAACAAGCTTCCCATCAACACTTCAAAAAATTGTACTTAGAGGACAAGCAAGCAAATCTCAGCTCCAATCAGCTCGAGTTGGTCCGTCCAAAGTTTAATGCTAAAATGAATGCCATGCTGACTGCTCCTGTCACCGTCAATGAAATCAAGCTAGGCCTTGATGATATGGATCCATACAAGGCTCCTGGGCCAGATGGATTCACTGCTCGATTCATTAAAACTTGTTGGAACATTATCAATAAGGATCTCTATAAAATGATCTTAAAGTCCCAAACCTGCCACAAGCTTGGGGGTAGCACCAACTCGGCCTACTTGGCTCTTATTCCAAAATAGAAAGGTGCAAACTCTTTCAACATATTAAGGTAAATTTCTCTCTGCAATATTGGCTAAAATCTTATCACTAAAGTCATGGCCAACAGACTAAAAGACATTCTTCCAGATATCATTCCTGACAATGAAGGGGGACTTGTCAAAGGTAGGCAAATAACATATAATTTCATTCTAGTTCAGGAAGCGATCCATTCAAGTATCCAAAGAAGAGAAAAAGGTATGGCTATCAAGTTGGACCTGGCTAGTGCTTTTAACAGAGTTAGGAAAAAATTTATATTTGGGTCATGCAAAAATTTGGGTTTGACTGCCGATTTATAAGCTGGGTCAAGGCCTGCATTGCGGAACCATGCTTTATCCTCTCATCAATGGGTGTGCTGTGGACTTCTTCAAGGCTAGTTGTGGGATAAAGAAGGGATGCCCTTTATCCCCTCTTCTCTTTGTTATTCAAGCCTATGTCCTCAGTTTTATGCTAGAGAAAATAAAAATCGAGTAAGAGCTTATGGGTCTTCGGATCGCCAGGGGAGTCAGAGACATAAATCACGCTCTATTTGCAAATGACTCCATTCTCCTAGGGGGTGCTTCCGCCGTCTCAACCTCCCACTTCAAATTGGAGCTAGATCGCTACTGCCTCAATTATGGGAGTGAATTTAATACAGGAAAATTCTTTATCTACGATTGGAATCTCTTTGGCCTCGAGCTAAGCATGATCACTAGGATTTTGGGTTTCAAAGGATCCACAAAATGGGGCTCTTTCAAATATCTTGGGCTGCTGATCTTTTAAGGACATCCGAGTGGGAGAGACTGGCTCCCCTTGCTGGAAAAATTCAAGCCTGGGGGACGTCGTGGCTCAATCTGGTAGGTAAGACCGTCCTTATTAAGACTGTACTTAACAATCTTCCAATTTTTTAGATTTTTGTATTGTTGGCTCCTATGGGAATCCTTCGCAAGATGGAGAAAGCAATTCATCCTTCTTATGTAAGGGAGGGAAGAACAACAATAAGAGAATTCCACTGATTAGTTGCAATAAGATCACTTTGCCACTGCTGGAAGGTGGCCTTCACATAAAAGATCTCAGGGAGCACAACATCGCCTTGGGATCCAAGATCTTGTGGCAGCAGGTTGTAAGGAATCCTTGATGGGCACAAATCACTTTGTGTAAAAAATATAGTTTTGGAAGGCGTCTTCGCAGTCTGGAGAAATTCCAAACTAATTTTCAGGGCTCCGAGATTCATCAACTGTGTAAACGTGCCCTCCCGCTCCTGCGTGACCACCTGTTTTGGATTCCAGGCAATGGGAAGCATACCAAATTGTGGGAGGACAAAATCATGAACGCAGAAGCAATTGGGGAGGATCCTGAGTTGCTGGAACTAAAAATGTAGATGATCACAAATGGTCGTAGCACTCTGTGGGACATCTCAGATTGGGAAAACAACAACTAGGCAAGGTGGAAGAAAATAGAGATACCTGCTCATCTGGAGCAAGGTTGGGCCAAATTCATGGTGGCGCTAGTTGGGAAAGCCTCTCTAAATGCCAGGAAAAAGGACAAGAGGGGTTGGGGTTCCTCAATGGTATGATACTCCACAACTAAAGGTTACATATGTCTTAAATCCATCCCTTCTGTTCCCCGCAACCCTGCGATTTGGAAAGGGATTTGGCCGGTCAAAAGCATCCCAAAGATCGACATGTTCACCTGGAAGTTGGGGCAAAACAACATCCTCACTGCTGAAAATTTGCAGTGCCACGGCTCCCATGACCCCCCTCTGTGCCCGCTCTGTCAACAATAGGAGGAATCCTTGGTTCACATCTTCCTCGAGCGCATCTATGCTTGGGACATATGGAATGAACTTCTGCCGATCTGGAACAACATTCCCAACCTCCCATCCAACATCATGAACTTGTTGTCTTTTTGGGGAGACCTGTTCCCTAAGTCCTTCCCTGGGCGAGGTTGGCCCTTCGTGGGATGGATGATTATTCCAAATCTTATTTGCTCGAAGATATGGCTTGAAAGGAACAACCAGATATTTCAAGAGAAGGCCCTAAACCAGTAGCATATTGGTGTAAAAATTAAAAGCCTCTTCAAAGAAATGATGCATGCCAAGGTGAACTAGAAGTAGGCTGGTGGCTTAAATAAGAAATGCAGGTAGTGGTGTCAGCAGTTGGGGATAAATATTTCCACGGGAAAAAATATGGAGAAGGGCATAGAAGAATGGATAATCAGGTTAGAGGATGAGGACTTCGACAAATGGAGAAGCAGATCAGATATCCACACTATGTTTTCTGATGGCACAACAAAGGAGAATCTGAGGAAGGTTGGAGGCAAAGGAATTATCCATTTCCCTTCAGACCAAATCATCTCCCATTTTTCCTGGGGTTTGGGGCTCTCCTCGAACAATCAAGCGGAAGCCATGGCCCTCCTCCAAGGCTTGAAACAACTACAAAAACATGGTATCAAGGAGGCTCGAGCCATTGGAGATTCACAAAATCTCATTGGATTGATTATGACAAAATCGGTCCCTAAATACCTCCGCTTGCAATGGATGTTCGATCGTATTAGGAAGCTAATCAGGTCATTTGACAGACTTCAGTTCTTTCATGTCCTTCGGAAAAATAGCAAAGAAGCAAATCTTGAGGCCAACATTACTGTCTCTTGCATGTGGGATCCATCCTCTGCGATGAGGGGGAATCATGGGACCCTCTGCCTTAGCTTGTAATGTATTTTTACCTCTTGTTGCAGCAATTTGTTTGTATTAGAAGGTTTTCTAGTCATTGGGAAATTGCTAGACTGAATGTAAGAAATAGATTAGGTGATTTTTTCTTGTTCGGAAACACCCTAGACATTGGGTACCCAGCTGTACAACCACCGAGCATAAACCTCGGATCCTTTTGAATTAATATAAACATACCCGTTTCTGTAAAAAAATAAATATTCAAATTAATATATTATAATATTAATATTACTAGATTTAATATATCTAGATTTCGGGAGTTGTTCGAAAGTGGAAAATAATGTTTGTGGGAAGGATTAGAGTGTCAACAAGTTGCAAATAAATAAAAATTATTTTTATATTTACTTCATAAACCTATTTGTATTTACAAAAACTCAAAAAGAAGTTTTATTTAGGTGAAGCCTATGGGCCAAATACCATGGGACACATTACTATTAATACCATGGGCCAAATACCATATATATAAAAGAGGTACACAAAGGTAATGTAAATAAATACAAATTTATCAAATAGGAGTAGAAATCAACATCTATTTATATTTGAAGCCGATGGACCAAATACCATGGACCAAATTAATAATAATACCATGCAAAAGAAACCATTATTAGCCCTAACATTAACATTAAAATATTAATATTAATATTATTATTATTTTTATTATTATTACTAAATATAATATTGATATTAATACAATATTAAACCTGTTATATATATATATATATATGGGAGGGAAGAACAAAGACATATGATAGAGGTGGAGAAATATAAGGAGTGACAAGGGAGAGACGAGGGGAGAGGAGGAATGAAGAGAGAGAGAGGGAGAGGAGAGAGAGAGGTAGAGAAGAGTAAGAGAGGGAGAGGGAGACATAAATATTAAGGTGGGAGAGAGAGATAAGGAGAGAGAGAGGGAGGGAGAAGAAGAAACGATTGGAGGGTAGAGAGAGAGAGAGAGAGAGAGAGAGAGAGAGAGAGAGGTAGGAGATAAAGGGAGAGCGAGGAAGGATGAGAGGAGGGGAGAGGGAGGGATAGAGAGACTGAGATGGAGGAGGAGAGAAGAAGAAAGGGAGTGATATAGTAACATAGTTGGAGAGAGAGAGAGTGATGGGGAAAGAGAGAGTATTTGATCTAAAATGAATGTATTAGTTCTATTGTGGTAAGGGAATTTCAGTTTTAAAAACATGTGCATAATTGTTTCATTAGTTTGCATAAAAACTAAGGAGTTTTTTCATGAATTATAGATGAACTTTGGTGAATTACAAGAATAAAATAAGTCTAAATAACATTGAACAATAGTGTAAAATAGAGAAATAAGTCACCACATGAATTTTACATAGCAGGAATGGTGACACAGTTCACCCCTCCTGGACTACATCTACTGGTCCAACTCGCAATGGCTTGTCCATATTTCATTATGCTCAAAATTTTTCTATTACATGTAGTTACAGTGCTTTAATGGCTATTTTATCTACACCAATGGCTTCAGAATGCTCCAATTAGTGAAGAATGACTCTTCATTCACTCTGAATGGTCAAAAATTGAGCCTCCTACACTTTTACCCAATATCTCCTAGGAAAACTATGCTAAATGTGGAGAACTCCAGTTAACTGAAGTTAAATTAAGGCTGACCGCCAAATTTGGAGCGCCCCTATCCACTCTGCCTATTAAGTCATGCATTAAATGTTACGGTTATGGTGGTGGCCACATGAACACCCCCAACTGTTAAGAGGCTTGAAAATTAGCGAAAACAATTGAATACAATATTGGAGTTTCATTACATACATACGCGAAGAAACCAACATCAGATCCCTTTTACAGGTCTTCGCAATATCAAACAAATTCACAACCGTAATACAAGGTACATTGCAGATTGGAAACAATAAAATTTCACAGATCGCAGCGTTTATGATATCGCATCTTGGAAAATATAACAATTACCCCTGATTTGCACATTACATATAACGTTAAATATGCGGTTTTGTGATTTCGCAAATCGCAGGAATTAACTTATCGCAAATCAGTTGTCGCAATGTTTAACATATAACCTTAACATAAACTTATATCAACCACGATGTGCGATATGTGCTTAAGTGCTATATCGACACGTGGCTCCTCTCACATCATCGCATCGCCACTTATATTATATAACTTGTGATATATTCCATGTAAATAAAACTATTTTCAATTGTGATGCGCACAATCTCTCTTGTTGCAATTTAACTATCTACTTTTGATATCCCACTGTTTCTTCTGCGATTTAATCACCACCGTTCAGCCCTCACTATTGACTGGATCACGGTCTTCCGTTCCACCTGCAACATTTTCGAGGCTGTGCAATCCCTGATTCTATATGCAGAGTTAAAGACTCCATGACAGCCACCAATTCAGATCCCACTCTGTTGGTTGATCTGGTTCTGAACCTGTTTTCCATTTCGAACCAATCCTGTAACTTGAACTTTGAGAAAAATTTATCAACTCCTGATCATTCCTCCTTGTTGGGAAGATTTTGGACCCCAAAAGACTTTATTACTTGTCCAGTAGATGAGGGTACAACTCCCTCACCTTTCCAATCTCCATCCATTTTGCCTTGTTTGGTTTAGTGCCTTTGAGCCCAACTCGAAGGTAGTCAACACTTCCCCTCTTTGGTAAATTATTATTAATACCATGCCAAAAAAAACGTTATTAACCCTAATATTAATTTCATAATATTAATATTAATAATATTATTAATTCTAATATTAAAATAAATATATTATAGAATTAATATTATTAGATTGAATATATTTAGATTTTCGGAGTTGTTCAAAAGTGGAAAATAATATTTGTGGGAAAGGATTTGAGTGTCACCAAACTGCAATTGATTTGGAAAATAATATTTGTGGGAAGGATTAGAGTGTCAAGAAGCTACAAATAAATAAAAATTATTTTTATATTTACTTCATAAACCTCTTTATATTTACAAAAACTCAAAAAGAAGTTTTATTTAGGTGAAGCCTATAGGTCAAATACTATGGGACACATTATTATTAATACCATGGGCCAAATACCATATATATAAAAGAGGTATAAAAAGGTAAGGCAAATAAATAAAAATATATCAAATAGGATCGAAATCAACAACTATTTATATTTGAAGCCTATGGACGAATTAATAATAATACCATGCAAAAAAACCATTATTAACCCTAACATTAACATTAAAATATTATTATTATTATTATTATTATTTTTGTTATTATTATTACTAAATATAATATTGATATTAATATATTATAATATTAAAATTATTAAATTTAATAACTTTATATTAATACAATATTAAATCTGTTATATATATATATATATATATATATATATATATATATATGGGAGGGAAGAACAAAGACATATGATAGAGGTGGAGAAATAGAGGGATTGACAAGGGAGAGATGAGGGGAGAGGAGGAATGAAGAGAGAGAGAGAGGGAGAGGAGAGAGAGAGAGAGGTGGAGAAGAGTAAGAGAGGGAGAGGGAGAGTTAAAGATGGAGGTGGGAGAGAGAGAGAAGGAGAGAGGGAGGGAGAAGGATAAATGATTGGAGGGTAGAGAGAGAGAGAGAGAGAGAGAGAGAGAGAGAGTGAAGAGAGAGGGAGGTAGGAGAGAAAGGAAGAGCGAGGAAGGATGAGAGGAGGGGAGAGGAAGGGATAAAGAGATTGAGTTGGAGGAGGAGAGAAGAAGAAAGGGAGTGATATAGTAACATAGTTGGAGACAAAGATAGAGTGATGTGGGAAGAGAGAGGATTTGATCTGAAATGACTATATCAGTTTTGCTGTGCTAAGGGTCTTTCAGTTTTAAAAACATGTGCATAATTGGTTCATTAGTTTGCATAAGAACTAAGGAGTTTTTTTTATGAATTATATATTAACTTTGGTGAATTAGAAGCATAAAATAAGTCTAAATAACACTGAATAGTAATGTTAAACAGAGAAATAAGTCACCATATGAAGTTTACACAAAAGGCATGATGAAGCAGTTCGCCCCTCCTAGGCTACATTTGCTGGTCCAGATCCCAATGACTTGTCCATCTAACACATATTTCATTAAAATTGAAATTAAACAATGAATCTAGAATTTCAAAATAACCAAAAAACTCAATTCTAGTGATGTTCTTGTAATAAAAAGTTTCCAATTTTAATGAAATATGTGTGATTCTTCCATTATGCTCAAAATTTTTCTATTACATGTAGTTACAATGCTCTAATGGATATTTTATCTGCACCAATGGCATGCTCCAATTAGTCAAGAATGTCTCTTCATTCACTATGAATGGTAAAAAATTGAGCCTCCTACACTTTTACCCAATATCTCCTAGGAAAACTCCGCTAAATCTGGAGAACTCCAGTTAACTAGAGTTAAATTAAGGATGACTGCCAAATTTGGCGTGCCCATATCCACTCTGCCTATTAAGTTGCACATTAAACATTACGATTAAGGTGGTGGCCACATGCGCACCCCCAACCATTAAGAGGCTTGACAGTTAACAAAAACAACAAAATACAATGTCGAAGTTTCATTACATACATACGCGAAGAAACCAACATCAGATCCCTTTTACAGGTCTTTGCAATATCAAACAAATTCGCAACCGTAATACAAGGTACATCGCAGATCGGAAACAATACAATTTTGCAGATTGCAATGCTTATGATATCGCATGTCGGCAAATATAACAATTACCGCTGATTTCCACAATATATATAATGTAAAATATGCGATTTGGCAATTTCACAAATCACAGGAATTGGCTTATTGCAAATCGGTTGTCGCAATGTTTAACATATAACCTTAACCATAAAATTATATCAACCACAATGTGCGATATGCGCTTAAGCGCCATATCGACACGTGGCTCCTCTCACATCATCACATTGCTGCTTATATTATTTAACTTGTGATGTTTTCCATGTAAATAAAACCATTTCCATTTGCGATGCACGCAATCTCTCCTGTCACGATTTAACTCTCTACTGTTGATCTCCCACTACTACTTCTGTGATATAATCACCACTATTCGGCCCTCACTGTTAACTAGATAACGACCATCTGTTCCACTTGCAACATTTCCACGGCTGTGCAATCCTCGATTCTATATGCACAGTTCAAGACTCCATGATAGCCACCAATTCGGATCCCACTTTGCTGGTCGATCCGGTTCTGAACATATTTTCCATTTCGAACCCAATCCTATAACTTGAATTTTGAGAAAAATTTATGAACTCCTGATCATTCCTCCCCGTTGGGAAGATTTTGGACCCCAAAAGACTTGATTACTTGTTCAGTAGATGAGGGTACATCTCCCTCAAGTTTCCAATCTCCATCCATTTTGCCTTGCTTGGTTTAGTGCCTTTGAGCCCAACTCGAAGGTAGTCAACACTTCTCTAAGCTTCCTATTACTAGGCTTACTTGTTGCACACACAGAACAAGCTCATATAAAACATGACACAATATCTATCATGCGAGGCCAATAACAATACTTGTGTAGATGCACCACTGTTTTTCTTACCCCAAAGTGTCCAAAAATAAGAGAAAAATGAGCTTCTCTCATGACACTTAGCCTCTCTCCTTGTGGAATACATAACTTTCCCAAATGAAACAACAAATCATTATGCACATGATAATCTCTTTCTTCAACTTGATTCCCTTCACACAAAATGGCATACACATCTTTGAAATCAACGTCATGTGCATATTCTTCTGTGTAACTCTCATGTACAACAGAATCATTTTTGAGTAAAGTAGAAGCACTAATGATTGGTATTGAAAGCATATATGCAACTTTATTGAATATACCTTTTTTGCACCTTATAACCAAGTGAAATTGTTGAAGAAATCCCATCCACCTGAAATGTCTTGATTGCTACAATTTTCTTTCTGACTGCAAGTACTGTAATGGTTGGTGATCGATGTGTACAATAGTCTCTTTACTCATCAAGTAGTGTTTCCACTTCTTAACACTTTGTAACAATGCATATATTTATTTGTCATATGTAGGATAATTAGTCACAACACCATTAAAAGTTTCTGAATGAAAGACGACATGCTTACCATGTTGCAAAAGGATTGCACCCATGGCATAGTCACTAGCATCGGTTTGTATCTCGAATGGCTATCTCAAATTTGGTGGTGCAAGGACTGGAGTTGAACTGATTTTGTCTTTTAAAGCTTCGAAAGCTTGCTGCTATTTGCCTCCCCTTTGGAATCATTTCTTCACACTTGTCATTGCATGCATAGGAGCTGTGATAGAAGAAAACTTAGCAATAAATTTCCTCCAATATTGAGCTGCACCTAAGAAACTTCTTACCTCAGTAATTGTTTTGGGTGTGGGCCAATTCACAATGGCCTCCACTTTAGAAGGATCAATCCTCAATTCTCCTCCTCCTGCAATATGTCCCAAATGGACCAAAGAAGTCTTTCCAAACTCACATTTTGACATCTTAAGAAACAATTTCTCTTTCTTCAAAATATCAAGCACTCTATTTACATGCAAGACATGATATTATATTGTTTTGATGAAAATCAAAATGTCATCTAAGTACACAATAACAAAGTCACCAAGGAATGGTCCCAAAACATTATCCATAACCTGCATAAAATTTGTCGGTGCATTACATAAAATAAAAGGCATAACTTATAGAAATTATATACAAGATGCATGTATATATCTAGATTCTCTTGATCTAAAAATATTTATCTTCTTGCTAAATACAAAATCCTTCCACTGTTAATCTTTTGCAGAAATTATAATCAATTGCAAACACACGAAGCAATAAAAACAATCGCACATAACACAATTGTTTAACGGGAAAGCCTGAAGCTGAAAACCCCAACTATCATATATTATGTATCATGGAGATCATGTAACAATCTCATACAAAGCTTAATACATCAAGCTCTCAATACAATCAATCGTCACACACTAATAAGAAGAAATATGCAAATCCATGCACTGATTTCTTGCCACTTGATAGCCTACCTCCATTGCGCAATCCCTATTGAAGAAGACCCCTGAATGAATTCGAATTGGCCCTGCCTTGACTGCACAATCCTCATTGGCAACTCCAATGTGTGTGTGGTGCAATCAATGCATCACTATAGTCACAACAGATAGTCCATCTTGCCCTTTCACCTATTTCTCCACTGGGTCTCCACTGGAACTGACATGCACTGTAGTTAACTGCTATATTTGTTCAGTTGATTAATGAGTTATTATTTGTGAATTAATTAACTAATTAATTCACTTAGCTCTCACTAGTGTATCTTTCAGTTAGACTAGATACAACTAGCTCAACTGAGTTTAACTCCATTAACTAAGTTAAACTGAATAAAAACTCCTGTAACTACTCTTCCAACTCCGTCATAACTTTTCCACTTCAGTTCTAACTGAGTCCTCCATGCATGAACCACCAGTAAACCCTAGGAATTGCGTAATTCCTTCAGCCCACTAATTTTCCAAATCTGTTCAGTGAAATAAAGTGCTCCAAGTGAATAAGTTGATGTTTATTGTCGGATTATTATTAAGAGCTAATAATAATCTACATGCATCTATTTTTAGATCGACGATCTATAAATAGACTTCGCCCAATATTCTAAAAATAGAATTTCATCTATTTTTCCAACTTGACCAGCCATCCACAAATAACATCCTGCAACTTCTGAAATATGATCATCATGTCTAAAAATAGACATAGTCTAAAAATAGACTTGCACCTAAAAATAGCCTGTGGGCCCACTTAGTGAAGGTGAAAGATTTTCACTAAGCTTCATCATCTTGTTGAATCTCAACATAACTAGCCACTCAAAGAGTCCTTGTTTGGTTTTGAATGCAGTTTTCCATATATCACTTTCTGCAATTTTTACTTGATGATATCCACTTCTTAAATCTAACTTAGTGAAAAAATTTGCTTCCTTCAACTGATCAAGAAAAGCATCTATTCTTGGGAGTGGGTAACGATTTTTTATCGTAATTTTGTTCAAAGCTCGAAAATCTACACACATGCGCCAAGTCCCATCTTTCTTTGGTATCAAGACTATGGGTGAACCACATGGCGAGATGCTTTGCCTTATGATACCTTTATCCAATATCTCTTTGATTTGCCTCTTTATTTCAACATTCGCCATTATCGACATGTGATACATACCGATGTTTGGAAGAGGACAATCCTGCTGCAATTGAATCTCATGTTGAATTTCCCTTTTTGGAGGCAATCCTGTTGGCTCCTGAAACTTCTCATGATGCCCATTAAACACATCATATAATTATGATTTCAACTTAGGTTCACATCCCTCAAAATATTCATGATTAATATCAGCTCTGGGCTTAATCATAAGAAGAAAAAAATTCTAACTTGTATTTACCAGCCTCTTTACCTATCCAACATTTACCAAAGCAATATTTGTCTTCTTGCAGTGTGCTCTAACAATGAACTCCTTTCCATATTTGAATAAATGATACTTGTTCTCATGGAAATAGAAGATCACTTTCCTATCATACAAGTAAGGACTCCCTAATACAATGCCAGTTATGTCAAGCGAAACCACATCTAATTCAACTGTGTCAACAAAGTTTGTAGTGATTGCAAACCTCAATATACATTTCCATGTAACCTGTAAATTTGCATCCTTACAAATCCAACCCAATGGATATGGTTTTGGATGTGGTATGGTCTCAAGGTTAAGTTTTTTGACCAAGTCTTCAAAGATTAAGTTTTCTTGTGACCCACTGTCAAACAACGTGTCAATATTGGTATGCTTGGATATGTCCCTAACATGAAACAATTCTATTATTTCTTCTTCATCTGGAGTGTTTATGTGATAGTTTGATGTACTGGTATTGGGTTTAGTTTCAATTTCTTTTATATTCATGTTCTTCAATCCCATGGCTGTAATTTTAGTCTCATCACCTTAATCAGACCCTAAGTGATGTTGAGCTATAGAAGCAGTTTTTTGTTTCCCTTTGTTGTTGGGTTTCTTTGGCCTCAATTCTAGATGTAATTTCCAACAATTAGTTTCATCATGGCCTTATTTTGAACAATGTTAACAAGTCAATTTTTCTCCCTCTTTCTTAACAGATGCATTATTTTTTATTTTACCTTTTGTGCTCTTTTCCTTGGCTTTACCCTTAAAAGGTTTCTTCCTACCCTCTTCAGGATTGTTATTCCCTATAGCTTCTACATGTGTGGCCTGAACACAAAATTCATCTAGACTGGTGGGGTTAAACATGAGAATAGTATGTTTTAGGTAGCTATGTAAGCCTCCTATGTACTTTAACAAAGTGTCTTGGCTCTGCAAATCCACCCCTAATAAAAGAGATCTTCTCCTAATTCCTGGGTGTATTCTTGCACATTTTGTCCCTTTAACTTCCTAAAGTTCTTCCAGTTCATGATGGATTTTTGCATATGAGCTAATGGATAAAAATATCGTTTAATAGCAACAATAAAATATGACCATGATAGAATAATATTACCATGTTTATTGATTTCCTCTTGTGTCTTGGCTTCCCACCAAACAAGTGCTGCATCTTCCATTCTCAAAGAAGCTAATTGAATTTGTGTATCATCATCTTGAAGGTTATGTATTCTTAAATATATCTCCAATTGTTGAATCCAATTATCTAGCTTGTCTGCATTTACTTCACCATTAAACATTGGCAATTCAAACTTAACAACAAGTTTTAATAAAGGAGATTTACCAATGCTTTTGGACTTGTGTGACTGATGTATTGAAGAAGAGGTAGAAGATGATGATGATGTTGATGAGGGTGAAGATGGTGGCTCTCCATTGCCTCCATTTCCTCCATTTCCCTTCTTTGAATTGTCTTCATCATGTTGACCTCCTAAATATCCTTGTCCTTCTTTTTGGAGTTTAGATCCTTCTCCTTCCAGTCTCTCATTCCTTTCTTGATAAAGAATTCTAACCATCTCAGTCATGTCAAGAAATTCTTTCCTAAACACTCTTTATTCTTCCTTAGGGTCAACTTCGTTATGAATTTCTCCTTTGTCATGAGGCATGCTTAATGGAGCTTCTACTTCTTTAGGAGGCGAAATAGGTGGTGGAGATTGTGGAAATCTTGCTCTCCTTTGCTTTGGCTCCTTTTGAGACACTCCCGCTTCCACCAGTTTGTCTTCTCCCCTTTTGAGCTTGAGCCTTGCAAGCATATAAAAATTGCAAACAGTTAAACAATTCTTTGCACTAAACAACACCAGAGAAAAATTCGAGGTCTGATACCATTTGATTTGAAATGAATGTATAAGTTTTTCTGTTCTAAGGGTCTTTCAAGATCATAAAAAAAGTTGGCAATAATGCATTCCAACTTGATTTGCCTTCTTACATGAAAATTTATTCAGTTATTAATGTTGAAAATTTACGCTTCTATGAGCCTCCTTTGATAAATGATCAATGAAGTGATGTTCAGATACCTTCTATTGAATATTTCTCGCCAAAATTTGTAGGTGAGCTCAAAGAAGATACAATTATTGATAGGAGGACAAGAGCTTCAAAGAGGGGAAGTGTTGACTACTTCCTAGTTGGGCTCAAAGGCATTGAACCAAGCAAGGAAAGATGGATGGAGATTGGAAAGGTGAGGGAGTTGTACCTCATCTACTAAACATGTAATCAAGTCTTTTGGGGTCCAAAAGCTTCCCAACGGGGATGAATTATCAGAGTTCATAAATTTTACTCAAAATTCAAGTTACAGGATTGGATTCAAAATATAAAATAGGTTCAGAATTGGATTGACCAGTAGAGTGGGATCCGAATTGGTGGTTGTCATGGAGTCTTGAACTCTCCATATAGAATTAGGGTTTTCACAACCGTAAAAATGTTGTAGGTGGAATGGACAGTCGTGATCCAGTCAATAGTGAGGGCCGAACGGTGGTGATTAGATCGCAAAAGCAGCAATGGGAGATCAATAATAGAGAATTAAATCGCAACAGGAGAGATTGCGCACATCATAATCGGAAATGGTTTTATTTACATGGAAGACATCAAAATTTTAATAATATAAGCGGCAAGGCGATGATGCAAGAGGAGCCACGTGTCGATATAGCGCTTAAGCACATATTACACATCGCGGTTGATATAAGTTTACGGTTAAGGTTATATGTTAAACATTGCGACAACCGATTTGTGATAAGTTAATTCCTGCGATTTGTGAAATTGCAAAATCACATATTTTACGTTATATGTAATGTGGAAATTGGCGGTAATTGTTATATTTTCCGACATGCAATATCATAAGTGCTGCAATTTCTGAAATTGTATTGTTTTCGATCTACGATGTACCTTGTATTACGGTTGTGAATTTGTTTGCTATTGCAAAGACCTGTAAAAGGGATCCAATGTTGATTGCTTCGTGTATGTATGTAATGAAACTCCGATATTGTATTCTGCTGTTTCTGCGAACTGTCAAGCCTCTTAACGGTTGGGGGTTTGCATGTGGCCATCATCCTAACCGTAACATTTAATGTGAGGCTTAATAGGCGGAGCGGATAGGGGCACACCAAATTTTGCGGTTAGCCTTAATTTAACTCCACTTAACTGGAGTTATCCACATTTAGCGAAGTTTTCCTAGGAAATATTGGGTAAAAGTGTAGGTCGAGGCTCAATTTTTGACCATTTAGAGTGAATGAAGAGTCATTCTTGACTAATTGGAACATTCTAAAGCCATTGGTGTAGAGAAAACAATTATTAGAGCATTGTAACTACATGTGATAGCAAAATTTTAAGCATAATGAAAGATGGACAAGCCATTGGGAGCTGGACCAATAGATGTAGCCCAGGAGGGGTGAACTGCTTCATCATGCCTGCTGTGTAAACTTCATGTGGTGACTTATTTATCTATTTTACACTATTGTTCAGTGTTATTTAGACTTATTTTATGCTTCTAATTCACTAAGACTCATCTATAATTCATGAAAAAACTCCTTAGTTCTTATGCAAACTAATGGAGAAATTATGCACATGTTTTTAAAACTAAAAGACCCTTGGCACAAAAAAACTAATACAATCATTTCAGATCAAATCCTCTCTCTTCTCCCATCACTCTATCTCTCTCTCTAACTATTTTACTATATCACTCCCTTTTTTCTTCTCTCCTCCTCCAACTCAGTCTCTCTATTGTTCCCTCTCCCCCCTTCTCACCCTTCCTCGTTCTCCTTTTCTCTCCAACCTACCTCTCTCTCTCACTCTCTCTCTCTCTACCATCCAATCCTTTCTCATTCTCCCTCCCTCTCACCTTCTCTCTCTCTCCCACCTCCATCTTTATGTCTCCCTCTCCCTCTCTTACTCTTCTCTACCTCTCTCTCTCCTCTCCATCTCTCTCTCTTCATTCCTCCTCTCCCCTCATCTCTCCCTTGTCACTCCCTCTATTTCTCCACTTCTATCATATGTGTTTGTTCTTCCCTCCCATATATATCTAGAGTTAATATATATATATAATGGATTTAATATTGTATTAATATAAAGTTATTAAATTTAATAATTTTAATATTATAATATATTAATATTAATATTTTAATGTGAATGTTAGGGTTGATAATGGTTTTTTTGCATGGTATTATTATTAATTTGGTCCATGGTATTTGGTCTATAGGCTTCAAATATAAATAGATGTTGATTTCTACTCCTATTTGATATATTTTTATTTATTTGCCTTAGCTTTTTATACCTGTTATATATATATGGTATTTGGCCCATGGTATTCAGCCCATGGTATTAATAATAATGTGTCCCATGGTATTTGGTCCATAGGCTTCACCTAAATAAAACTTCCTTTTTAGTTTTTATAAATATAAATAGGTTTATGAAGTAAATATAAAAATAATTTCTATTTATTTGCACCTTGTTGACACTCCAATCCTTCCCACAAATATTATTTTCCAAATCAATCCAAATCAAGTTGAGACTCAAATCCTTTCCCACAAAAATTATTTTCCACTTTTTAAACTCCCGAAATCTAAATATATTAAATCTAATAATATTAATATTATAATATATTAATTTGAATATTAGAATTAATAATAATAATAATATTAATATTATGAAATTAATATTAGGGTTAATAATGTTTTTTTTTGGCATAGTATTAATAATAATTTGTTCCATGGTATTTAGTTCACAGGCTTCACCTAAATAAAACCTCTTTTTTAAGTGTTCCTAAATATAAATAGGATTTACAAAGAAAGGAAAAGAGAAGGTGATGGAAAAAATAGAGTTACAGCTCCTTGAAGAACAATTGAAATTAGCCAATCATGAAATTGCCGTTATGAAAAGAGAAGAAAGGAAACACAATGTAGAGAAGATTTAGTTTGAAAATATGAAGGAAATTTAGGAAGAACAAGTTCACACTATTTCCAAGAATTTAGATAATACACAGTAGTTTGTCAAATGGACCATTATAGTGAGGAAAGAGGCCAAACATGTCAGGAGGATGAAAACACATTTGAAAGCCACCAATAGAAGATTGAAAGATCGGGTTAAGGACCTCTAGGAGAAGCTTGAACTAATTCATGAGGAGTTAGAGAAAAGAAGGCCTTAAAATGACAGTGCTTGAAGAGCCAATAACTCAACCCATCATAAATGAGGAATAAATGCCTCAAGGATCATAAGGTGAGATGGTTTATGGTTTTTATAGTTAATGATATGTTAAAAACAAGGTTTTGGCATCTAGAAGGTTCATTTTTCAAATTACACAAAAATCTGAAATTTCAGCACTTTTCAGCAGTTTCGTAGCGTGTCTGGGCTTGAAGGACAGCAAAACGCTACGAAACTATTGTAGCTTTCTTCTTGGTTTTTGAACCAGTTTTGCAGATTTCAAGAGGTGAACGTATGGGAGATGTGTCTAAGGTTTATGAAGAACATTCCAAAGGAAAGAATAAAAAATATTGAAGGTAAATGGAAATTTTGCAGTGCTACGAAAGTACGCTACGAAACTGTCTTACTTTCGTAGCGTACTCTGTGGGAGCCTTTTAAGTAGGTTTTTGAGTATCTATGGACAACTGGGTATTATTCAAGTGTTAGAGGATCATGAAAATATTCATTCAGCACTTAAATACCACAAAATAAAGATAAATTAGCAACCAAAGCATTCGTAGAAGAAGAAGACCATTTGCCTAAAAAACAGGGTTTTGTTTCCAGTTTTAGAGGAGGTCAATTAAGTGGACATGTAGTGAAGAGTCCCATCACCCCAATTTGAACATGTGAAAGAATGCTTGTCAAAAAAATGTAATTTCTTTAGAAGATAAGGTTGCTAAATGTAATAATGAGCAGTTTGAGTCCTATTAGGAAAAGGACTATCAAGTAGGATAGCTGTCATTTTGTCATTAAGTTGATGTTTTATGGTTATGCAAGGTATCATTAGGAACAAAATTGATGAATCTAGCCAGGAGGAAAATCATCTCATGATGTAACAAGTCTATTAAAGGGCATAGAGTAGAATTTATTAGGGGTTGGATATTTTTTGGCAAAACTACAACTTTATGTAATTTGACTGTTTCAACAATACAAAGATTTGTTTCTTGACCAACCTGAGATTATGATTGAGTTTTTAGTGCCTACTTATATTATATATATCTTTTATGTGTCCCATTTGTAGTGGTTTTCATTTATAATACTTATAATTCATTCATGTGATGCTTGGACTTCCTTTATAGATGAATTGACTGTGTAGTTTCCTATTTCATGTGTGTGTGTGTACTACTGCTAAAAAATCTTACCTGCCTCAGCTTCCTTGTCAAGTGAACTCATTACTGAATCACTGAAAGTGTTGACTCCAAAATCCCAATGTTCACATACTGATACTATTTTCAACCTACACTCATCATAAGAAATTTTTTTCCCAAATAGAGTTAGACATATAAATACATCTTTATTCAATATTATTAACCCTTTGAGAGAGCCCTCTCAGACTGAAGAGGCTAAGCTTCAGTTAAAATATTGGTTTGAAATAGTTACATGAGATTGTCTGATCAACAGCCTATCAAGTGCAATTTTGTGATAACAGGGTGTACCATCACACGACGTTGTGATAATGATGTTGGGAATCATCATTACGCCATCGTTTAGTTATGATGGCATGCCCCCCAACTTAAAAGTAATCATCTGCGGTCTACTTGGAGGAAATGACGGTTGGTAAAATTACGGCACTGTAATGATGTGGATGGAGTAACAACATCGAGAGTAGCAGCATCTGGAGTAACATCATTGCGAGTAGCAACATCCAGATTAATAGCATCTGGAGTAACAACATTGAAATTAGTAGCATTCGGAGTAACAACATCTTGAGTGACAACATTGTGAGTAGCAACATCCGGAGTAACAACATCTGGAGTAACAACATCTCGACTAGTAGCATCGAGAGTAATAGCATCTAGAGTAAAAACATCACGAGTAGCAACATCCGGAGTAACAACATCTAGAGTAACAACATCCCGAGTAGCAGCATCCAGAGTAACAACATCTGGAGTAACGACATCCCGAGTAGCAGCCTCCAGAGTAACAACATCTGGAGTAAGAGCATCACAAGTAGCAGCATCATGAGTAGAAGCATCCGGAGTAACATCATATGGAGTAACAACATCACGAGTAGCACCTTCCAGAGTAACAACATTTGGAGTAACATCATCATGAGTAGCAGCATCATGAGTAGTAGCATCTAGAGTAATAGCATCTGGAGCAACAACATCCCGAGTAGCAGCATCTGGAGTAACAACTGTTAGAAGATTATATATTACAGAGAAATTCAACAAATAAAATATCGGAAAAAATAATCACACAAAACATATAAAACCAGAGAGACATAGATATATGTGGTTCACCCAGTTTGGCTACGTCCATCCCCAATAGCCAGTCCTTCCTTTCTATTATCCAGGAAAATAAAGAGACACAACCTACATCAGATCCGCTTTAATATCCTCTGTTCTCTCTCACAGTCTCCCTATCTGTTTCTCGCTCTGAGAATACACATACAATCCACAACCGCAATACAATACCCTCATGCAAAGCGCGGGGTTGCCTTCTAGGGAAAAAAACCCTAAACTAAACATAACTTCTACCGTCATATCATCTGCCTAATGAATGGCCCAGATTGACCCCCCTTGGATCCCCCAGGCAGCTTTTAATTACAGGCGGTGTTTCTGCCCCATTAAGGTACAGGGATCCAACGCTGTGATACAAAATAAACAAGATAATCAAGCTCCACACCCAACAATCTCCCACCTGGAGACTAATTGTAGAACTCCATCGCTACTTCATTTGTTGGACAATTAATCCACTTTGGACCTGGATGTTTCTCATCTTCATTGTCATACTTGAAGACCAATTGAAACTGAGCATATTGTCAGTTTCTCCCTGGTTACAACTTTTGTTAGCATATCTGCAGGATTTTGGCTAGTGTGTATCTTTTCTAGCTTCAATTGTCCATCTTCTAATACTGATCGTATGAAATGGTACTTGAGTTGTATGTGTTTAGTCCTGGAATGAAATGCTGAGTTATTTTCAAGATGAATGGCACTTTGGCTATCACTGTATAACGTGCCCATATCATGCTTCTTACCAAATTCATTCATAAACCTTTGTAACCAAATCATTTCTTTACTAGCCTCTGTGGCAACAACATACTCAGCTTCTGTAGTTGAAAGTGCAACAACACTTTTGATTTTTGAAACCCAACTGATAGCTGTTCCACCTATAGTAAATACATATCCTGTAGTGCTCCTCCTGTTATCTCTGTCACCTTCCATATCTGCATCAACATAACCTTGTAGAGCAATGTTTGAACCACCAAAGCATAATGCTTGATTTGTGGTACCTTTCAAATATTTGAGAATCCATTTCACTGCCATCCAATGTTCTTTTCCTAGATTGTTCATGTATCTTCTTACAACTCCCACTGCATGTGCAATATCAAGCCTTGTGCAGACCATTGCATACATAAAGCTTCCAACTGTTGATGCATATGGAACTTTAGACATATAATCCATTTCTTCTTGGGTCTTTGGGCACATCTCTTTACTAAGTTTGAAACGGCTAGCAAAAGGTGTACTAACTCGTTTTTCATTCTGCATATTAAATCTTTTCAACACCTTTTGTATGTACTCATTCTGAGACAGTGTTAATTTGCGAATTTTCCTGTCTCTAGTTATTCTCAAACCAAGGATTTGTTTTGCAGCTCCCAAATCCTTCATTTCAAATGAATTTGCCAATTTTCTTTTGAGCACATTTATTTCCTGCATGTTAGACCCTACAACAAGCATGTCATCTACATAAAATAACAATATAATATAGCTGCCATCATTTTTCTTTTTAAGATAAAGACAATGATCAAAGTGACATCTAGTATAACCTTGTTCAGACATAAACTTATCAAATTTTAGATACATTGCCTTGGAGCCTGTTTTAGGCCATAAAAGCTCTTCTTTAACCTGCACACTAATTTTTCTTTCTCTTTGACCTCATATCCTTCTAGTTGTTGCATATAGATCTCTTCCTCCAAATCTCCATGGAGAAATGTTGTCTTTACATCTAACTGTTCAAGATGTAAATCTTCCGCTGCTACAAGACTTAAAATAGTTCTGATTGAAGTCATATTAACAATAAGAGAAAATATTTTATCAAAAACAATACCTTTCTTCTGTGTAAACCCCTTCACCACAAGTCTAGCTTTGTACCTCTATTTTCCTCCATCTTCTTCCTTCAGTCTATAAACCCATTTATTCTGCAATGTAGTTTTACCTACAAGCAACCTAACGAAGTCCCAAGTCTGGTTATGCATTAAGGAGTCCATCTCTTCTTCCATGGCTAGCTCCCACTTCTTCCTGCTTTCAACCTGCTTTGCTTCTTCATAACATTCGGGTTCACCAGAATCAGTCAACAATAAATAATATAATGAAGGAGAGTATCGTTCAGGGGGTCTACTTATCCTGGTAGATCTTCTAACACGACTTTCAGGTGTTTGAGGTGCCTGTTTTTGTTGTGGTGGTTGCTGTTATTATGGTTGTTGATTATTATTATTTTCCGGCACCTTTAATTTTTCAATGATCTCATCAAGAACTGTGTACTCTTTGTTTTCTTTTTCCTGTTTCTTTTCCTGCAACCGATTCTTATACAAGACCTTTTCATTGAATATTACATCTCTGCTCCTAATGATTTTGTGATTTTCATAATCATATAAGCGATAACCAAAATCATTAACACCATATCTAATAAAGGTACATTTCTTTGATTTTTCCTCAAGCTTTGTTCTATTTTCTTTATTAATATGGACAAAGGCCTCACAACCAAAAGGCTTTAAAAAGGAGTAGTTTACCTTTTTACCTGTCCATGCTTCCTCTGAAATACCACCATCCAAGGAACTTGAAGGCCCTCTGTTTATTAGATAAACAACAGTATCTACAGCATCTGCCCAAAATTGTAAAGGCAATCCTGCATGCAATCTCATGCACCTTGCACGCTCCATGATTGTTCTGTTCATCCTTTCTGACACACTATTTTCTTGTGGTGTTCTTGGAACTGTCTTCTCTCTACGAATTCCATGCTCTGAACAGTACCTATCAAACTCTTTGCTGCAATATTCACCTCCATTTTCTGATCTGAGACACTTCAACTTCTTTCCTGTCTCAATCTCAACCAAATCTTTCCATTTCTTGAAAGTATCAAATACATCAGATTTATTCTGAATACAATAAATCCATGTTTTTCTAGTTGCATCATCAATAAAAGTAACATAATAACAAGAGCCATCGAGAGATGATACCTGAGCAGGTCCCCATACATCTGTATGCACAAGCTCCAATTTTTCACTCTTCTTTTCTTTCCCAACTCTGAGAAATCTGACTCTCTTATGTTTTCCATAAATGCAATTCTCACAGAAATCCAAATCAACATTCTTCAAACCTGGCAACAAATTTCTTGAGTGAAGAATCTTCATTCCCTTCTCACTCATGTGTCCAAGCCTATGATGCCATAATGCTGCATCTGCTCCTTTGGAAGTTAAATCATTAACAGAGTTAGAAATACCATTGCATAAATACAATGTACCAACCTTTTCACCTTTTGTTATTACCAGGGCTCCTTTGGTGACCTTCCAAGCTTTATCTGTGAAAGTTGTCACACAACCTTCACCACTTAACTACCCTTGATGAAATCAGATTTTTCTTCTGGAACATTCCTTACCTCCTTTAATAGCCATTGGTTTCCATTCTTTTGTTTTACAAGAACCTTACCCATTCCAAAAATTTTACAGGGTTTATCATCACCCAAACGGACTTGTCCAAAATCTCCTTGAACATAGTCATGAAAATATTTCTTATCAGCTGTGGCATGGACTGAGGCCCCTACTACCCAGGAATCAGTAACACTTTCGAAAGAAAGAATCAAAGCATCTTGTAACACATCACCTATCACATTTTCTTCATGATTGTTTTCTTGTTGTGCATCTCCTTCTTTTCCCTTCTGAGATCTACAGTCTTTCTTCAGATGTCCTTTCTTTTCGCATTTCCCACACACTATCCTCGATGTGGACTTGGATCTACCTTTGCTTGATTTACTGCGATATCCTGATCTCTTTCCTCTTTCCATTCTTCTTCCCCTAGACTCTGCACTCAAAGCATTACCCGATGTCTCACGGAGCTTTTCCATCACATTTCCTCACTAAGGATAGCACCCAAAACATCATCAAACTTTAAAGTACTAGATCTAGAGACAGAGCTACTAATGGCCATAACTAAACAATTCCAACTTTCTAGCAATGAGCATAAAAATAACAGAGCTCTAACTTCAACATCAAATTTTACCCCTACAGAACTTAACTGACTAGTAACTATATTAAAATCATTTAAATGGTCTGCAACAGATCCACCTTCCGACATATTCATATTAAATAAATGTTTCATAAGAAATACCTTGTTTGAGGCCAAGGGTTTTTAATATAGTTTCTCCAATGCCTTAATCAAACCCTCTATTGTTGTTTCCTTTGAAATATTAAAGGCTACTGATGCCAAGAGACACAACTATACTGTTCCAAGTGCCTTTCTATCAAGAATCTCCCATTCTGCGCCTGTCATAGCCATCGGCTTCTTTGCTTTTCTGCTTAATGGAAGGTATAGATCTTTCTGATACAGATAATCTTCCATCTACATCTTCCACAGTGGGATTTTTTGGCCATTAAATTTCTCAACCCTAAACTTACCATCTTAGGCCATTGCTCCCACTCGAATAAGGAACCCTTCTTTCCTGTGAGTTTATTAGCCAAATAGACCTTCGGCTCTGATACCAGTGGTTAGAAAATTATATATTATACAGCAATGCAACACATAAAATATGCAGAAAACACAATCACACAAAACACATAAAACTAGAGAGACACATATATACGTCATTCACCCATTTTGGGCTATGTCCAGCCTAAACAACCAGTACTTCCTTTCTATTATCCAGCAAAATGAAGAGACACAACCTACAGTAGATCTGCTATAATGTCCTTTTTTCTCTCTCATAGTCTTCCTATTTGTTTCTCGCTTCGAGAATACACATACAATCCACAGCTACAATACAATACCCTCATGCAAAGCGAGGGGTTTCCGTCTAGGGAAAAAAACCCTAAACTAAACATAACTTCTACCGTCAGATCATTCGCCTAATGAAAGACCCAGATTGACCCACCCTGGACCCCTCAGGCAGCGTTTAATTATGGGCGGCAATGCCGCCCCATTAAGGTACAAGGATCCAACGTTGTGATACAAAATAAACAAGATAATTAGGCTCCACACCCAACAACAACATCAGTACTTAGAAAATTTTCAAGCTCTGAAAAATTACTCCTTAGAAGTAACTCTTGAAAAAAGACAACAAATAAATAGTAACAGTATTTATTATTATTCATTCATTCATTTTTTTTTTTTTTTTTAGAGTGAGGATGCAGAGGAAGAGTTCTCTGCACTAATAACCTTCAAACCAAATTTCTCAGAAAGATGTTTGATGAAAGCATCCTTAGAGGCTAGACAATGGTATAATCTCAGGCGATGTCCATTTGCTATGAAAGAAGCACATGTATCATTAATTGTAACTAGCCTGATTGTTCCACTATCAAAGACAACATCCACCTCGTAAGGTCCCATCCAGCGAGTGCAAAGCTTTCCCTTAAAATCTTTAAAATGATAGTCACAAAGTGATTCCTAGTCTCCCCTATGAAACACCTTGTTTTTGATAAACTTAATGTGCCATTTCATCCTTTGTTGCTAAATAGCAGTAGTCCTCTGGAAAACTATTGAATGGATTTCATCTAGTTCACTAAGTTGAGCCAGTCACTGTTTCTGGGCATTTGACAGATTCAAACCAACTTCAAGAGTTGTTATGAGCATACTGATTTAAAATTCTATCGGAAACAATGGGGATTTCCCATAAACCAAATCAAATGGTGAGAACCCAGTTGTGTTCTGCCATGTTGTTATGTATGCCCAGGGAGCTTCAAGTAGCTTCTAGGCCCAATCCTAACGACGGTATGCCACATTTTTTGTCAAGATATTTTCCAATGTCTTGTTTGTGCTTTCTACTTGTCCATTCTCCTAGGGGTGGTGTGGAGATGTCACCTTGTGCTTGACCCCATATTTCTGCATAAGATTTTCTATCATGTGTGATGTAAATTTTTCTCCTCCATCTGAAACAATCTCCCTCAGAGTACCATAACGAGCAAAAATTTCTTCAAATAAAAAGTCTGAAACCACCAGCTCTGTTGCTTTCACAACAACTTTGGCTTCTACCCACTTAATCACGTAATCAGTGGAGACCAAAATGTAAACCTTTTGCTGGGAGGGTGAGTTGAAGGGTCCAACGAAATAAATAGCCAATTTCTCAAAAGGTTTGAGGACTACCAATGGCTGCAACGACATTTCATCAGCTCGACCAGGCTACCCCATGCGTTGGAAACTATCACACCTCTGGACATAATTTCACACATCCCGAAAGATGGAAGGCCATTAATATCCCATTTGTAGCACCTTATGGACTGTTCTTCTTTTTGAAAAATTCCCCCCCACAAGGGCCATCATGGGAAGCCTTCAGCACTTCATAAATATCATCCTCAGATACACAACGCCGAATCTGGTTATCAGTTCTTGTATGAAAGAGGTACCCTGCCATCCAGGAATATCAGGCACTGTGATGAATAATTTTTCATTGTTCCCTGTATGATAAATGATGAGGCACCTTCCCTGTAGCAAGATAGTTAGTAATATCTGCATACCATGGAGGGTTAGTAGAAATTGCAAAAATATGCTCATCGGGAAAACTATCTTCTATAGGTGTGCATTCATCATTGTTATCCATTTTAGAAAGAAAATCAGCAACTACATTATCTTTTCCTGGTTTGTCTACTATTGTGATATCAAATTCTTGCAGCAATAACAACCACCTTGTAACATGACCATGAGTGATAGTTTTATTCATCAAATACCTTATTGTTGCATGACGAGTATGTACAAAGGTAGGATACCCAGTGATGTAGTGCCAGAACTTGTTGATAGCATATATGATAGCCAAGAATTCTTTTTCAGTCACCATGTAATTTAATTCAGTAGGAATTAAATTCTTGCGGACATAGTAAACTGCATATCGTGTTTTGTTTACCTGCTGTCCTAAGACTGATCCTGCTGTTGTCTGAGAGGCATAAACATGTATGTGAAATGGAAATGCGTAATCAGGTGCTTGAAGGATTGGAGCTTTGGAAATCAGTCCCTTGGTTTTCACGAAAGCTGCTTCACAGTCTTTTGTCCACAAAAATTCTGCATCTTTTGTTAATGATTGAAAAAGTGGATGTGCAATTTTAGCAAAGTTTTCTATAAAGCGTTTGTAATAAACAACACAAACAATAAAGATATGTACTTGTGCAGGTGTCTTGGGTACCGAGAAGTGCAATATTACCTCTACTTTAGCCGGATCAACTCGAATTCCAGCAGCTGAGAGCACATGTCCCAATACTATTCCTTCTTCCCTCATCATATGGCATTTGACTGTACTCAGAGATACATGGGTATGCTTACATATTTTCAGTACCTTTTCCAGATTTTCCAACTCTTCTTCAAATGAGTTTCCATATGGGGTAAAATCATCCATATAGATTTCAATGCTATCATCGACTAAATCAGAACAAATTCCCAGAATTTCCCTTTGGAAGGTTGTAGGTGCATTATATAGGCCAAATGAGAGGACCCTGTATGCAAAGGTCCCCCATGGGAATGTTAAAATTGTTTTATCTTGGTCTTCCAGGGCTATCTGGATCTGTTTATATCCACTAAACCCGTCTAGGAAGGAAAAGGACTTCTTCCAAGCCAAGGTGTCTAGGACTTGGTCAATGAACAACAAAGGGAAATGATCTTTTTGAGTTGCCTTGTTTAGCTCCCTATAATCTACACATATTTTCCATTTACCATTCTTTTTGGGAACAATAGCCAGAGGGGACAGCTATTGGCTATCCGAGATGGGGTAAATGAGACCTACATCCAATAATTTCTATAATTATTCCTTGAAAATGTTCTTTAGAGCAGGATTCATTCTCCGTTGGAGTTGTCTGACAAGGTGGAAATATTCCTTAATATAAATATGATGAGTACATAAGTTAGCAGGGATCCCCTTCATGTTAGTATAATCCCGGGCGAAAGCTTCCTGATGGTCTTGGAGGACATTTAAAAGCTTCTTTCTCTAGGATTCTAACAGGTTCAGATTGATATTGAGTGTCTTCTATGGTTCAATTTCGATCGGAATACTATCATGGGATGAAGTTACAGGAATGTCTTCAATTTCATCTTCTGGTTTGATGTTTTCCTATGTTTCATAGCTCATAACAGACTCTAAAACTTGACAAGTTGAATTAGAAACAAAACTGGGATCATTAATTAAAGTGTTAATGGCATCATGCTCAATTTTTATTTTGAATTGAAGGGCTTGCCCAATGGTGAGGATTGGTCTAAATTCTTCATTTTTAGGTTCAAGCTCTTCTACCTGCAAAGGTTTCTGTATGGCTAATAGTTTTTCAGATGGGATGGGTTCCGTAGGGGGGTAGAGAGTAAGGTTCTTTGTAACCATCCCAATTGACATAGTCATTGTCCAGATCAACACCCGATATAGGCGTCTGCAGTTGCAAGCCAAGGTCTTCCCAGGATCAATGGATGACCACCAACTGAAGATCGTGGCTGTAATACAAGGAGGTCTACAAGATAGTGCCATGAGTCCACCAAAATAGTCACATCTTCTAACTTTCCTACTGGTTTAATTGTAGACCTATCTGCTAATTCCAAGATAGTAGGGGTTGGCTTAATTATTTTGAGACCTAATGCATTTGTTGTTTCAAAGGTAATGATATTGATGGAAGCACCCAAATCTACCAGTACATTTGGGATTTCAACCACATTAATTTGTACTATTAGACTTGGGTTCCCTGGGTCCCCATATTTTACAGGCATGGTTTTTCCTAGCATGATGTCAGACAATCTACCAATCACATGAATGGTTAATGGATCCCTTGGTTTCTTCCCAGGTTTCTTATAGCACTAATCTTTGAGAGTTTTTGCATATATAGGTACATTCCTCATAGCTTGGAGTAGGGGTATTTTGAAAAAAATGATTTGCAATTCCCCCAAGATGTCAAACTCTGCTAGAGGGTTTTTTTTATTTAGGGTCAATATTTCAGGATATGATGGAGTAATTGGATGACCCTGGTTAAGAAAAGTTTGGGGAGGTGTTTGATTTATCATGTTTTGGTCTGGTTTATCTCCAATTGTTCTCTGTTCTTGTTCTACAACTTCACTGTCAATCTGTTCTGTGATAACAGGTGAAGTTGGAGCATTTACGACCCGCCCAGATCGTAGTTTATCTCATTAATACTTGTGGTAGAAATGATATATGATGGAAATTTAAGAGTATATGTTTGTTGGACCCCTTTATTATTAGGATTCGGATTGGGCTGGATAGGAAGCTGGGGTTGAAGGGATGGGTTGCCTGTAGGTACATTGGAGGGCAACTGAAGTTGTTGTTGAGATATATATTGGGGAAATTGCCCATTAGGAGAGGGTCCACACCAGTTTTGATTCCATGAAGGATTCATACTAGTCTGGGGAGCCCATTGTTTCCAAGGGGTATTGATACTGAGACCACATCAGTGGAAAAGGTACAGACTGGGGACCCATACTAAAATTATTAAAATACTGAGATGGGTCCTAAGGCATACCTAGATTCATAGTTGGTGGTCGAGGTTTCCTTGGCTTTTTCGGTCCCATAAAGTACAGTTGATCTACCACATTTTATTCACTTGCCCCTTGAAAATTTGCCTTCAGTCCTGGCAGGGAAGGGCATGAGCTGGTCACATGGGTCTGTTCGCAAATTGCGCAGGCTTCCACTGTGTTTAATGGGCATTCTTTCAACAGATGCTTCTTTCTGCACTAAGGGCATAATATAGCCATAATCTTCTAACTCTATTTTTTTCTGTTTCTCTTGTAGAGTGTCCATGTGGGCAGATAATGTACTTAGGATATGAGTCCTTAAGTTATCCAATAGGTTTACAATTTCTACCTTTGTAACCCCTCCACCATAAGTCTTTGATGACCGAATTCCTTGTCCACTCCTTTCAAGCCCCCGTGAACACTGAATGCACAACTCACAGATAGTGTCAAAGTGTTCTTTCGAAACATCCCCCATTCCTACTATGTTCAGAAGTTGTAGGGAATCTTCCCCAAGTGCCTAGAGAAGGATGATCTTCAAAATATCGTTATCAAGGTCATTGTGGCTCGATATCTGCAGTATATATTTGAATCGTTCCACACAATCTTCCATGTTCTCGTCCTCTTTCAGCACAAACTTAAAAATTTCTTCCTTAATGTCATAGGATTTATAGTAATCTTAGTGTTTCTCCAAAAATAATTCCTTCATCACATCCCATGAGGAAATAGTCTTTCCTCCTAACCCCATGAACCATCGCAGGGCTATCCCTTTTAAGGTAGCAAGAAATATGTTTAGCTTTTGAGCATCGGCATATATAATCCTACCCTCGATAGACAATGTAAAATTCAAAGAGGAATGTATCGGGGTCTTCAGAAGAAAGCCCATGAAAATTAGGCAGAGCCGTTAAAGTAATGGGCTTCATTGGTGCATCGCCTATAATGTTTCCAATTGGAAAATCAATAGAAGAACTTGTAGGTGCCATAAATATCCTCCAATACTCACCTTGGATTTCAACTGGTTCTGCAGCTGGTACTTGGGGTGATTCAACTGTAGGGGGTTTTACAACACTCCCTTATTCTTGTGGTGAAGAAAAATCCTTCAGGAGCTCTTCTTCCCAATTGGGATTTCTCAATTCAATTGCAGGAGGTTTCACAGCACTCCCTTGGTCTTGTGGTGACGCAAACCCCTTTGGGGGTTCTTCTTCCCAGTTGGAATTGCTCAGTTCTTCTGACCCTCTTCTTGTTATTTCTTCCCCTTCTGCTGGCAGCAGGGGTATCTCCTCCACCGATATCTTATTTATTACTCCTTCCACTGTCGAAAGAATTTATTCTGGTACCGTGGATGGCACTGGCTGCTCAACTGATTTCCCTTCGGATTTCGATTGAACCCTTACCTTGACAGTAGCACGAGAAGATGCCTTAGATTCAGCCTTTGTGATGATCTCTTGGATATATGTCTTCCTTCCTAGATCCCTTCATTTATTTGGGGGTCTTCCTTTGCCCCTATTATTTAGATCTTTTTTCATACAATTTGGTGGGAAGAGTTCATTAAAATAATAGAAGTGCTCAAGACCTGGAGCAGGATGGATAGTTCCCTCCCTTAGACGAGAGAGTAGGTTCAAAAAGAAAATTAAATAAACAAGAAGAAAATAAAAATTCAGGACTTGAAGTAGGGTGATCACATACCCTCCCCAGGATGAGAAATTGGCCCTTTCGAAAATAATCACAAAGAAAAAAATCAGAATACTACGCTCAGGGCTTGGAGCAGGGTAATCAAATTCCCTCCCCAAGATGAGAGATAGTTCTAAAAAAAAAACAATAAAAATCAAGAAAACAAAACACTATGCTCAGGACATGGAGCAGGGCAACAAATTCCCTCCCCAAGGTGAGAGATCGACCTTAGATAAATTCCAGATCGTGTTCTTGCACCTTGTTAGCCTTCCCTGGCAATGACGCCAAAATGTTGATGTCCATATATGAACAATATTCAAACCCTTTTTCCACATAAATTATCAATCCGGGTGTGTTAGTTGTTTCAAGGCTAACACACACAGTATATGCAAGAGGAACAACATAACCTGCTATTGAATCACAGGCTCAATCAATGAAAGGAAACAACTTAATGTAACAACAACTAAAGATAGATTGCAGAATTATAAAATTATTGAAGAAATTATAAAATCATGCTGGAATAGCAGTTACAGTGATAAACGAAACTATGAAATCAACAAAAAGGAAAATACACAACTCCTGATCATAAGAGTGGGCCCAACTCTCTGATCAGGGCTGCGAAAAACTCACAGTTCACAAATAGAACAACAAAATACTGAATTCAATTGATTAAACACTTCTGTTATAATATCCGTTCTTTCTGCTTAACCCCTTGACTCACAGCTCGGAGTCCCTCTTTATACAAATGTTCAGGGCACTATAATTTCCCTCTAACAACTAAATATCTATAATTATACATCTGTTACAACAAAAACCTAGTTGCAGAAAGGAAACCACGAAAAGCCTAAAGATAGAGCTGGGAAAATAATAATATGTTGTGCTGTTGAAGCATGCTACGGTGGCACTGATAATTCAGAGTCACTTCACAACTTGCAAACGTAATTCCTTTCATTTTGCCCAATCTGTGGAAATAAAGGAATTTATACTTGCAAAGGTAAAACCTCCACGACTATTACTTCATTAATTAAATATTCCATATAAGACAATGGGAAGGGGTTTACCTCGTGTGTTTTTATAACAATTAATGATACAAAGAGATAGAAAGGTGGGCGAAAATGGGAGAGAAAAGTGTACAGATTTGGTACCCAACATTGTACATGGAGGACAAAGACATGCAACAATAGAGAAGGTTGTTGAACCTTGTTGTTGAAACAATGAACCTGAATTTGTAAAATTTTCTGCCAATTAGAAGAAGAAATCATCCAGAGAAGAGATTTTGAGAATATTGAAGATGTTTCTTCCAGCAAGAAAACTATTTATCTTCACTCTAAAGGTGAATAAAAATACTTGGATGAAAGGCTAGGATGATCAAAAGGTACATTATTGATCTGTGATAAATGAAAAGAAATAGGTCAATCATCATCTAGATATTCAAGTGAATCACTTGAAGATATAGATAGCCATGCATTTAGTAGTATTAATAAATATATACCTACCTTAGTAGCAATAGTAGAAGAATATACCTTTCAAGAGGAAGGAACAATCGATGAAGAAATAGAAGAGATATCCTATGCATGTTCTCATGTAGCAGATAATAAGAGCATCCTAGGGAATGATGAACATCAGATAGTTCTCAAACCCATGGAAGATCACATGGTCACAAAGAGGAATCTAGATCTATGTGGTGGCTCATATATTACCTCTGATAGTGAAGAGAGGATTTTTGATGAAAGGATTATTTTAGAAATAATTTGATATTTAGTCTAAAAGAGATCAAGGAGCTATCCGAAGAAAATCTCAAGCAGAAGGAGCAATTGAAAAATTATGAGGTTGAGAATGAAAATTTGAGTGAAACAATAATTGGTCCAAATTCTCAAGAAGAAGAGGCTAGAAGACTAAATGGGATATTGACCAATCATATGCATGATAAAGAAACCTTTTGTGAAAGACTACAAATTGAAGTAGTCTCATTGAGACATGACCTACAAAGGAAAAATAAAGAGTTTTCTCAATGTTAGAAGCTTGAGGATAGCATGAAAGCCTTGGATTAGATTCTAGATAAGAAGATATCCCCTCTCATCAAGGTTGGTTTGGGTCTCACAAAATATTCAAGCTCTAAGAAGGTAATTGAAGGTCCAAACAAAAATAAATGAAAAGGGGTTGTTGGGCAACAACAACAGCAAGGGAAGAAGAAACTCTAGAGATCATAAATAAATTATATGATATGATGTGATATTTATTTATTTTCAATTCCTTTTTTCATTAAGTTATAGTTGTATTTTCCTCAAATGATAATGAAAAACATATAGGTCAACCCATCCAAAAACATAAAATTGTCACTTAGTAGGTGGTCTAGCAATTTCAATATTCTTAATATGATAAAAGTATCTCCTATTGTATTGTAATACAAAAAACTAATAACTAACTTGCCGAAATCCAAGATTAAGAGGAAGTAATAGGTACATTATTTTCTACTTAATAACATTCAATTAACATCTATAAATAATTTTTAATAATATTTGTTGTATTATTTAATTGCCAATATAATATATAAACATTCAATAAATAAGACCGTTAAATCACATAAAAAATTAAAACATTAATTTTGAATTATTAAATACTAAATGTAAAAAAATGAGGAATTTTCATATTTAAGTATTAAGGGGTTTTAGTAGTGCATTATATTAGATATCATTTTTTGGTGCTTAAAGTAAGTCATTCATGTATGAGCATTTCCATGAGAGGTAGTCATCTGTTAACGAGGACTTCGCATGACATCACCCATCGTAGATTGCCCGAGATGGATTGCCTCTCGCTAAAGCGTGCTTAGCTATGGGGTTTTCCCTACAATCAAGCCTACTTAGTTTGCTACCCCATTTGCAAAACCTATAAATGAATTACTTAAGACAATTGAACCTATAAAAGTTATAAGTTATTGACTAATTAACTTCAGTAATAGTTGTAGTGCGCAGATACCTGTAACCTCAGGAATCTTGGAAGCCCAAAGTCTTATTTAAAAGAAACCTGAGATAACAATGATCCAAGGTGTCGAGGACGGTGTTCGGAAGCTAGGAGGCCCGTAAGTTTGGAAACCCGAAAGATGGAAGCCCAGAAGAAATTTTAGTTGAGAGTCGAGCATGAGGGGGGCTTATAGGTTGCAGGTTAAAGATCTAAAAGGGCGATAGGTGGGCTCATGATACGGTGGTGTGTTGAGTGTGGGCCAATCTTTGAACGTCCATAAAAATGGACAAAATAAGCATAAGCGGACATTGTTAGTGGTGAACACTAGTGGGATAATTCCCAAAATCCCAAAATCCCGTCAGTCTTATGGAATTCATTTCAAAAAGTGTTACGTGCATGTGGGCATCAAAGATTCAACTCAACAGTGGAATAAGTTGGACTGATAGGTGGAAAATAGGTGAAAGTGCTATGATTTTATGGCAAATAATAAAGTAAGGAGACGTAATATTTTTTCAACATTTGACATTCCATCAAAATTCGAAAGGCATGCTCAGGACTTGTTTTTGCAGTGGTGTCATGTGTTATCAGTAACTAAGGGCCTTCAGGCTATTAATAAAAAAATAGAACTGCAGGTAAGCATTTAAATGGTTTTGGGCAAAATTTAAAGTATGCCAAAGGAAGGTGCTAACTACAAGTGGGCCAAGCCAGAAGTCCGCAAGCCCACAAGTCTTAAGACATGCTATTAAGAAAATGATACAAACATGCAGGAATCTAGGCATCCAACTAGATAATGTCATATGTTTAATATTATGGGTGAGTTGATGACTCTTTGGCTCTGTTTGCTATATTTTTCCTATGCGCCATATTTTTCAATATGACACTTTGGGGAAATGAGCCGACAACTCTTTAGCATTATGGGCTAGGTTGAGTGCTTCTATTGTATTTGAAGTTTGTTAAAGTTTGTTATAGCTTAGGGAATAAGGCTTGAACAATTTGGTACCTTTGGAGAGAAGTCCTCCAAGTTTGGAGCTTATGCCATATTTGAGGTCTGCTACAACTCTAAGGGCTTAACACCTATGGATATGGATGAGTCGAAAACTATGGGAGAAGATATCCATATTTGGAAGATATACCAGTTTGGCTATTTTCCATGAGTTTATTATCCAGGCATGGATGAGTCGAAAACTAAGTAATTGCACACAGTAAGGTTGGTTCCATTGGTTTAGTGGCAGCTGCAAAGAACTGTTGGTTTAAGAATAGAAAGGAACATGATTTGTAAAAGTATTATTGACTCTGAAATATGCATGCATGTTATTTCTTACACACTAATGAATAATTAATTGTGAAAGATTTCCAAGTGCAAGAGGTTTGATCATAGTCCAGGAGAGCCATGCCTAAAGTACAATCTATGCTCTATGAGAAATTAATAAGCTTGTAGAGCCTTGCTATGGTACAAAGATAGAATGAGAATTGAATTTCAAAGTGGAGAAAAAGGATTAGGAGCCCAGACTAAGTGTTTAATGTGGTTTTATTGGCCTTTCACTTTCATGAAACAATAGGATGGAGAGCCATGTAGAAGTAAACTTTGGAAGCATGAATGGTAGAGTGATGGATGAAAGATACAACAATGATCATTGTGTTTGAGTGAAATGAAAGACCCAAGATTTCAACTGAGTAATCGAGGGGAAAGAAACATTGTTGTGGGGGAGCTAAGTGGAGATATTTGTTATCGGTGTGCACTACTGAGAATATGAACAATGTGCTTGTGTTGTGTGGAAAAGGTTGAGAGTGGCTGCGCTGAAGAATAGGGACGAGAGAAGAAAGCTCTGTGAGAGAGAATATGTTACCGAGAGAAAAGGGCCGAATATGAGCGTATGTTTTTGAGTATGAATGAAGGTTATTAAGTATGAATGAAGGTTTTTGAGCAGAACAAAAGGCTCTAGAGGAGAAAAAAGTTGATATCAGGTAAAGTGGTTTCCATGTAAAAATAATATTAGTTCCTTGTTGAGTGTAGGTTTATCGTTTGAGCCTAGATACAGGAAATTGGTGCTTCCATCTCTAATAGGTGTTTATGTAAGGCTTGGGGGTTGGTGACTCTTGCAAGTTTCTTCTTTCATAAATCTAAGGTGTTGCAAGTTGGTGGTTGCAACAAATCCATGAAGTTGCTGCTTCATATGGTGTTTCTAGTAAGTTTATCAAGTGTCTCCAAAAGGAGGGTGTTAGTGTTTCCTGCTATTAGGTGATAGTAAACAATCAGAGGGGAGTTGGTTCTTCATGTGAGTGGTGGTTCACAAACAAATTGGTTCAATAGAGAAGGTTCTCATATTTACATCAATAAAAAAACAAGCCTGGGTGGTTTTTCTCCCTGAAGGGTTTCCATGTTAAACCTCTATGTATGATATTTATGTTGCTCATGGTGTGTATTTATGTGTTGATTTCATATTGCTACCACATGATATGTTGTTGATGGTTATATGGATGGTTTCCAAGTTTGAATGAAATGATAAATTATCATAAAATTTTAAATTAGCCTTAATATTGAATCACGTCCCCCTCTTAGTGTTAAACATTATTTCCAACAATTGGTATGAGATCCTGGTTCGTTCAAGAACAAATTAACTGATTGAAGGTAGATCAAAAGGAAAAAATGGTTAATCAAAATTGGCTTACATAAGAACGAGTTCCATTTTTAAATGGATCAGAGTGTGTAATCTGTAAGGTTAGAATGGAATCCTATTTAATTTCTTTGGATGTTTATGTCTGGTGCTCCCTATTGAATGGAGAAAGGAGTTAGCAGAATGGAGAAGCCAAGGAAATCATCATGAAAGAGTTTTCTAAGCCAGATGCTGACAAAATAAGACATTGTGAGACACAAGGAAATGTTTAACAAATTGCAATGTGTACATGGAGGATAAATACATGCAACAATAGATGAGGTTGATGAAGCTTGTTGTTGAAGAAGTGAACCTGAATTTGTAAAAGTTGCTGCCAATCAGAAGAAGAAAGCATCCCAGAGAAGAGACGCTGAGAAGATTGAAGATGTTTCTTCCAACAAGAAAAATATTGATCTTCACTCTAAAGGTGAATAAAAATACTTGGATGAAAGGCTAAGATGCTCAAAAGGTACGTTATTGATCTGTGACAAATGCAAAGAAATAGGTAAATCATCATCTAGATATTCATGTGAATCACTTGAAGATATATATAGCCATGCATTTAGTAGTAGTAATGAAGATATACCTACCTTAGCATGAATAATATAAGAATATACCTTTCAAGAGGAAGGAACACTCGATGAAGAAATAAAAGAGATATCCTATGCATGTTCTCATGTAGTAGATAATAAGAGCATCATAGGGAGTGATGAATATCACATACTTCTCAGACCCATAGAAAATCCCATGGTCACAGAGAGGAATCTAGATCTCTGTGGTGGCTCAAATATCACCTCTGATAGCGTAGAGAAGGATTTTGATGAAAGGATATATTTTAGAAAGAATTTTATATTTACTCTGAAAGAGATCAAGGAGCCATCCAACGAAAATCTCAAGCATAAGGAGCAATTGAAAATTTATGAGCTTGAGAATGAAAATTTGAGTAAAACAATAGTTGGTCTAAATGATCAAGAAGAAGAGGCTAGAATACTAAATGGGATATTGACTAATCATATGCACGATAAAGAAACCTTTTGTGAAAACTACAAGCTGAAGTAATATCATTAAGACATGACCTAGAAAGGAAAAATAAAGAGTTGTCTCAATTTCAAAAGCTTGAAAATAACATGAAAGACTTGGATGAGATTCTAGATAGGAAGATATCCCCTCTCATCAAGGTTGGTTTGGGTCTCAAAGAAGATTCAAGCTCGAAGAAGGTAATTGAAGGTCCAAAGAACAATAAATGAAAAGGGGTTGTTGGGCAACAACAACAACATAATGTTAAACAACAACAACAAGGGAAGAAGAAACTCTAGAGATCATAAATAAATTATATGATATGATGTGATATTTATTTATTTTCAATTCCTTTTTTTTTAAGTTATAGTTGCATTTCCTCAAATGATAATGCAAAACATATAGGTCAACCCATCCAAAAAGATAAACTTGTCACTTAGTAGGTGGCCTAGAAATTTCAATATTCTTAATATGATAAAAGTATCTCCTATTGTATTGTAATACAAAAAACTAATAACTAACTTGCCGAAAATCAAGATTAAGAGGAAGTAACTGGTACATTATTTTCTACTTAATAACATTCAATTAACATCTATAAATCAATTTTAATAATATTTCTTGTATTATTTAATTGTCAATATAATATAAAAACATTCAATGAATAAGACCGTTAAATCACATAAAAAATTAAAACATTAAGTTTGAACTATTAAATACTAAATGTAAAAAATCTATATGAATTTTCATATTTAAGTATTAAGGGGTTTTAGTTGTACATTATATTAGATATCATTTTTTGGTGGTTTAACTAAGTGATTCATGTATGACCATTTCCATGAGAGGTAGTCACTTGGTAACCAGGAATTCCCGAGACGTCACCCATCCTAGATCGCCAGAGATGGATCACCTCTGGCTCAAGTGCGCTTAGCTATAGAGTTTTCCCCACAATCAAGCCTACTTAGCTTGCTACCCCATTTGCAAAACCGATAAATAACTTACTTAAGACACTTGAACCCAAAAAATGATATCTAAATTTCATATTATTTTAATTAAATTTTTTTAATTATGGTAAATTATCACCAAAAAAACATACACAAATTTATAATAATTCTTACTTACCTAACATAACTATCTAAATATACTTAATTAATTTAAAAAATAATATATAATAGTTTTTATCTATTAATTATTCCAAGTAATACTCAACTTAGTAATTTATACTTGATTAATGAGGACTATTTGAGGGGACTAAAAGAGTATCCATAATTTTTTGATTACCTAACATTAATTTCTAAAAATACTTAATTAGTTTTAAAAACATTTAATTTAATAAAATTTACCCCTTATTCCGAGTAATACGTAACTTGGTAATTTGTAGACGTGATGTTGACATTACCCTCTTCTTGAAGTCTATTTGAGCCAACTTGAGGATGTGATCTTTGAAATTAGTCCCCGCTTCAAGGCTATATGAGCCAAACTGAAGATTATCATTTCAGTCATGACTTCAAGTATATAAACAGATAATCGGTGAAACATGCAATTCTATGGCGTGTTTCATCTTCATACTGCAGTTGCTTAGTGGGTACTGCCTGCATTCATCATGGACATTCTTGTGGGTACTTCCTGCATTGATTTGCTAAGAGTGCCTTACACATCTCACTCCAACCTCGTAGCCATATGTAGAAACTGGCGGGCCGTGGTGAAGAGCCCCGAGTTCTATGAAGACAAAAAAAAGTGTGGTATTTCCAAGCACTGTATATGTTTGTTCGAGTACTGGAAATATCATGGTGACCATATAGAAGATGTGATTACTATGTATGACCCAGTTCAAGGAACCTGGGAACAACTTCCTCCCATTCCCCACTTCCCTGGCCATTTTAAACGAATGCTAACCCTTTGTTGCTGCCTTTCTATCAATCGAAAGCTTGTTTTTATATTCAGACAGAATCCCAGAGGCGTCCAACATATTGTTTTCATCTATGTGGATGGTAAGGCTCGTAATAATGTTTTCTACATGTGGAAGCCACTGCGTATGGTATGTGGAGCAGAATTATCGAAGGAAGAAGTGGATGGAGAGTGGAGTGCCATTCCTATTAAGAGGCCCCAACACTGTCCTATGGACTATGAATAGTTATTCAGTCTGTTGTTACTGTGGAGATTTAAAATTAAATCATAGGATTTATCATCTCATCATAGCGCTTATTAGCATATCAACTCATTGTGAAAATTGTGGCTAAAGTTTGTTAGTATTGGATTTTATTATTTACATAGATTCTATATAATTGAATTTTATACGGTATGGATTGAATTTAATAAGTCTTTGGTTGGCTGGTTGCAATAGTTACTTTTTCAATATCTGAATAGATAGTCATTCTTTGTGGGTATTTTATTTGTTCCTTGTATTTATTTAGTTTTGATGATAATTTATTAGGGAAATTTTGAGGTCTATAATGGGCCTCATAAGGAAATAATAAAATAATAGCTAAACCAATAAAATAATATTTATGAATTTACAATTCACTTTTTGCACCAAAATCCATGTAACCATGGTTAAATTCAATTGAAAAGTTGTACCAAAATCAAATTAATAAAAAAATTGTATTGATGTGACTATAAATAAAAATGAGATTTTCAAGAAATAGTCATTATCATTGAACAACTAATGCATTTGTCCTATGTATTTAAATAAATTAAAATAAATTATAAATATAAATTCATAAATTCTTAGTTGTGCAACATACCATTTATTAAAATTTATATTATTTAAATTATATAATAACATGTAATTAATATACAAAATAAAATCAAATACTATAATAAAATAAATGTAATATATTATTTTATGTATTAATTTTATATTAACTATTGAATTGATTTGATTTATAACATAAGAAGAAATAATATATAATATAAAAATGAATATGATATATGAAAAGTGTGCAAACACATGAAGATTGTAAAGGGATACACATTGTTTCTTTCAAAAAAATATGAAATGACAATAATAATATTTTATTCAAAAAATGTGAAATGACATTTATTATGAGTACATCACTTTGTGACTTTAAAAGTACTTATAATACTACCATGGTTAACCATGAATTTTTATCCACCATTGAGAACGTGACAAGTAAGTACATTTAACTCAACTATTGCCACCTCAACATTGGGGGATGATGCCATCTCCTAAAATGTGATTGGTTCTCATAAAGTGAATTTTGATTGTACATTTTCCTTAGGAGACCCATTTTTGACCTCAAAATTTTCCTAATGGAAAAGTTTGCTGATAAACTTAGGCAGTTAAAGACTATTGTGAAGCAGAGGGAAATGAATAAAAATGAAGCATTACGGTGGGAGCTTAATGATATTGAGAAAAAAGTTGCAGAGATATATAAAGATATGATGCTGGTCCCCCCGGATCTAAATGTATATAACAGCCTTGATGGTCTTGAAAAGCGAAAAATGGATTTCCTGATGATCCAGGAAGGGAGATGGAAGCTCAAAAACAGAATTCAATGGCTAAAGGAGGGAGACTTAAATACCAGATTCTTTCATCAATGTGCTAATGGTCATAAAAACAAAAATTCTATCTGGCATATTGAGACATCGAATGGATCTAAGAAGTATACAAATGAAGAAATCCAGTAAGAGGCTTATAATACTTTTCGTAATTCTATGAGGTTGATAAGGAGATTTACCATCAATGCCAAATTTCGTTCTTAATCATATACCTCTCATGTTTGATCATGCTACAAATGATATTTTGGCGAAAGAAGTAACAAAAGGAGAGATAGAAGATGTATTAAAATCCTTTTCACAAGATAAAAGCCCGGGCCCGGCTGGCTGGCTAGTAGAATTTTTCATTCATTTTTATGAATTCATGGGGGATGAGTTGCTTTCAGTTGTTGAATAGGTTCAAATTTTGGGTTTTGTTCCGGGGGATATGAACTCCACATTCCTGACCCTTATTCCTAAATCAACTGCTCCAAAAACTTTCGTTGATTTTAGGCCAATTGCATTGTGCAATGTGGTATACAAGATTTCTTCCAAAATTATTGCAAATAGGATTTGGGGGGTTTTTTCATCATGCATATCTGAAGAGCAATATGGGTTCTTAAAGGGAAGGTCAATACATGATGTTGTGGCCACTGCGCAAGAAGCGATGAATTCGATTCATGTGAACAAAAGGGAGGCGCTTATAGTGAAGATTAATATTCATAAGGCATATGACACAGTTGATTGGTCTTTTATTAGGCTTATTCTTTTCAAGGTGGGCCTATCAATGCATAATATTAGATGGATTATGGCTTGTATATATTCAGTAAGATATGACGTCTTAATCAATGGTCTTACGTCAAACTTTTTTATTGCCGAGAGGGGTCTCAGACAAGGCTGTGCGCTGCCTCCTCTCATCTTCATCCTTATTATGGACAGCTTCAAAAATTTGAAGAAGATGGCGAAACATGTTGGATATTTTGAAGGGCTATCTTTCTCTCCCACGGTTTGCATTACTCACTCTTTATTTGTTGATGATTTACTTGTATTTGGAAGGCTACTCAAGAATCACTGGTTTTAACTTCATTTTATGCTTATTCAGTTTGGAGCAGCTTCTGGCCTATGCATAAATAAAGACAAATCCTTTTTAGTATATGAATCGGGGGATATGGATGAAATCAACTATATAGCAGAGTTTATGGGGTGCAAAAGAATCATATATTGAAGGGATTCACTTATCTGGGCTTTCGGTTGAAGCCATTTGCATATAGGGTCATGGATTGAACATGGCTAGTTGGCAAATTCAAGAACATAATTATGAAGTGGACTAACAAGTTCTTGTCACTTGGGGGCATATATATTATGGTTCAAGCCGTATTATCTCAGTTTATAGTATATTGGACACATCTTTATTATCTCCCTAAATATATGGTGGAAAAAATTAACTCCATGATATCTTATTTTATATGGTCTAGTTCTCAAAATGTTAAAAAATACATCTCTACAGATTGGACTATCTCACTATCCCTAAAAAGTATGATGGTTGGGGACTCTTATGTCCTTATCTTCCCCCGTGCTCCACACCTGAGATGAGTAGGTTGAGGGAGATTTCGAAAGAGAACTCGGGACTCCAAGTTCAGTCTTCTTTTCTAGAAATCTTCAGGAATGCTGAGTGTTCCACTGGTCACTACTAGCTCAGGAAATCATCACTCTTTTCCTTTTTCTCTCCTTAGTCCCAGAACAGAACCCCTTTTCCTCACTGGGGTATACCTTTATCCTCAGAGGAAAATGTAACTCTATGTTCTTGGAATATTTTTACCATCAGTCTTTTTCACTTTTTATGGAACCACTTTTCCATAACTATATTTATTTTCAATAGAATAAAATTAACTCATGTTCCTCAAGTAATCTTTTCCAAAAGAAATAAAATGTTTTAGTTTTTTAAAATAAAATGACATAACAACTAGTTAGCACTTAAGCCAGTTGTCACAAAACCAAAAGGATAATGAACCCAAGAGAATAATATTAAGCCCTAGGATTTATATTATAAAGCCAAGGTATTAATTTTATAAATCTCTGGCATTAATATTATAAATATTTGCGATTAATATTATAAACATAAGGGATTATTAATATTATAATTTAAGTGATCAATTAACCCAACCTATATATATATATATATATTGGTGAGGCTAGATCATGGTTATGTCCAAAAATATTTTTGATCATTTTTATTAAGGCACACTCTAATCCTTTGAGATTTTTTAACATAGGAGGATGGCTATATATATATGTGTGTATGAATATTAATCATTTTTAAAATTTAAAATTTAATGAAAATGTAAGGAAAAAACCAACCAAAATGTTATAATAAGTTATTTGGGTAGGTAGTGTTTGTTTAAGAGCTCGTTTTCCTTAAATGTAAGGAAATACGTTAATGGCTCAATACTTAGAGATATTTGAAAGGAGTGAAAATGTGCTTCTTACGTATAGGAAAAGAGTTGGTCTTTTTTAGATAATAAAAAATAAGTTAAAGGCTCAGGTGTTTGGAAGGAGTGAAAATCTACTCTTTATTCAGAATAACCTAATTTTCCTTCAATAACTAAAATAAATAAACCTTCTCAAATAACTAGTGTCTCACTATTAATTTATTAATTTTTGGATGTATAAAAACCAATAAAAATACTTTAAAAACCAAGCCATTTCGAATGTTGAATCGTGTTTAAACTTCTAACAATATTAATTGAATAAAAAGATGTTGGAAGGGACCCGTATCTAGGCGGTGGACGTTACTTAAAATTGCGTTATTGAATATTCTGTGATTTCACTTTCAGCGTGGTAGCTAGGTCTTCGGTCCTCTCATTCAAAATTTGTGTATTTAATATTTTGTGACTTGTAAATAAATTTAATAAGATGCCGGTTGTTTTCCCATGTGACACGATAAGCGATATTATTACGGCCCGAGCAGCAGCATGCCTGTCGTGGTGAATTGCAGTGAGCAGTTGGATAGTCGCACCGAGAGCAAGAACGCAGGCCGTGTACATACTTTGATTTAGTTAGGTATTGCTTCTTTAATGGGGGATTACGTTAGAGTTAGGTTGGTAGGCAGTAGTTTAGAAAAATCTATAAAATAATTTAGAAATTTTAGTAAGAATTTGAAAAATTTTGATTGAATTTTTTTAAAATTTAGATTATAATTGTTAAATTTCAGAATTTTGGGTGTCTTAAAGGTTTTTGATGTGCTAAATCCATTTGCACCATTAAAAAATAAGATTCAAACACTCCAACTATTTGATTTTTTGATTTTTTATTTATTTTTACTGAAATTCCTACCGTCTAGACTATTCTGTTGGATCTATAGACAACACCTTATATTAGTCGTCCATTGATGAGAAAATATGTATATACCACAAGAAATAAGAAAAAGAAGAAAATGATGATTTGTAGATATTCATATTCTAAGGGTGAAGCTTGTTTAATCTAAAAAAGCAATCTAACTTAATCTCATCAACGTGGAGGTTGGGGTGGAATTGTTTTCATGGGGTTTAAACTTTAATATAGGAGGCAATTTCACTTTTATTTGGTAAGTTTGTTTAGAAATTTTAATGTAGAAATTGATTAATATGATATAGGTGGATTTTAATAGCTACTGTTATAATTTTTAGTTATTTATATACATGCTTTTTCTACAGATACAGAAAAGATTTGAATCTCAAACTCTTCTCATATAACATTTTATTTCCAAAATAAAATGAATTAATATAAAAATATTTAAACATTTAATATAATATTATATATTAATAATTTAATAATTAAAAACATGTATTCATTAATATATATTTTTTTTTAAATTTTAAATTTCACTTTAACATTCAAATCATTACTAGTCCCACAAGTTATATATATTAGTTATTCTTACAGGATTGTGAATTATAAAGTATTCTCACAATAATTTGATTTTCTAATTTCTTTTTGGTCTTTGTAGTGTTAGAAATAATGTTTTATGATTATCAAAATTTTAATATTTTTTTGGTTTCTAAGTTACTATAATTCATTATTTAACCATAATATGGTTTCTTTATTTTCTTTATTTCATTTTTTTTAATCTTAAAAAATTAAATGATTAGGTGAGAAATTTATTATCCGAAAAAAAATAAAAAAACCTGTAAATTTCAATTTTCAGTTTGTTTCCTAATACTTAGCTTTCAATATATTACCACAAATTTCTTTTTTTAATATTTACTTAACATTCAACCTATTATATATTATTTTTTTTCTCAAAACTTTAATTATATTATATATTATTTTATTCCTTCCATCCTTAACTTTTAATACATCATGGTGTATTTCCTTTCGTCAATCAATATTTAGCTTTTAATTGTCAAAATTCTTTTCTTTTAACTTTTTAGTTTTAAAATGAGGAGTTGGGATATGTAAGGTCAATCCTTTGACAATGCTTAATACATTATGTTCTATTTTCTTCGCTCAATACTAAGCTTTTAGTATGTTACCAACTATCCTTTTAGCACTTTACTATGAAATGAAAATAGCCACCAGGCTTTTAGTATGTTACATACTATCCTAAATACTTAGCTTTTAGTACTTTACTATGAAATGAAAATATCCAGCAGGGTTGTAGAAAAAGAGCAAGTGAGGAGTTGGCCTTTGGGATAAGGTGAATCCTTTGACAATGGACCACTGAAGTCAGCCACTACCTTATTTCTGTCGTTCCTGTTTTAACTCCTCTGGAAATTTCATGTGGTCGACACACTTTAAAATAATTCGTGGAGAAGGAATCTCTAATTTGTTGTGGTTGACACAGTTAGAAATTGAGCATGCAAGTTCTATATTTATATATATATGAGGTATAGTTTTAAGATAGAAAAGTTATCTTAAACGCACAATAATTTGGTTGAGAGAATATCTCAATCTTACACCAAACTAAGAATTAACTTATCAAATAGAAACAGAGTCTATACATAGAGAAAACCACAACTGAAAACAAGTAGGAATTACATATTCCAATAGACACAATTTAAAACACTTGAAGGGTTAAAGGAATCTCGGCAGAATAGACAATCTTGGCTTCTCATTCCATTTCTATGGAGTGGGAAGTGAGGTGACGATATTGGGACGCTGAGGATGAGGATGAGTTTTTTAAGAAGGCTACCTCATCCTTATGAATCACATCGTGTTGCTGAATCACCAATACTGATGCCGTGATTCGAACGCTAGAAGAGGTGAGGACATCCCCAATCGGACCCAATTCCGGACACTCTGCGGTCCGATCCGCCAAGTCTGCCACCAGTGGAGACGGAAAGCGACCCCTTCCCACCAAAAACATGTGATATTTGTTGCCCTTCGCCATTGCCAGAACTGACTCCACCGTGTTACTGGTCTCCCGCTCTTCATACACGATCGACTCGTCCTCTTTCTCACCTTCAGGGGATTTCCTGGGATTCGACACCTCGTTAGTCACCACTTTCAAGGCTTCCTCGTCTAGCTCCTTCTCGCGATCTATGTTCATTTCTGCAGTCGAAAACTTGTACAGTCGCTGGTGCGTCTCGTCCTCGTGGCTCAGCAGCGGAGTGAGGGTAATGGCGGTGTGGTCGAAATCCGTCCCCGGCAGGAACCTTATGACCGTCAGCTTAATCCCGGGATGCTCCGCCATTCTTCTTCCGAATACCAAAGCCTCTCGGTCATCTGGTCCTCCGAAAAACAGGACCGCGACGTGATGGTCTACGTTGGAAGGCGCCAGCTGGGACTGACCCCCGAGTTGACCCCTGTCCACCAGGATGCCCACGGAGCAGGCAGCATGCTTCAACACTTTCTGGTTTACAGTCCTGAATCCCAGGCTCACGGTCTCCAGGACGCCGTCGACTCGCTGGTATTTGTGGAAGGGGAGAATAATCATGGCTATCCGTTTCTGGTCCGCAATGTTGCAGATATCCTCGTGCATGTCCTGTATAGCAGAGATGGCGGTCATGGGCCTCACCGCTACCTTGCTCAGCTGCTCATACGCCTCGAACGCAACCACTATCTGGTCCTTTTGGGAACGCTTGCGGTTCCAGAAGGGAAGCCCGTTTCTCCTGGCCTTGTGAACCATCATGATCGCAGAAGACCTCTCCGACAGCTCCACCAGGTGCATGATGTAGAGGCGCAGCGCAGGCTTTTGAATCCCCCGGGATGCCTCTATCAGGTTCATAATCGCCGGTATGTTCCTCGTACCGTGCAGACACGCCAGGATTCTCAGCTCGTCCTCTGGCTTCTCTCTCTGTATCTTTCTGTGTTTGTATGGAACCGTCTTCCTTGCGGGCTTGTATATCATGGATACTATTGGGGTGGTGATGAACGTTGTAAACAGAGCCATGAGCACCAAGATTGCAAAAGCTTCGTCATTTAGAACCTGAGAAAACAAAAGTAAACAATGAAATCGATCTAACTTATTCAGTTTATCCAAAGCTTTAATGAAATTTTGGTTTTACCTTCCTATCTTTTCCAATGTTAAGGACAATCAACTCTACCAATCCCTTGGTGTTCATCAAGAATCCGAGTGTCAATGCTTCGCGACGAGGCACTTTGTGAATAATTGCAACCAAAAATGTACCCAAAATCTTCCCGGCACAGGCAGTCACAATCACCAAAACAAGCAAGCCCCAAGATTTGCTTCCATGGATGGTTGCAACATTAGTCTTCAAACCACTATTCACAAAATAGAGTGGCAGCAGCAAGGCCGATACAAAGTCTTCAATCTTTTCAATAAGCATCCCTGCAAAGGGTCCATCTTTGGGAATCGTCAATCCAAACACAAAAGCTCCGAAGATAGCGTCGATCCCAATTGCGTCTGTTGCAAAGCCGGCTACTAGGACTCCCGCTAGAGTAATGCAAACGAATATTTCGCTGATCGGTTCGTTGTCAAGGGAGCGGTGGCCAATCCTGGTCATTATGGGCTTCACCACCAAAAACATAATAAGCACAAAGCCTATGCCACATAGCAGAACGTAGACTGATATCACCGGGCTCTTGTCTGTACCTGAAAGAGCAATGGCCAGGGCCAGAAGAACCCAAGCAACTACGTCGTTGACAGCAGCTGCGGCCATGGCCATCTGCCCCACATCGGTTGTGAGAAGCTTGAGTTCTGCAAGTATCCTAGCCAGCACTGGTAATGCAGTGATAGACAACGCTACACCCATGAACACGACGAACTGTGCATATCCCACACCCTTAGAAATGGTTGCCCTGAACACATAAGCAACCCCAACCCCGCCGAGAAAAGGTATGGTGATTCCTGCTGTTGCAATTGCTAAGGCCTTCCTTCCGGTTCGCTTAATCGCTTGGAGATCTAGTTCCAGCCCGACTAAAAACAGAAAAAATAGAAGACCAAAATCTGCAATAGTTCCAAATACAGTGGCGCCCTTGCTTGGGAAAATTGTGCTCAAGTAACTTTTACTGCGCCCCAAAGCAGAAGGACCAAGGAGAATTCCACCCTGTATTGACAAAAAAAAAGACCGACATGGTACCAGAATCCAAAATCAGAAAAAAACCAACATGGTACCATAATCCAAAATCAGAAAATTGTGTTCATGTAAGTTTCACTACGCCCCAGCAGAGATGGATCAAGAAGAAGCGTTGAGAGTTTTTCACAGGAAGCAGGTGAATTTTTTTGTGCTCTAAATCCTAATCTTTGTGGTTTAAAATTGGTTTTTTTCTACAGGAAAAAAAACAAACTGTTTTTATTATGAAAAGAGGAGTTACATAATTCTGTGTTTTTATCATGAAAAAGAGGAGTTACATAATTCTGCAAAGCTATAAAAATGATGTACAGATTTCTCTGGGAATACATGAGAAAGAGTTTCAAAAAGAGCGGTCGCTTACTGAGAATCAACTTGGACTGTTTGAAATTGGTTTTTATGTCTATGCTTGCAATTGTTTTTATGGATTTCACATCTGATCAAAAACCTAGAAGAGTTCACAATTCTACTTTGTAATTTCAACGAAATCCTGCCCCATTTTAAACATAAAAAAATAACAAAAACTTCCCAAAAAGAGAGGAATCACACTCTGCAACAAAAGATCTAGACGTGTACTAGAATCAAAGTCAAACGGTAACAGGGAAACTAGTACAAGGTTGGGACCGTTAAAGCACCTGAGGAAACTACATGAAAAGACAGTAGAGGGAGAAATTACATGAAAGGACGGCAGATGTGAACAGAAGTGGAACAACTGCAACCATCGAAATGAAGGCGAAACTTTTAGCCCTAATTTATATAATATGTTTGTTAGCTTAATTTTTGGTTGAATTATTTCCTTTGGTTAGAATTATAAGTTTGAGTTGTAAATTGATTTAGGGATTTTTTTTATGATGTTGAATTCATGCAGAGAATAAAAAAATTATTTTAAACTATTAAAAATTATTATTTGAACTGAATTCTAAAAGTTTGAATTGTAAATTGATTTAGGGTTTTTTATTTTAAACTATTAAAAATTACCATTTGAACTAAATTTTAAAGTTTGAATTGTAAATCGATTTAGGGTTTTTTTAATGGTGTTGAATTCTTATATACCATAAAAAAAAAATAATCATTTTAAACCATCAAAAATTACCGTTTGAACTAAATTTGATGAGAAAATTTGTTTGCCAAATTTTAACTAAAAAGTCCAAAACTTCCTATATGTAACTGGATTAGTCGGAGGCACCAAAACAGGACTGGCCTTCCAAGATAAAATTTGATGAGAAAATTACCTATATAATGATTTTCCTATCAAATACAACCAAAAATTGAATTTTCCATGCCGATCAACATTCTTTATTAAAATTAAATTATGAAAAACGTCAGAATGGGTGTTCCAAATTTGAAATTCCTACCCTGGTTGCTACTCAAAGTCCATTTTACCATAAAAAGTTTGCATATCAGAAAAACCAAGTTTCCAAGCGAAAGAGCCGATATAATTATTGTTAACTTCCATGGCAACCAATTTACCTCTTCAATTAGAATCATGCTTTGCATTACTTTTTTGTTTCAGCAGAAAAAAGAAGGGCCTCCTCTTTTATATATAATAAAGAAAGTTCAATTACATGATTATAGGACTCTTCTGTTCAGCTGGTTCTTCAAAAGTATGTAAAACAGTAAGCTGCATATACATCTATTTTCAACATCTATCATGCCTTGCATTACTTGCAGGAAACAACAATAAAACTGAAAAAGACAATGGAGAATTGACCAAAACGGCTTTAATGGAGGCTGCAGAAAATTCATTTCCGGGAGGACCTTCATACAACAATTAATGAGCATAGAGAATCCTACGCTATATAAATAGAGAAAAAAAAAAATATTGTCTAAATACTTACCAGGATTTCTGCTATGACGCGAGGCTGTCTCAACGGCCTGAGCAGAAAAGCCAGCGTCCTGGTGACGATCAGAACAATACAGATCTGGACTATGAGCAGCGGAAGCGCAAAATTCATGGGATTATCCCCCTGCCATGCTCCGTTGGACGTTATACTCATCAATGTTACACAGGTTTGACTGGTGGCATTCGATGCCGTGGTCGCTCTGATCACAACATCCTCCATGGTTTTGTCCAAACACAATAGGGGTCGACCTCGCGACCTTGTGTAAAACAATGATGCGGGCACTAGGACTCACAACTCCAAGAAGATACAGCACATCACTATTCGCCGTTATTTTTGATGCCTAAGGACTAGTCCAGGGTAAATTCCCCGGAGAATGCCATATTTTCACTGGCTTCGTATTCGGCCCCGTTCGAAGACGGGTGTCGACTATCTCAACTTTAATGGGGGCGGGGCGTCCATATGAGAGCAGAGAGAGCGGGACATGCACACGATTCCGTCCGAGACTCTCGGTTCCTTGCAGTCTCAAATAAATTTAAAACATCCAAAAGGCGTAAGTGGGAAGCAGCTACAGCACAACATCTTTATCTCTTCTTCTCAGGTCGTGTGGGGATTGCGAATTTGAAGCCGGATTTTATAGAGAGAACGAGAGACTCATCTCTCTCCCCGTGCGATGGTTCCTCCGGCCCCGCTCATAGTTTTTCACTTCTCAATCACTGACTTTATGTTTTAATATTTTTTAATAAATATTGTGAATTTTTTTGGGTGTTTTTTATTTTTTATTTTTTTTACAAATAAATTGAGGGAGTTGACTTTTTGGAGTTGTGGAGATATTTAGCTTGTGAAAATATTTGAGGTGGAATTTTGATTTGCGTTGTTTAAATTGATTTTTTGATTGTATATATATGGATTCAATACTGCACAAATTTTGAGGCACTTTCATTGTGGAGAGTTTACTCGTGATTTCAAAGAATCTCAATCAAATTCTTCATAAATTTGATTTGAAATTAAGCACCAAAATTTTCAAAAAATCACACCTAAAAACAACTAGTAAATTTGATACTTAAAAACATTTTTTTAAGATATTCAAATTGTCAACATTATATAATTTAAATTTGTAATTTTAACATATTTTTATAGAATTTTGAACCAAATTAATTGAGAAATACAAGACAAAATTATTTGAAAAATATCACAAGGCAAATCAAAATTTATACTATTTGGATTATGGTAAAAAATACTTGCCAATTGGAAGTTTACCTATTATTTCACTAAAATTAAATATTATAATTTTGTAAGTATATTTTCCTTATTGAACTACACTCCTAAAACATAGATAAACAAAATTTATAATTATAATTAATCTCAATTAACAATTTCATTTTTGGCAATACTATAATACTTTACTATATGAACGTTAAGGAGATATATAAAATTCTATATATATATATATATATATATATATATATAAAACAATGTAAAAAATAGTTGTTAATTTTAAGCTATATTTTTATATATATAATTTTAAATTAATATAATATAGAAAAAATTATAAAATAAAATATTTTGATTTTGAGATGAGTTATAGTTTTTGGGCATGTAGCATTAATAAGTCATGATATAGAGACATTGTATTATAATAAAACTTAAATTATTATAATACTTGTAAAAAAAATTATTCATTTTAATATAATTTTATGTGTAAATAAACCTGCCATTATAAAAACAAATACCATATAAATAAATTATTAAAAATCTATTAACACAACAATTAACTCACATCCTCCAAAAAAATAATAAAAATAATTTTAGCTAATGTCAACCAAACAAAAAAAACAAATTAAATAACCATATAAATAAACAATTAAAAATCTATTAACACAACAATTAACTCACATCTTCCAAAAAAATAATAAAAATAATTTTCGTTAATGTCAACCAAACAAAATAAATAAATTAAATAACCATATAAATAAACAATTAAAAATCTATTAATATTTCACTTTCACTCTTAAACAATATTTCGATGTTTATCTTAAATAATATAATTTTAGAGAGATAAAATAATTTAATTTTTTTTAAATTTATTTTTCCTATAAATATCTCAAGATAACTTAAATAAATTGTTTGAATATCACATTAACTAATATATTTCAGTATGTGTAACTCATTCAATTTCTAATATCAATATTAATAATAATAAAATATAAAATTATACAATTTAAACAATGAAAGTTTTCCACTATAGAGATATTAATCACATATTTACCAAGCACTAAAATGGATTAATTGACCTTTAAATCTTTTTTTTTTTTTAAGTTTGAGATTTGATCTCTTTAAGCCCTTGGTAGATCTGTGGTTTAAATGCGTATATATTGGTTCTAGAACCCAGTGTGAAGGTATGTGTAAGTATGTTTGTCTCTTCTTAAATAAAAATAAAATATTCTCTAAATAGAAAAACAATGTTGGCTATAATAAAAAAGAAAAGGAAAAAAATATATCCTATGCATTTTTTATTAGTTGTTCATATGACCTAATATCATGTAAAGTAATTAGAAATAAAAAATATGCAAGTATTTTAATGTCGTATAGAATAAAATATTCAGTGTGAGTTATGAATAAAATATTTTAATATGAATTAATATAAAATGACTCAATATACGTGTTATGTAATCTCTATAACATTTAAAAATGAAATTTAAATAGTAAAAAATTACACATTATTTTTTTGCACTAAAATAAGTTTGCAACAAAAGAAATTTGATCCCTATAGGCTCATGTTATATTTGTGATTTAGATGGACCTTTCTACAATCTAGTATGTGAGACATATGTTAGTATGTCATGTTTTCAAAAAAATAATTAAAATAATTTTAACTTATGTCTTTCAAACAAAAACAAAATTATATAATTATATAAATAAACAATTAAAAATCTATTAAAAGACAATTAACTTAATTAACTTTCGCTCTTCAAGTAATAAATACAAGATTGTGATGTCTATCTTAAATAATAATGTGAGTTATGAATAAACTATTTTAACATGAATTAACATAAAATATGTCAATATATATAGTATGTAATTTTTAGAACATTCAAAAATACAATTTAAAAAGTAAAAAATTACACATTATTCTATGCACTCTAAAATAAATTTGCAACAAAAAATTGATCTCTCTAAACTCATATTAGATCGGTACTTTAATGTTTAAACCATAACATACCAGACCAAATTATCATCTAAAAATAAAAGTTAATACCATGCGGATTCTGTCGGCATATATGAAGAAACTTGGACAGCCTGGTCGTGACTATGGTCGAGCATTTGACGGCGTTATGTACTGCTTATGTTTCCCAGGATTCCGTCAAAGGATCCTGCACTTCGGTGGATGTTTATGTGTACGAAAAAGGCGGCATTGTCCGAGGGTTATTCAAATTCTTTCAATTTGTTTGGGTATCGTTTTTATTTTTTGAAATTTTAGATGGTTTAAAGGCTTTATTTTATTCTGAGGTCATAGCCAAGTATATTAAATTGGTGTATGAGACTCTCTTGTTTATGAGAGAAGGGACTCACTTTCCTGTAGTGATTTGACTTGATTGTTAAATTTATATATTTTAGGAGGAACCACATGCTTTAAAATATTTAATAGATAATAATAAATAATAATTGTTATTATTTTTTTGGGTTTATTCTTGAAGGGTTCATATTTCTAGGGTTTAATATTATTTTTTTACGTTTGAGTTCATATTTAATTAATTCTTTAAGGAATTAATTAATTATTAAAAAAAATATTTAAGGTATTTATTAATTAATTAATAATGAATGAATGAATTTATTTATATCCAAATAAATTATTTAGTTAATTTACAATATTTATATTTAGTATTTAACTATATTTATTTTTTCATTTATTTAATTTATTTTTATTTATTTATTTATATCAATATTAATAATATTTATATTATTTTTAGAATTTTAGCTTTTGTGATCCATAGTACAAATTATAGAATTCTTTGGGTAATAATCACTCTCAAATGAATATTGTCAACTGGTTTAGAAGGCTTCCACAATGTTCATTTGCATGTCATTATTATGGAAATAATTCTATAATATTTATATTAATTAAATAAGATAATTAATTAATTAATTAATACTGCATGAATTATTATTGTTAAATAAATCATTAAATAAATAATATTATTAATTAATAATTATTATTATATGTTTTTTTGTTTATATCAATCACATTTATTATTGTAGTTGTGCATGTGATTCAATCACATTTCTTAATGTGGTTATTGTGCTAGTTCAAATTATTTTAATTTATTTGAAGATATTGTTTTCCATTAATTTGTTTTATGAAATTTTAAATAATTTAATAATTTTAAATATTTAAATCAATTTATAAGAAAAAATTCCATAGATAATAATTATTGTAATACTAAATATTATATAAAGTATAAAATTTAAAATTCAAATTCTAACAAAATTATAAAAAATAAAAATTTATTTAAAATATTATATAAATAGTCCACTGGGTCTTGGTCAGATGGTGATAAACAAAAGGTGATAGGGTGGCACTCCTTGATGTGAAGTCAATGATTCAATTCCCCATCCCAATAGGAGATGTATTTGGACATGATGATGAAGATGTAGTCCTACCAAACTTAATATATATATAATTAAAGTCAGATAGTGATAATATATATGATGATGATGATGGTTAATGTCCATTGAGACCAAAATTTGGTCTATCAAACCTAAAGAAACGAATTATTTAGTTTGTTTTAAATTTATACTCTATGCTCAAAGAGCTTGGAGAGAAGAGTCGGGAGCTCACTATAATTTTTACATGTTAAAAGGCTAGAAAGGTCGGTATTGCAACAAAGATTATGAAACTGAGATTAATGTGGGTGTAAACAGGGCACTCTAAGAGGAAGTGATTTTCATCCTCAATGTTCATATTCTCACATAGATGGCAAATCCTTTCCACCCATGGTGTTTTAGGAACTACCCAAGGACCTGTTTCACTATGGAGCCCATTACAATTTAAAAGAAATATACAATTAACCTAAGACACACAACCATAAAATATAATAAAATGTACAAGTTAAAAATCAATAAATTTATTTGAAAATAAAAATTTACATATACACATTTCAATAATTTGTTAAAATGAAATTATAATTTTTTATATCAATTTCATATGGGTTTTTAATTTAAAAAACTTTATAAAAAACGATTTTTTTTTAATGAGGATATTTTAATTTTTTTCTTACAAATTGTTCTCCTGGATTTATTTATTTATTAATTTTTATTTTTCCTTTCCACGTTTTACAATTAGGAAATTGGGCCATAATTTACTTGTGTTATATTTAGTCTAATTTGTTTAGAAACCCACAAGAATTTATTGGAATCACAAGTTTGAGTTGAAAACTCTTAGTGCCTCAAGGATTTTTTAGGGTGTTGAATCTATATATTTAGTCAAGAACCAATTTTAAATATCAAAAATAAAATTTGGTGGAAAAAATATATTTGAATTCTTGTCAAAAATTCCAAAATGTTGCATATGTTTAGACAAAGCTGAAAATTGGTATGCATGTATTAATAATATTTATATATTTATTAATATTTTAAGTTCATAAATAAATAAATTATTATTATTAATAATAGTGTTGTTTTAACTTCAATTGTGTTTCACTTGGATGGTTACGAGAAATTGTTGTCTTTCACCAAGTTCAAGTCTTGTCTACACTGTGACCTATTGAACTGATAATGGTTATTTATTATTAAGCCTTATTTTATTTTTTTCCGTTGGAAAAAAATAATTACTTTTCATTAACTTATGAAAATATTACATTTTGTTGATGCATCATCATGCATTCTAATAATTTATCTGTTTAAAAAACAAAACTATATAGATCAGCCTATGTAAAGCCCATTCTAATATATCAAATAAATAAATCTTGTTGCTTATTGTACTGGTTGGTATCCATCTATGAATGATCGATGATAATACTCTTGTGCATCCTCCCCTATTTGTTCACTGATTCCATATGCCAAGAGTTTGTTAAGCACCAGCTTTAGATAAGGCATATGTTGTTGTGTTGCACTCCTTGCATATGTGGCAATAGAAAATATAATCAAAAGAAAGTTTTATATGAAGAGTCTCCTCAAGAATAGGGAACTATGTGTCTCATTGAACCAATATATGAAATTCTCAGAGTCTCCAAAGATGTGAAGAGTATGAGATTCCCTTTCTAATGAAAAATCATAATAAAAATTTTAACGTTAATAACTCTCCATAGTTATTTGACCCATTTCCAAAACCAATCTAATGCTTGAATAAATGATGTTCCTATAAGTAAAATACTACCCCTCCTCACAAACACCACTTGCAAGTGAAGCCCCATCAAAACATGCCCAATGATTGGATAAATTTATAACTTCAGATGATATAACACAAAGAACATGAGTAGAGTTTGAGGATGGAATGAGAGAATAGATTGCAAGGACCAGTGTAGTTACCTAGTTAGGGGAAGAGGGTTGGTTCTGGAAGATATCCTTGTTCTTGGCCAACCAAATGCACCGACAAATGAGTGGGAGAATATTATTGAGTTACTTATCATTTTATTGTTCCCACCAAGATTTCCAAGTGTCAAGAAAGGTCTCACCAAGCCAAACAACATTTCAACCAAGAATATTCCAAAAAAATTCCCATATATTCAATGTGAAAAGACAGGTCATAAATAGATGACTCACCAATTCCTCAAATTTTTTGCAAAGTGTGGACCAAATGGACCCTTCCTTCTTGTTTTCACAAGTTATCCCATGTGGGGATTTTGTTTTCAACCAAACATCATAGGAAAAATTGAGCTTTTGTAGGACAACTCGATTTCCATATCTTCTTCCACAACCAAACTAGGTTTGCCATCCTTCTAGCATTTTCAAGTATAGATAACTAGTTTTGGGGGTATATTCTCCAAATGGGTAATTGACCTAGCAAAGAGAGTCTTCCATATATTTGATCCTCACATGAGGAAATTTCAAAGAAACTGTATAGTCTTGTCATGAATCTACATATATAGTTAGAATGTTAATTCGGTAAGAATCTGCCCAACCTTGAACCAAGATGGTAGAATGTGTGTTGTCTTCAATCTGATTAAGAGTTATCCTCTCATTGTCATTAAAAAATGTGAACAAGTCACGATGAAATTAGAATCTATCACCACAACCAATCCATGAATCCAAACCAATCCTTAATTTTCCTCCATTACCAAACTTCCAAGAAAGGTCACCTTCAATCACTGAGAAGGATGACATAACAACTTTCCAAATTATTGAGACATTAGAATTCTTCTTTTCTATGGACCTGATGTTGAAATATTAAAGTCAACCACTTGTCTTGAGCAGGAAGAAACAAAGTACAAAGGGGTAGCAGAGCTTGCGTGCTCAGCACTGCGCATTCAAGACTGAATGAAGAAAATAGCAAGGATGAATTAATGTATGATAGGCGGCAGCCACCATTGCAGAGGAGGAGTTATGTTTGTTTGTGTGTAGCCGTTTTGCAGAGAATGAAGACTTTTGTGGCTTCAAAGCACGAAGGAGCAAAGTTTTATTAAAGACAGTCTTTTCGGGCTTTTAAGCCCTCAACAAATGAAAATTAAGAAATGTGTTCAAGCGGTGAAAGACTTTATGATTTTTGAAAAACACAGTGAAGATATTTTCTTATGTACGCTGTGATCCCCACAATAGTGTCTTGTTGATGTGGTGAGTTCCGCAAGGGGAACGAACTCACATAATAGACATAACTCTTTTGTTTTGTTTTGGGCTGATGCGATGAACACAATCGCAATCGTTTTATATTAATAATCGCCCTCCACCATAGCCGAGGTCCACTGGTCCCACAGACCACGCGACATGTTCATATACAATTGCAAAGTTTGAATCGGGGGCATTTTTGTTTATGCCCTGACTGCATTAACCAATGGAAGACCGGACCATGTTATGTGGTGGAGTTAATTGATCCATCGCATCCATTCTTGATCGGCGATTGGAGTTTTTTGATGGACCGTTTGTTATGTGTTAAAAAACTGGACTCGAAAAAGATTGAGGCGGATTTAAATGGATTTCGGGTCACACTCAGCCCTCCGTACGCCGAGTCCAAATCGGACTTGATACGACTTTAGGGCGGATTTAAAAGAGATTTCGGGTCACAAATTAGGTGACGTCAGCAGGAGCCTTTTGTCACTCGAAATGGTTATGCAATCCGGTTTAATTAAGGTTTGAAGTCCGGGCTCATACGTTTGTCAAAGGTTTTGTGTTAATGTTTTATTATGCGCGACAGAGTCTTTTTACAAATACTTTTGTAATGCTGTATTGGGCCCAATGTTATTCATTTTTAATTCAAACTTTAGTTTTAAAGTTTAATATAGTTTGTTTTATTTTATAATATATGCGCGGAATATATATATGTTGTAAAGGCACAAGGAGGAATGTAATTTTTATTATTTTACATAGAACAAAATTGAGAAGCATAACAGTGCGTTATTTTGAGACAGCAGCGTATTTTTCAGAGAGACAGACAATTTTTTTTGTTGAGACAGTGAAGTCTACTCTAGCACTGCATTGTTGCAGCAGTCCAACATAATTGTAACAGTTTATTTTATGAAATAGAAGTTTGTTTTTCAAAGTTGAAACTCTGTCTCCTGTGAGTGAAATTTTTATATTTCTCCATGTTAGAAGGGGAGAGTATTACTCTCTCCATTGTTGTTCTGGAATTCTCAGAAATTCCAACATGGTATCAGAGCTAGTCCAGGCTATTTGAAGGTCAAATAAGCTGAAGGAAGGAGTTCTTTGTTGCAGCAGCTTCTCCAGCAGAGTGAAGACTCAGCCAAAAATACTTCAAGGTATTTCTCTATACAGTTTTTGTGTTACTGTTGTAGAACAGTCAGTTATTTTATATACACAGTCAAGTGTTTTTTGAATCATAGTCAAGAGTGCAAGAATGGCTGGAGCTAGCACTGGTATGGGTATGGGAAATATCCACCTCCCACTATTTAATGGGAAAAATTATGACTACTGGTCAATAACTATGAGAGCTTTATTTACTTCTCAAGACTTATGGGAATTTGTTGAGGATGGCTTTGAAGAGCCAGCAAATGAAGAAGAGTTTGATGATTTAACTTAGGTAGAGAGAGAGATGCTAAAGAGAAATAAGAAGAAAGACTCCAAAGCTCTCTTCTTATTGTATCAAGCAGTGCATGAGAGTGTGTTTCCGAGGATAGAAGCAGCCAAGAGATCCAGAGAAGCATGGGAAACTCTCAAGACAACCTATCAAGGCATGGAAAAAGTGAAGACAACAAAACTTAGTTGCTGAGGAGAGACTTTGAGACTCTCTGTATGAAAGAGTCAGATAACATTGACTCATTCTTCACTCATGTGATTGGAATGGTCACACAAATAAGATCTCATGGAGAGACTCTTGAAGACAAGAGGATTGTTGAAAAACTCTTGAGGAGTCTACCCTCAAGATTCGATGTGATTGTCACCACCATAGAAGAGACTAAGGATCTCACAAAGTTTTCAGTGGATGAGCTACATGCATCACTGATGACCCATGAACAGAGATTGGGTAGGAGTGAAAACTCATCTCTGGAGCATGCCTTTAAGACCCAGATGTATTTCGGAAGAGGAATAGGGAAAGGCAGAGGAAACAAGAGAGGAAGAGGCAGAAGTCAAAACAAAGGTGGAAGGAACAACCCTTCACATTCACATGGAAGGTGCAACAATCAAAATCACAGCCACAGCCAAGGCAGCAGCCAGCAGAGTGGTCAGCAGAATGCTCAAGGACAAAGGTATGATAAATCCAATGTCCAATGTCACTATTGTAAAAAAATATGGTCATTATGCTAATGAATTTAGAAAGAAGCAACATGATATGGGAAATAGAACTAGTGCAAATTTCACTAGAGAAAATATCAGCCAAAATAATTTGTTTCTAGCTTGTAATATGGCTAAAGAAAAGAATGAGGATTTATGGTTTCTAGACTCCGGTTGTAGTAACCATATGACAGGAAACATAGCAATGTTTTCTATGTTAGATGAGAATGTGAAGTCACAAGTCACACTAGGAACTGATAGCAAAGTTTCTGTTATGGGAAAAGGAAATGTAAATGTTTTAACAAGGAAATGTGCAAAGAAATCCATAGCAGATGTTTATTATGTTCCAAGAATGAAGTGTAACCTCTTAAGTATTGGACAACTTTTCCATAAGGGGTATAATGTTTTCTTTGAGGATGATGTTTGTACCATCATGGATAAACCACCCAGCAAACAATGTATTGCTAAAGTGAATATGACAAGGAACAGGATGTTCCCTCTCATAATGAGAGCAAATCTGAAACATGAAGAAAAAATAGCAGCAGTGGCACAAGAGGCTTTCCAAAGCAAACCAAAAGATGACAATTGGTTGTGGCACTTGAGATTTGGACATCTCAACTTTGGAGGTCTAAATTTGTTGAACAGAAAAGGAATGGTAAGGGGTTTACCATTGATAGAGAAACCGGACAGCCTTTGTGAAGGTTGTATCTTGGGGAAACAACATAGAGAATTTTTTCCTTCCGGGAAAAGCATAAGGGTCAAAGCACCCTTAAAGATTGTCCACTTAGATTTATGTGGACCGATGCAAACTCCATCACTTGCTAGCAGCCACTATATACTAAAATTCATAGATGATTTTACAAGAAAAACTTGGGTTTACTTTCTGAAGAACAAAAGTGAAGTGTTTGAAATATTCTGCAATTTCAAAGCACTTGTGGAAAACCAGAGTGGGTTGCACATCAAATTCCTAAGGACTGAGAGAAGAGGTGAGTATATATCTAAATATTTTCTACGTTTTTGTAGAGAAAATGGTATTCATAAACAGTTTACAACTAGATATACTCTGCAGCAAAATGGAGCAGTCGAAAGGAAGAATAGAACCATAATGGACATGGCAAGGAGTATGTTAAAGGCAAAGCATTTGCCGAATGATTATTGGGCTGAAGTTGTACATTATGCATCGTACAATTTGAATAGGTGCCCTACAAAAGCAGTTATGAACAAAGTGCCAGAAGAGGCATGGAGTGGCACAAAGTAAGGTGTCACACACATGAAGGTATTCGGATGTGTGGCTTATGCACACATACCGGATCAGCTAAGGAAGAAGTTGGACAGCAAGGGGGAGAAATGTATTTTCATTTGATACAGTGAGGAATTCAAGGCTTATAGGTTGTACAACCCATCCACCAAGAAGTTTATTGTGAGCAGAGATGTTCAGTTTATTGAAGAGGAAGCTTGGGATGGAAGCATAGAGAAAACAATGAATGTTAAACACTGTTTATCTCATGATGAAAATAATGATGAGTTGGGTGAAATACATCCCCAAACAGCAGCACCAACACAAGAGCAGCATAGCACACCCTTGAGGAGAAATGAAAGTGCTTCTCCAAGCACACCACAAGGAGGAAATTCAAGTGCTTCTTCAAGCATTTGTACATCTAATGAAAGAGGTAAGAAGTTCATAAATTTAAAAGACATATATGAACAAGATATAGAAAATGAAGGTATCAATTCTTTGTTTGCTTTATATTGTCATGTTGATGATCCTGTTCATTTCGAAGAAGCTATCAAGGATAGGAAATGGATAGAAGCTATGGATGAGGAGATAAATGCCATAGAAAGAAACAAGACTTGGGATTTGGTTAAACTCCCAAAAGGTAAATATGTCATTGGAGTTAAATGGGTCTACAAGACCAAGAGTAATGATGAAGGCAATATAGAGAGACACAAGGCAAGACTTGTTGTCAAAGGTTATAAGCAGAAGCATGGGATAGATTATGAGGAAACTTTCGCACCGGTTGCTAGAATGGAAACCGTGAGAGCAGTGTTGTCCATAGCAGCACAAAACAAGTGGAAAGTTTACCAAATGGACGTGAAGTCAACATTCCTAAATGGGCTGTTAATGGAAGAGGTTTACATTGAAAAACCTCTTGGCTATGAAAAGAAAGGCCAAGAGCACAAAGTGTGCAAGTTGAAGAAAGCTCTTTATGGGATGAAGCAAGTGCTAAGAGCGTGGTACAGTAGGATAAATTCCTATCTACTAGAAAATGGATTTGAAAAGTGTGAGGGAGAGCCCACCCTCTACATCAAAGAAAAAGATGGTAAAGTATTGATTGTAGTTTTGTATGTTCATGACGTTATTTTCACAGGTAATGATGATTTCCTTATTGAAAATTTTAACACAGTAATGAAAGAAGAATTTGAAATGACTGGCATGGGTTTGTTGAAATACTTCTTAGGAATAGAAGTAGAAAAAGATGAAAATGGGATTTTTATCTCATAGGAAAAGTATGTTAATGAATGTCTTGAAAGATTTAACATGCAGGAAAGCAAAGCAGCAATCACTCCCACAGTGATGGGATTAAAACTCAGCAAAGAGGACAGCAACAAGGATTTTGATCCTAGCTTATACAAGAGCATAGTTGGCAGCCTCATGTATTTGAATACAACTAGGCCCGACATAATGCATGCTGTTAGTTTGATTTCCAGATTCATGGAAAAGCCAAAGGAAGCACATTGGCAGGTAGAAAAAAGAATTCTGAAGTATGTTAAAGGTACAAAAAGGTTTGGTATTTTATATACTACTTTAGAATGTTCATATTTAGTTGGATACACTGACAGTGATTGGGCTGGAAGTGTAGATGATCAGAAGAGCACTTCCGGTTATGTTTTTCACATGGGTTCAGGAGCCATTTCATGGGCTTCTAAGAAACAACCCATTGTAGCGTTGTCTACAGCAGAGGCAAAATATGTGGCAGCTACAGTAGCAACGTGTCAAGCAGTTTGGATGAGAAGGATGCTAAGAAGTTTGTGCCAAGAGCAGACAAAGGGAACCATGATTTTTTGTGACAATAGCTCAGCTATTGCATTGTCAAATAATTCTATGTTTCACAAGAGAACGAAACACATTGATACAAAGTTTCACTATATCAGAGAATTAATGAGCAATGGAAAAATTGTTTTACAGCATTGTGGAACAGAGGATCAATTTGCAGATATTTTGACAAAGCCATTGGGGCAGAAGACCTTTGAATTTTTAAGAAAATGCTTGGGTATGACAGAAAACCCAGCAGCTGACTTTAAGCGGGAGTGTTGAAATATTAAAGTCAACCACTTGTCTTGAGCGGGGAGAAATAGAGTACAAAGGGGTAGCAGAGCTTGCGTGCTCAGCACTGCGCATTCAAGACTGAATGGAGAAAATAGCAAGGATGAATTAATGTATGATAGGCGGTAGCCACCGTTGCAGAGGAGGATTTATGTTTGTTTGTGTGTAGCCGTTTTGCAGAGAATGAAGACTTTCGTGGCTTCAAAGCACGGAGGAATAGAGTTTTATTAAAGACAGTCTTTTCAGGATTTTAAGCCCTTAACAACTGAAATTGAAGAAATGTGTTCAAGCGGTGAAAGACTTTATGATTTTTGAAAAACACAGTGAAGATATTTTCTTATGTATGTTGTGATCCCCACAACAGTGTCTTGTTGATGTGACGAGTTCCACAAGCAGAACAAACTCACGTAATAGACATAACTCTTTTGTTTTGTTTTGGGACGATACGATGAACACAATCGCAATCGTTTTATATTAATAATTGCCCTCCACCATAGCCGAGGTCCGCTGGTCCCACAGACCACGCGGCATGTTCATATACAATCGCAAAGTTTGAATCGAGGGCATTTTTGTTTATGCCCCGACTGCATTAACCAATGGCAGACCCGACCATGTTATGTGGCGGAGTTAATTGATCCATCACATCCATTCTTGATCGGCGATCAGAGTTTTTTGATGGACCGTTTGTTATGTGTTAAAGAACCGGACCCGAAAAAGATTGAGGTGGATTTAAATGGATTTCGGATCACACTCAGCCCTTCGTACGCCGAGTCCAAATCGGACCCGATACGACTTTAGGGAGTATTTAAAAGAGATTTCGGGTCACAAATTAGGTGATGTCAGCAGGAGCGTTTTGTCACCCGAAATGGTTATGCAATCCGGTTTAATTAAGGTTTGAAGTTCGGGCTCATACGTTTGTCAAAGGTTTTGTGTTAATGTTTTATTATGCACGACAAAGTCTTTTTACAAAGACTTTTGTAATGCTGTGTTGGGCCCGATGTTATTCGCTTTTAATTTAGACTTTAGTTTTAAAGTTTAATATAGTTTGTTTTATTTTATAATATATGCGCGACATATATATATGTTGTAAAGGCACGAGGAGGAATGTAATTTTTATTATTTTACATAGAAAAGAATTGAGAAGCACAACAATGCGTTATTTTGAGACAACAACGTATTTTTCAGAGAGACATAGAGTTTTTTTTGTTGAGACAGTGAAGTCTACTCTGGCACTGCGTTGTTGCAGTAGTCCAGCATAATTGTAACAATTTATTTTATGAAATAGAAGTTTGTTTTTCAGAGTTGAAACTCTGTCTCCTGTGAGTGAAATTTTTATATTTCTCTGTGTTAGAAGAGGAGAGTATTACTCTCTCCATTGTTGTTATGTAATTCTCAGAAATTCCAACACCTGACTCATTCGGTTCCTTGCAGTCTCAAATAAATTTAAAACATCCAAAAGGCGTAAGTGGGAAGCAGCTACAGCACAACATATTTATCTCAGCTTCTCAGGTCGTATGGGGATTGCGAATCTTGAAGCAGATTTTATAGAGAGAACAAGAGACTTATCTCTCTCCCCATGCGATGCTTCCCCGCGGCCCGCTCATAGTTTTTCACTTCTCAATCACTAACTTTATGTTTTAATATTGTTTAATAAATATTGTGAATTTTTTTTTGGTGTGTTTTTTTTTTTTACAAATAAATCGAGGGAGTTGACTTTTTGGAGTTTGGAGATATTTCGCTAGTATCTTGTGAAAATATTTGTGGTGGAATTTTGATTTGTGTTGTTTAAATTTATTTTTTGATTGTATATATATGGATTCAATACCACACAAATTTTGGGGCACTTTCATTGTGGAGAGTTTACTCGTGGTTTCAAAGAATCTCAACCAAATTCTTGATAAATTTGATTTGAAATTAAGCACCAAAATTTTCAAAAAATCACACTTAAAAACAACCAGTAAATTTACTTGAGAAATATAAGACAAAATTATTTGAAAAATATCACAAGGCAAATCAAAATTTATACTATTTGGATTATGGTCAAAAATACTTGCCAATTGGAAGTTTACCTATTATTTCACTAAAATTAAATATTATAATTTTGTAAGTATATTTTCCTTATTGAGCTACACTCCTAAAACGTAGATAAACAAAATTTATAATTATAATTAATCTCAATTAACAATTCCATTTTTGGCAATACTATAATTGCTTATTATATGAAAGTTATATATATATAAAATAATTGCTAATTTTAAATTATATTTTAATATATATAATTTTAAATTAATATAATATAGAAAAAATTATAAAATAAAATATTTTGATTTTGAGATGAGTTATAGTTTTTGGGCATATAACATTAATAAGTCATGATATTGAGACATTGTATTGTAATAAAACTTAAATTATTATAATAATTGTAAAAAAAAAATATCCATTTTAATATAATTTTGATGTGTAAATAAGCTTGACCTTATAAAAATAAATACCATATAAATAAATAATTAAAAATCTATTAACACAACAATTAACTCACATCCTCCATAAAAATAATAAATATAATTTTAGCTAATGTCAACCAAACAAAAAAAATAAATTAAATATCCATATAAATAAACAATTAAAAATCTATTAAAATAACAATTAATTCACATTCTCCAAAAAAATAATAAAAATAATTTTAGCTAATGTCAAAACAAAAATAAATAAATTAAATAACCATATAAATAAACAATTAAAAATCTATTAACACAACAATTAACTCAATTTTTGATATTTCACTTTCACTCTTAAACAATATTTCAATGTTTATCTTAAATAATATAATTTTAGAGAGACAAAATAATTAAAAAAATGTTACTTATTTCTCCTATAAATATCTCAATAGAACTTAAATAAATTGTTTGAATATTCATATTAACTACACTATTTGGATTATGGTAAAAAATGCTTGCCAATCGGAAGTTTACCTATTAATTCACTAAAATTAAATATTTTAATTTTGTAAATATATTTTCCTTATTGAACTACACTCCTAAAACATAAATAAACAAAATTTATAATTATAATTAATCTCAACTAACAATTTCATTTTTGGCAATACTATAATACCTTATTATATATATATATATATATATATATATATATATATATATATATATATATATATATATAATAATTGGTAATTTTAAACTATATTTTTATATATATAATTTTAAATTAATATAATATAGAAAAAATTATAAAATAAAATATTTTGATTTTGAGATGAGTTACAGTTTTTGGGCATGTAGCATTAATAAGTCATGATATCAAGACATTGTATTGTAATAAAACTTAAATTATTATAATACTTGTAAAAAAAATTATCCATTTTAATATAATTTTTATGTGTAAATAAACCTACGCTTATAAAAATAAATACCATATAAATAAATAATTAAAAATCTATTAACATGACAATTAGCTCACATCCTCCAAAAAAATAATAAAAATAATTTTAGCTAATGTCAGCCAAAAAAAAATAAAAATAAAATAACCATATAAATAAACAATTAAAAATCTATTAACACAACAATTAACTCATATCCTCCAAAAAAAAATAATAAAAATAATTTTAGCTAATGTCAGCCAAACAAGAAAAATAAATTAAATAACCATATAAATAAACAATTAAAAATCTATTAACATAACAATTAACTCAATTTTTGATATTTCTCTTTCACTCTTAAACAATATATTGATGTTTATCTTAAAAAATATAATTTTAGAGAGATAAAATAATTTTAAAAAATGTTATTTATTTCTCCTATAAATATCTGAATAGAACTTAAATAAATTGTTAGAATATTCATATTAACTAATATATTTCAGTATGTGTAACTCATTCAATTTCTAATATCAATATTAATAATAATAAAATATAAAATTATACAATTTAAACAATGAAAATTTTCCACTATAGATTGATATTAATCACATATTTACCAAGCACTAAAATGGATTAATTGACCTGTAAATCTTTTTTTTAAGTTTGAGATTTGATCTCTCCAGGCCCTTGCTAGATCTGTGGTTTAAATGCGTATATATTGGTTGTAGAGCCCAGTGTGAAGGTATGTGTAAGTATGTTTGTCTCTTTTAAAATAAAAATAAAATATTCTCTAAATAGAAAAACAATGTAGGCTATAATAAAAAAGAAAAGGAAAAAAATTATGTCCTATGTTTTTTTAATTAGTTGTTCATATGACCTAATATCATGTAAAGTAATTAGAAAAAATATATATATATGTAAGTATTTTAATGTCATATAGAATAAAATATTCAATGTGAGTTATGGATAAAATATTTTAATATGACTTAATATAAAATGACTCAATAGACGTGTAAATAAGTTTGCAACAAAAGAAATTTGATCCCTATAGGCTCATGTTAGATTTGTGATTTAGATGGACTTTTCTACAATCTAGTATGTGAGACTGTAATATTCCCTTTCTTGATCCAATCAAAGTGGATAGAATCAATCCATGGTACTTACTGTGGTATTTTCCCATGGTATTAACTCATGGTATTTGTTTTTGGTTTTCGAGAAAAATAATAAAATAAAGTCTCTAGAAAGTCCATCAAGCCTATAAAAGGGGAGAGAAGCTAGGCATTTAGGATCAGCCTGGTATTATCTATATTATTATGTTTCGGTTGAGAACTTGGCCTAGCAAGTTCTATTATTGATCCCGGGAGAAAACCCCGTGGTGCAGTGATGTTTATGTGGTGGATCCATCTAGGATTCACAAGTGGGCTTCAGTTTCTTATATTTGTCATTTTCAAGTAGTTGTGCATGCCATTTGTAGGATTTTATGGTCTGGGCATGTATTTTACTTTCAGTAAATAATATAAATAAAATGGCTGAATTTCTTGTGTTCCGGTTCTTGATGAAAGACTGTATTAAATGAGAACACTAATATGTTTTAGATCTATCAAAATTTTTATTGTTTTGAATCTTACAATGGTATCAGAGCTGTGTGCATCCTTCTAGCCTCAGAGTTTTATGCAAGGAACTTCGATGAAATTTATTTTTCACCCTAGCCAGCATTTCTCACTTCGGTGATATTTATCACCCTAGTTGGATTTTTATTTTTCAGTAAATTATTTTATTGGGAGACATAAGTGAAGGGAAAATCATTTATAAGTCTGTGGGTTAAATTTGTGAAAATATTTGAAGGCATGATTGGAAAAATCATTTATAGCTTGTATATAGCCTCTTATGAATAAATGTACGCATGATATTTATTCATGTGTATGGAAGATTCATATATTTCTTGCGAATATGGCCATTTTTAAAAGACTGGAAAGTTATTGCTAGACATAAATCATTCCCAGGTTTCTCATTAGCTAAGTATTGAGATCTATTGATGCCAATGTCATCATTTTATTTTTGGAAACGCCACAAGAATCAACATAATGATATATCAGTCGATTCTCTAGGCTACAGCACTTCTGTGGATAAAAGATTGCAACAACGTACAAATCAGAAGCAAGAGAAGAACAATAGCCTTTCTCTCGAAAGGTCCATGTTATCCTTCAGCAGTCGAAAGATATCCAGAAGGAAGATGTAACAAGCAAGTGTCTCTTTGACCTTGGATCCAAATTGCAGGGTACAAAGTCAAAATATGTTCTCCTACAGCGAGACACATTGTATATGGCTTTGAGCTTAATAGAGAAATCAGAATGGGAAGGGTCAAGTTGGGCATTGAAACCATCCATGCTTGCTTTGATACAACCTAGGTTCTTAGAGCATTCTTGTGAAAAGGTTAGACTCACAGTCGCCTCTTGTCATAGTAAAATCATAGCCTTAACAACACAAATATTGCCCTACAATGATGACATCATGAGGAGGAATTTTTGGGTAATGGTAGAAGCACTCCAAGGGTTGGACAACACCACTGTTCTTAATTTTTTCCAGAAGCGTACAATTTTGGAACTCATGGAGAAATTCAGATTTGGTATGTAATACTTATGTTGGATGTAAAGTGTGATGACGTAATCCTTCAGATGCTCCAATACTTCTGCACCAGAATTACAACATCTCATCCAAACTTCATCAAAATAGACATGCAAAAGATAATGTCTCCGATCTTAGGAGAAGATAGGGCCATCTGCGAATAATTGAGATCCAAGTTGTTGGCCATTTGGAGGAAAGAGCTAATTGTATCACCTGCTGCTTATGAACTAGCTAAGGGATTGATCAAACAGAGCATCAAACTACTTAGAAAGAAGTTAACCAAGGAGGAACTAAAAATATTTGTGGAGACAACAAGAATGAAATTAGGAGGAAAGGCTTATGCTTTGTATGCAAGGGAGTTTGGGCATTGGACCATTCATGTCTAGATGATAAGGAGGCAACAAGGATGGAAAAATTAAAAACCTGTTTAGATCATGTGGATTCATCCATAGATGGGTTCACCGGTTTTCAGGAGAGGACCTATGAAGGATCTGAGCAGTCAAGTACCAATGGTGAGCAGCGACACCATGTTTTTCAGAGAAACTTGCAGGACAAGTTGATCAATCAGATTGACAAAGTACATGATGAAAGGAAGGAGGTAATTCCTCTTGATGATGTGGTAGTTGAGTCTATAAATGCACGAGAGGACATCCATAAATAATATGGGAAATCAGGTATAAACAATAGTCCACCAGTACATCCATGTTGGAAAACCAAAGAGGATGACCAATTTATCCTCACATGTAAAGAGGTCCAAGAAGAATACACTCAAGGAGAATCAAAGGAGGAGTCAGCCATAATAAATCGATATTATAAGCATGATCATGCAGGGAAACAGAAAAGATATAGTATGCATGATGAGTATGATCACGAGGAGCAACATGACAAACATAATGTGCAAAATGGACCATTCCTAGAGAGTTGGTCAAAGGCTCAAGTTGAAGACGTGGTCATTGGGCATTGGGTAAAAAAAATACAGAGATAGTCAGCACGGCACTAGAATTTCCAATAGAAGGCTTTCGAGAAAGGATCAAGCATTTCAAGACAGATCTTATGTTGTTGAAGTAGAAAGTATGGACAGTCTGAGACACTGCCTTATAGAAGAACATAAAAATTGAGGAACTCATAGGGGTATGTGCCGAATCAAAGACCAAGTTTTCTAGTGTTGAGGAATGACTCAAATCCCTTATAAGGCAGTAAGAGGAGTACAATTGGGAGCTCTGGAGCAGCCCTCTACAAGAATACATAGATAAAGCTTGCAACGCCAACAACCCACCTTTATACATTGGGAAGACAGGGCAGAGTTCTCCAAATACATCATGTTGGGTAATCAAGTAGAGAAACATGAATCGAGCATCGCACAACATCAACATAGTCGATTTGCAGATACTCATTCTTTTCCAAGTATGAATTGGGGAGAGATTATGAGTTGGTATTCTACTGATGGGTTGATTATTTAGAGGATACCCATAGCCAAGGGAAAATTACAGCTTGAACCACTTGGTGCAGACAACGATGGAGAGTTGAAATGGTACCATAACCCACAGGGCCCAGGATTTAGGTGGTATTGGGATCCAGGAGAATCCATTGAGGAAAGGATTTCTCAAAGGATTGGTTGGGATCCAGGGATCGAAGGATCCATTCAGGACCATTCAACATGGAGGGCACATCGGATTTTATGGGATCCTGGTATCAATGTACGAATGCTTCTGTTGTGGATAGAAGTGGATGGTTGAGGACAAGAAATCTTTGGGTGGGAGGATTTGTAATATTCCCTTTCTTGATCTACTCAAAGTGGATAGATTCAATCCATGGTACTTACCGTGGTATTTTCTCATGGTATTGACCCATGGTATTTGTTTTTGGTTTCCGAGAAAAATAATAAAATAAAGTCTCTAGAAAGTCCATCAAGCCTATAAAAGGGGAGAGAAGCTAGACATTTAGGATCAACCTGGTATTATCTATCTTATTATGTTTGGGTTGAGAACCTGGCCTGCCAGTTCTATTATTGATCTCGGGATGAAAACCCCGCGGTGATGTTTATGTGGTGGATCCATCCAGGATTCACAAGTGGGCTTCAGTTTCTTATATTTGTCATTGTCAAGTAGCTGTGCATGCCATTTGTAGGATTTTTATGGTCTGGGCATGTATTTTACTTTCAGTGAATAATATAAATAAAATGGTTGCATTTCTTGTGTTCTGGTTCTTGATGAAAGACTGTAATAAATGAGAACACTAATATGTTTTAGATCTATAAATTTTTTTATTGTTTGGAATCTTACAAAGACATATGTAAGTATGTCATGTCCTCAAAAAAATAATTAAAATAATTTTAGCTTATGTCTGTCAAACTAAATAAATAAATAAATAAATAAATAACTATATAAATAAACAATTAAAAATCAATTAACTTAGTTGTCGATGTTTAACTTTCGGTCTTCAAGTAATAAATACAATATTTTGATGTCTATCTTAAATAATAATGTGAGTTATGACTAACCTATTTTAACATGAGTTAATATAAAATGCCTCAATATACATCTTAAGTAATCTTTAGAACATTCAAAAATACAATTTAAAGAATAAAAAATTATACATTATTTTTGCACTCTAAAATAAATTTGCAACAAAAAAATTTGATCCCTCTAAACTCATATTAAATTGATACTTTAAATGAATTTACTAATTTAAATGAATCTAGGCAGAATATTTATGTTTATTTTGACCGTAACATACAATTTCATCGACCAAAATATCATCTAAGAATAAAGGTGAATACCATGCGGATTCTGTCGGCATATATAAAGAAACTTGACAGCCTGTCATTGATTCGCAGTTGCCGTTATATCTGCGATAGGCTTGTCGTGAGTATCCTTGTATAAACGCAGGGTCGAGCGTTTGACGGCGTTATGTACTGCTTATGTTTCCCAGGATTCCGTCAAAAGATCCTGCACTTCGGCAGATGTTTATGTGTACGAAAAAGGCGGCATTGTCCGAGGGTTATTCAAATTCTTTCAATTTGTTTGGGTATCATTTTTATTTTTTGAAATTTTAGATGGTTTAAAGGTTTTATTTTATTTTGAGGTCACAGCTAAGTATATTAAATTGGTGGGTGAGACTCTCTGGTTTACGAGACAAGGGACTCACTTTTGTGTAGCAATTTGACTTGATTGTTAAGTTTATATATTCTACTTCTCTAAATTTGAACCTGTAACTTTTTAGGAGGAAACACATGCTTTTAACCATTTAATAGATAATAATAGATAATAATTGTTATTATTTATTTTAAGTTTATTATGTTTTTGGGTTTATTATTCAAGGGTGCATATTTCTAGGGTTTAATATTATTCTTTTAGGTTTGAGTTCATATTTAATTAATTCTTTAAGGAATTAATTAATTATTTAAAAAAATATTTAAAGTATTTATTAATTAATTAATAATGAATGAATGAATTTATTTATATTCAAATAAATTATTTAGTTAATTTACAATATTTATATTTAGTATTTAACTATATTTATTTTTTCATTTATTTAATTTATTTATTTATATCAATATTAATAATATTTATATTATTTTTAGAATTTTGGCTTGTGTGATCCATAGTACAAATTATAGAATTCTTTGGGTAATATGGCAAATGAACATTGTCAACTCATTTCAAGGACAATGTTCATTTGCATGTGATTATTATGGAAATAATTCTATGATATTAATATTAATTAAATTAGATAATTAATTAATTAATAATGCATGAATTATTATTGTTAAATAAATCATTAAATAAATAATATTATTAATTAATAATTATTATTATATGTTTTTAGTTTATATCAACCACATTTATTATTGTAGTTGTGCATGTGATTCAATTACATTTCTTAATGTGGTTATTGTGCTAGTTCAAATTATTTTAATTTATTTGAAGATATTGTTTGCCATTAATTTGTTTTCTAAAATTTTAAATAATTTAATAATTTTAAATATTTAAAATCAATTTATAAGAAACAATTCCATAGATAATAATTATTGTAATACTAAATATTATATAAAGTATAAAATTTAAAATTCAAATTCTAACAAAATTATAAAAATTAAAAATTTATTTAAAGTATTATATAAATAGCCCATCGGGTCTTGGATAGATGGTGATCATGTGTGTTATTAATGGTTCAATTCCCCACCCAGATCAGAGGATGTAATTGGACATGATGATGAAGATGTAGTCCTACAAAACTTTAAAAAAAAAAAAAACTTATATAAATCATAAAATTAAAGTCAGATGGTGATAAACAAAAGGTGATAGGGTGTGCTATTAAGGCACTCCTTGATGTGAAGTCAATGATTCAATTCCCCACCCCAATAGGAGATGTATTTTTACATGATGACGAAGATGTAGTCCTACCAAACTTACCCCATATATATATATATATATATGTATATGTATATATGTATATAAACCATAACTTTAAAGTCAGATAGTGATAATATATATGATGATGATGATGGTTAATGTCCATTGAGACTAAAATTTGGTCTAAAGAAACGAATTATTTAGTTTGTTTTAAATTTATACTCTATCCTCAAAGAGCTTGGAGAGAAGAGTCGGGAGCTCACTATAATTTTTACATGTTAAAAGGCTAGAAAGGTCGGTATTGCAACAAAGATTATGAAACTGAGACCTAATGTGGGTGTAAGTAGGGCACTCTAAGAGGAAGTGATTTTCATCCTCAATGTTCATATTCTCACATAGATGGAAAATCCTTTCCACCCATAGTGTTTTAGGAACTACCCAAGGACTTGTTTCACTATGAAGCCCATTACAATTTAAAAGAAATATACAATTAATCTAAGACACAACCATAAAATATAATAAAATATACAAGTTAAAAATCAATAAATTTATTTGAAAATGAAAAATTTACATATACAAATTTCAATAATTTGTTGAAATGAAATTATAATTTTCTATATCAATTTCATATGGGTTTTCAATTTAAAAAACTTTATTAAAATATATATATATATATATATATATATATATATATATATATATATATTTTAATGAGGGTATTTTAATTTTTTTCTTACAAATTATTTTCCTGGATTTATATTTTTATTTATTTATTAATTTTTATTTTTCCTTTTCACTTTTTATAATTAGGAAATTGGGGCATAATTTACTTGTGTTATATTTAGTCTAATTTGTTTAAAAACCCACAAGAATTTATTGGAATCACAAGTTTGAGTTGAAAACTCTCAATGCCTCAAGGATTTTTTAGGGTATTGAATCCATATATGTAGTCAATAACCAATTTTAAATAACAAAAGTAAAATTTGGTTGAAAAAATATATTTGAATTCTCGTAAAAAATTCCAAAATGTTGCATATGTTTAGACAAAGCTGAAAATTGGTATGCATGTATTAATAATATTTATATATTAATTTTAATATTTTAAGTTCATAACTAAATAAATTATTATTAATAATAATAGTGTTGTTTTAACTTCAATTGTGTTTAACTTGGATGGTTAAAAGAAATTGTTGTCTTTCACCAAGTTCAAGTCTTGTCTACACTGCGACATATTGAATTAATAATGGTTATTTATTATTAAACCTTAATTTTTTCCCGTTGGAAAAGAATCATAAATTTTCATTAACGTATGAAAATATTACATTTTGTTGATGCATCATCATGCATTCTAATAATTTTCCTGTTTAAAAAACAAAACTATATAGATCAGCTTATGTAAAGCCCATGATCAAGGAGGCTCAGACACTATATAGAGGGCATATATGTCCATAAGTATAAAAGCAGTTACATACCATATATTGGTCACTATCATGGTCTTAAGACATCATTAAAAAGAAAAAGAAAATATATCAAATAAATCAAGTCTGTTGCTTATTGTACTTGTTGGTATCCATCTAAGAACGATGGATGATAGTAATCTTGTGCATCCTCCCCTATTTGTTCATTGATTTCCCATATGCCAAGAGTTTGTTAAGCATCAGTTTTAGATAAGGCATATGTTGTTGTGTTGAGCTCCTTGCATATGTGGCAATAGGAAATGATCAAAAGAAGGTTTTAGATGAAGAGTCTCTTCAAGAATAGGAATCAGTGTGTGATAGTGGCAATTATGTGTCTCATTGAACCAATATATGAAATTTTCGGAGTCTCCAAAGATTCGAAGAGTATGAGATTCTCTTTTTAATAACAATTCATAATAAAAAGTTTAACGTTAATAACTCTTCATATTTATTTGACTCATTTCCAAAACCAATCTAATGCTTGAAGAAATGATGTTCCTGTAAGTAAAATACTACCCCTCCTCACAAACACCACTTGCAAGTGAAGCCCCATCAAAGCATGTCCAATGAGAGGACAAATTTATAACTTCATATGATATATCACACAAAACATGAGTAGAGTTTGAGGATGGAATGAGAGAATAGATTGCAAGGACCAGTGTAGCTACTCAGTTAGGGGAAGACAGTTAGGGGAAGAGGGTTGGTTCTGGAAGATATCCTTGTTCTTGGCCAACCAAATGCACCCACAGATGAGCGGCAGAATTACTTATCATTTTATTGTTCCCACCAAGATTTCCAAGTGTCAAGAAAAGTCTCACCAAGCCAAATAACATTGCAACCAAGATTATTTCAACAAAATTCCCATATACCCAATGTGAAAAGACAGGTCATAAATAGATGACTCACCGATTTCTCAAAGTTTTTGCAAAGTGTGGACCAAATGGACTCTTCCTTCTGTTGTTTTCACAAGTTATCCCATGTGGGGATTTTGTTTTCAACCAAACATCATAGGAAAACTAGAGCTTTTGTAGGACAACTCGATTTCCATATCTTCTTCCACAACCAAACTAGGTCTGCTATCCTTCTAGCATTTTCAAGTATAAATAACTAGTCTTGGGGATATATTCTCCAAACGGGTAATTGACCTAGCAAAGAGAGTCTTGCCTACATTTGATCCTCACATGAAGCAATTTCAAAGAAACGGTATAGTCTGTCATGAATCTACATAAACAGTCAGAATATTAAGTCGGTAAGCATCTGCCCAACCTTGAACCAAGATGGTAGAATGTGCGTTGTCTTCAATCTGATTAAGAGTTATCCTTTCATTGTCATTAAAAAATGTGAACAAGTCACGATGAAAGCAGAATCTATCACCACAACCAATCCATGAATCCAAACCAATCCTTAATTTTCCTCCATTCCCAACCTTCCAAGAAAGGCCACCTCCAATCACTGAGAAGGATGACATAACATCTTTCCAAATTACTGAGACATTAGAATTCTTCTTTTCTATGGACCTGACTCGTTCGGTTCCTTGCAGTCTCAAATAAATTTAAAACATCCAAAAGGCGTAAGTGGGAAGCAGCTACAGCAAAACATCTTTATCTCTGCTTCTCAGGTCGCGTGGGGATTGCGAATCTTGAAGCGGATTTTATAGAGAGAACGAGAGACTCATCTCTCTCCCCGTGCGATGCTTCCCCGCGGCCCGCTCATAGTTTTTCACTTCAATCACTGACTTTATGTTTTAATATTTTTTAATAAATATTGTGAATATATTTTGGGTGTGTGTTTTTTTTTTTTTTTTACAAATAAATCGAGGGAGTTGACATTTTGGAGTTAGTGAAGATATTTGCTAGTATCTTGTGAAAATATTTGTGGTGCAATTTTTATTTGCTTTGTTTAAATTGATTTTTTGATTGTATATATATATGGATTCAATATCGCACAAATTTTGAGGCACTTCTATTGTAGAGAGTTTACTTGTGATTTCAAAGAATCTCAATCAAATTCTTGAGAAATTTGATTTGAAATTAAGCACCAAAATTTTCAAAAAATCACACTTAAAGACAACTAGTAAATTTAATACTTAATTTTTTTTTAAAAATATTCAAATTGTCTACATTATATAATTTAAATTTGTAATTTTAACATATTTTTATAGAATTTTAAACCAAATTAGTTGAGAAATATAAGACAAAATTATTTGAAAAATATCACGAGGCAAATCAAAATTTATACTATTTGGATTATGGTAAAAAATACTTGCCAATTGAAAGTTTAGCTATTATTTCACTAAAATTAAATATTATAATTTTGTAAGTATATTTTCCTTATTGAGCTACACTCCTAAAACATAGATAAACAAAATTTATAATTATAATTAATCTCAATTAACAATATCATTTTTGGCAATACTATAATACCTTATTATATGAATGTTAAGGATATCTATATCTATATCTATATCTATATATATATATATATATATATATAAAATAATTGTTAATTTTAAACTATATTTTTATATATATAATTTTAAATTAATATAATATAGAAAAAATTATAAAATAGAATATTTTGATTTTGAGATGAGTTATAGTTTTTCGGCATGTAACATTAATAAGTCATGATATTGAGACATTGTATTGTATTAAAACTTAAATTATTATAATAATTGTAAAAAAAAAATTATCCATTTTAATATAATTTTTTTTTGTGTAAATAAACTTGTCTTTATAAAAATAAATACCATATAAATAAATAATTAAAAATCTATTAACACAGCAATTAACTCACATCCTCCAAAAAAATAATAAAAATAATTTTAGCTAATGTCAACCAAAAAAAATAAATTAATTAAATAACCATATAAATAAACAATTAAAAATCTATTAACAAAACAATTAATTCACATCCTCCAAAAAAATAATAAAAATAATTTTAGCTAATGTCAGTCAAACAAAATAAATGAATTAAATAACCATATAAATAAACAATTAAAAATCTATTAGCACAACAATTAACTCAATTTTTGATATTTCACTTCACTCTCAAACAATATTTCGATGTTTATCTTAAATAATATAATTTTAGAGAGATAAAATAATTAAAAAAATGTTACTTATTTCTCCTATAAATATCTCAATAGAACTTAAATAAATTGTTTGAATATTCATATTAACTAATATATTTCATTATGTGTAACTCATTCAATTTCTAATATCAATATTAATAATAATAAAATATAAAATTATACAATTTAAACAATGAAAATTTTCCACTATATTGATATTAATCACATATTTACCAAGCACTAAAATTGATTAATTAACCTGTAAATCTTTTTTTAAGTTTGAGGTTTGATCTCTTTAGGCTCTTGGTAGATCTCTGGTTTAAATGCATATATATTGGTTCTAGAGCCAAATGTGAAGGTATGTGTAAGTATGTTTGTCCCTTTTAAAATAAAAATAAAATATTCTCTAAATAGAAAAACAATGTCGGTTATAATAAGAAAGGAAAAAAAAATATATCCTATGCATTTTTAATTAGTTGTTCATATGACCTAATATCATGTAAAGTAATTAGAAATAAAAAAATATGTAAGCATTTTAATGTCGTATAGAATAAAATATTCAATGTGAATCATGAATAAAATATTTTAATATGAATTAATATAAAATGACTCAATATAAGTGTTATGTAATATCTATAACATTTAAAAATGAAATTTAAACACTAAAAAATTACACATTATTTTTTTGCAATAAAATAAGTTTGCAACAAAAGAAATTTGATCCCTATAGGCTCATGTTAGATTTGTGATTTAGATGGACCTTTCTACAATCTAGTATGTGAGACATATGTAAGTATGTCATGTCCTCAAAAAAATAATTAAAATAAATTTAGCTTATGTCTCTCAAATAAAAAATAAAAAAAAATAACTATATAAATAAACAATTAAAAATCTATTAAAAAACAATTAACTTAATTGTCAATATTTAACTTTCACTCTTCAAGTAATAAATACAATATTTTGATGTCTATTTTAAATAATAATGTGAGTTATGAATAAACTATTTTAACATGAATTAATATAAAATACCTTAATATATATTGTATGTAATCTTCTGAACATTCAAAAATACAATTTAAAGAGTTAAAAATGACATATTATTTTTTGCACTTAAAAATAAATTTGCAACAAAAAATTTGATCCAAAATTTGATCCTCTAAATTCATATTAGATTGTTACTTCAAATAAATCTACTAATTAATAAGTCAGAATATTTGTTTGGACAGTAACATACAATTTCATCGACCAAATTATCATCTAAAAATAAAGGTTAATACCATGCGAATTCTGTCGGCATATATAAAGAAACCTGACAGCCTGTCATTGATTCGCAGTTGCTGTTATATCTGCGACAGGGTGGTCGTGAGTATCCTTGTATAAACGCAGGGTCGAGTATTTGACGGCGTTATGTACTGCTTATGTTTCTCAGGATTCCGTCAAAAGATCCTGCACTTCGGTGGATGTTTATGTGTACGAAAAAGGCGGCATTGTCAGAGGGTTATTCAAATTCTTTCAATTCGTTTGGGTATCGTTTACCGGTAGTTTATTTTTTGAAATTTTAGATGGTTTAATGGTTTTATTTTATTTTGAGTTCACAGTTAAGTATATCAAATTCGTGTATGACACTTTTTTGTTTGTGAGACATGGGATTCCTGTAGCAATTTGACTTGATTGTTAAGTTTATATATTCTACTTCTCTGAATTTGAACCTGTAACATTTTAGGAGGAAACACATGTTTCTAATCATTAAATAGATAATAATAGATAATAATTGTTATTATTTATTTTAAATTTATTATTTTTTTGGGTTTATTATTCAAGGGTTCATATTTCTAAGGTTTAATATTATTCTTTTAGGTTTGAGTTCATATTTAATTAATTATTTAAGGAATTAATTAATTATTTAAAAAATATTTAAGGTATTTATTAATTAATTAATAATGAATGAATAAATTTATTTATATCCAAATAAATTATTTAGTTAATTTACAGTATTTATATTTAGTATTTAACTATATTTATTTTTTCATTTATTTAATTTATTTTAATTTATTTATTTATATCAATATTAATAATATTTATATTATTTTTATATTTTTGGCTTCTGTGATCCATAGTACAAATTATAGAATTTTTTGGGTAATAATCACACCCAAATGAACATTGTTAACCCATTTCGAAGGCTTCGACAATGTTCATTTGCATGTGATTATTATGGAAATAATTCAATAATATTTATATTAATTAAATTAGACAATTAATTAATTAATAATGCATGAATTATTATTGTTAAATAAATCATTAAATAAATAATATTATTAATTAATAATTATTATTATTATATGTTTTTGGTTTATATCAGCCACATTTATTATTGTAGTTGTGCATGTGATTCAATCACATTTCCTAATATGGTTATTGTGCTAGTTCAAATTATTTTAATTTATTTGAAGATATTGTTTGCCATTAATTTGTTTTTTGAAATTTTAAATAATTTAATAATTTTAAATATTTAAAATCAATTTATAAGAAACAATTCCATAGATAATAATTATTGTAATACTAAATATTATATAAAGTATAAAATTTAAAATTCAAATTCTAACAAAATTATAAAGATTAAAAATTTATTTAAAATATTATATAAATAGTCCACCTGGTCTTGGATAGATAGTGATCATGTGTGCTATTAATGGTTCAATTCCCCACTCAGATTGGAGGATGTAATTGGACGATAATGAAGATGTAGTCCTACAAAACTTACCAAAAATAAATAAATTATATAAACCATAAAATTAAAGTCAAATGGTGATAAACAAAATGTGATAGGGTGTGCTAATAAGGCACTCCTTGATGTCAAGTCAATGATTCAATTCCCCACCCCAATAGGAGATGTATTTGCACATGATGATGAAGATGTAGTCCTACCAAACTTACCATATATATATATATATATATAAACCATAAAATTAAAGTCAGATAGTGATAATATATATGATGATGATGATGATGGTTAATGTCCATTGAGACCAAAATTTGGTCTATAGGACCTAAAGAAACGAAATATTTAGTTTGTTTTAAATTTATACTCCTATGCTCAAAGAGCTTGGAGAGAAGAGTCGGGAGCTCACTATAATTTTTACATGTTAAAAGGCTAGAAAGGTCGGTATTGCAACAAAGATTATGAAACTGAGATCTAATGTGGGTGTAAGCAGGGCACTCTAAGAAGAAGTGATTTTCATCCTCAATGTTCATATTCTCACATAGATGGAAAATCCTTTCCACCCATGGTGTTTTAGGAACTGCCCAAGGACCTGTTTCACTATGGAGCCCATTACAATTTAAAAGAAATATACGATTAACCTAAGACACACAACCATAAAATATAATAAAATATACAAGTTAAAAATCAATAAATTTATTTGAAAATGAAAAATTTACATATACACATTTCAATAATTTGTTAAAATGAAATTATAATTTTTTATATCAATTTCATATGGGTTTTTAATTTAAAAAACTTTATAAAAAAGGAATTTTTTTAATGAGGATATTTTATTTTTTTTCTTACAAATTGTTATCCTGGATTTTTATTTTTATTTATTTATTAATTTTTATTTTTCCTTTTCACGTTTTACAATTAGAAAATTGGGGCATAATTTACTTGTGTTATATTTAGTCTAATTTGTTTAAAAACCCACAAGAACTTATTGGAATCACAAGTTTGAGTTGAAAATTCTCAGTGCCTCAAGGATTTTTTAGGGTGTTGAATCCATATATGTAGTCAACAACCAATTTTAAATAACAAAAATTAAATTTGGTTGAAAAAATATATTTTAATTCTTGTCAAAAATTCCAAAATGTTGCATATGTTTAGACAAAGCTGAAAATTGGTATGCATGTATTAATAATATTTATATATTTATTTTAATATTTTAAGTTCATAAATAAGTAAATTATTATCAATAATAATAGTGTTGTTTTAACTTCAATTGTGTTTAACTTGGATGGTTAAGAGAAATTTTTGTCTTTCACCAGGTTTCTTGTCTACACTGTGACATATTGAACTGATAATGGTTATTTATTATTAAGCCTTAATTTTTTTTTTCGTTGGAAAAAAATCATAACTTTTCATTAACTTATGAAAATATTACATTTTGTTGATGCATCATCATGCATTCTAATAATTTGTCTATTTAAAAAACAAAACTATATAGATCAGCCTATGTAAAGCCCATGATCAAGGAGGCTCAGACAGTATATAGAGGGCATATATGTCCATAAGTATAAAAGAGGTTACATACCATATATTGGTCACTATCATGGTCTTAAGACATGATAGAAAAGAAAAGAAAAATATCAAATAAATCATGTCTGTTGCTTATTGTACTTGTTGGTATCCATCTATGAACGATCGATGATAGTACTCTTGTGAATCCTCCCCTATTTGTTCATTGATTTTCCATATGCCAAGAGTCTGTTAAGCACCAGCTTTAGATAAGGCATATGTTGTTGTGTTGCGCTCCTTGCATATGTGGCAATAGGAAATCTAATCAAAAGAAAGTTTTAGATGAAGAGTCTCCTCAAGAATAGGAATTAGTGTGTGATAATGGCAACTATGTGTCTGATTGAACCAAAATATGAAATTCTCAGAGTCTCCAAAGATCTGAAGAGTATGAGATTCTCTTTTTAAAGACAAATCATAATAAAAATTTTAACGTTAATAAATCTCCATATTTATTTGACCCATTTCCAAAACCAATTTAATGCTTGAAGAAATGATGTTCCTGTAAGTAAAATACTACCCCTCCTCACAAACACCACTTGCAAGTGAAGCCCCATCAAAACATGCCCATTGAGAGGATAAATTTATAACCTCAGATGATATAACACACATAACATGAGTAGAGTTTGAGGATGGAATGAGAGAATAGATTGCAAGGACCAGTGTAGCTACCCAGTTAGGGGAAGAGGGTTGGTTCTGGAAGATATCCTTGTTCTTGGCCAACCAAATGCATCGATAGATGAGTAGGAGAATATTCTTGAGTTACTTATCATTTTATTGTTCCCACTAATATTTCCAAGTGTCAAGAAAGGTCTCACCAAGCCAAACAACATTGCAACCAACATTATTCCAAAAAAATTGCCATATACCCAATGTGAGAAGACAGGTCATAAATAGATGACTCACTGATTCCTCAAAGTTTTTGCAAAGTGTGGACCAAATGGACCCTTCCTTCTATTGTTTTCACAAGTTATCCCATGTGGGGATTTTTTTTTCAACCAAACATCATAGGAAAAATCGAGCTTTTGTAGGACAACTCGAATTCCATATCTTCTTCCACAACCAAACTAGGTCTGCCATCCTTCTAGCATTTTCTAGTATAAATAACTAGTCTTGGGGGTATATTCTCCAAACAGGTAATTGACCTAGAAAAGAGAGTCTTCCCTATGTTTGATCCTCACGTGAGGCAATTTCAAAGAAACTGTATAGTCTTGTCATGAATCTACATAAATAGTCAGAATGTTAAGTCAGTAAGCATCTTCCCAACCTTGAACCAAGATGGTAGAATGTGCGTTGTCTTCAATATATATATATATATATATATATAGATATATCTTTTGGAAAACAAAGGTCCATAGGTTGTTTGGGACAACAACCTCCAACCCACCTTAACTGGTAAAGATTTCACAAATAATAGGATATTTTTAATGCCCCATCCCCTCCATGTTTTATTGATAGCTATTTTGTCCCATTGCGCCCATGGAATAACATATTCTTATTTTGATCCTACCCATAAAAATTGATAAAAAAATTTACACAGCAGATCTAAAACACCTTTTAGGATCCAAGATAAGAAAATTTAATATACTAGGATGGCCTCCGACACCGACTTAATAAAAATCAATCTGTCAGCTCTAAACAACCATATGAAACTCCAAATCTTTAGTATTTTCTCAATTTTAGCTATTATTGATTGTAAGTCTATCTTCCTATAGTAATTTGGTTTTAGATGAAATACCAAGTACTTCAAACCTTTTTCAAAGGTATTGACATGAAAGGGAAAGTGTGTTTATACATTTCTAGCTTCATCAAGGGAGAGGGACACTAGGGAGAGATTATATTTTGATACATTGATATGAATTCAATTAAATTTCTAAACAATAAGCAGAGATTATTTTGTAGCTACTGAGTATATAGAGCTATCACAAAATGGTAATATTTCATCAACAAATAACAAGTGTTATTTCCAAATCTTCAGCCACTGCCATGCCCTTCAGGTCCCCCCTCCTTTTTGTCGCTATGAGAATATTTTCTTAGACCTTCCACCACCATAAGGAACAATAAAGGGGACATAGGGAAACCTTGATGCAACCCTCATTAGGCATGGAAGAAGGATGATGATGAACCATTTATAATAACTTTGAACGAAACTAAAGTTATACATTTCATTATCGAATTGATAAAAGGGACTTCAAAACTTAAATGAGTGAGAATCATATCAGTAAAAATCCAGTTGATCATATCATAAGCTTTTGATAGGTTAATTTTATTCATCGTGCCTTTCATCTTTCTGATTTTGAGGTTGTGCATACTTTCTAATGCAACCCCAATTGCTTCATGGATTTTGCGCCATTTTAGAAATCCAAACTACAACTTGAACAAATTTTTGGAGAGAATCGATATAATCCTATTAGTGATGATTTTTGCTATCACTTTATAAATGTAATTGCAGAGGGATATTTCATGTAATCATAAAACTATTGTGGATCATCTAACTTAGGTATGAGACTGATAAAGGTTGAGTTGAAGGAAGCTAACATCCTTCCATTTTGACAGGAATCCTCAAACACTCTTAGCAAATGGACACCCAAAATGTCATATATTCCAAAAAAAACCTTGACCATCCAACCATCTGGAATAGGGCTCTTATCTTTCTATAGACCGTGAAGCACCCTTTGAAGCTCATCGTTCTATCCATTAATCACTTTTTATCATCATCTTTAGCACAACCAAGGAAAAAATTTGAGCCATCACTTCAACGATAGAAGCTTCCATAGGGAATTTATACAAATGGTTGAAGTAAATATTTCCAAGAGAAGTTAATTCCTCAAGATAGGTGTATTTTCCCCCATCTAGGAATTCAAAGCCCAAATAGTGTTACATGATTTACGACCCTTAGCAAAATTTTGGAAAAAAATTGTGTTTTCTTCTCCACTTTTTAGCCATGCAACTCTTATTTTTTTCCTCCATATATCTTCCCTTTCTTCTACAATTATTCTTTTAGTAACCTCAAGCTGAATAATTGATCTCTATTTGGAGGCTCCGCATGCATATGCCCCCCCCCCCCTTTCCACCTCCAATCTCCCTAGCTCTTCCTCCACAAATTTAAGTTCTTCTTCTTCCCTTAGTTTCTTATGAAGGGAACCCTCGATGGTATCTTTTTTAAACCTCTTTAGATTTTTAGAAAAATGAGCTGCAATAGACAAGCCTAGATAAGGATTGTAAGGAATATAATTTTCCAAGACAAGATTATGAAATCTCTTTTCTATTAACCAAGAGGCATTAAATTTAAAATGGCTTGCAAGTTTCTAAAGGCCCCTTCTGGAGCCTAGAAATATTTTGTTTAATTTTGGTAAGGATAATAGGAGGCATGAGTGGAGTGCAACACATGGATGGTGTAGGGAGAAGAGTGTGGTGCAAGTGGGTGTTGTGCAGAAGGGTGATAATGGTGTCTGAGGATAGAAGGCTCAATCCCGGAGAATATTGGAAATTAGGATTTTGCAGAGGAATTGACCCGACCAAGGATATCTTCATAGATTGGAGGTTGGAGATATTTTACGAGAGGAGGAAAAGCGGGGGAGTGGAGATGGCTAAATAAAAGGATAAGTTGAATGGCTAGTATTACACATGGTCCAACCCGAAGGTGGGTCAGGAAATATGTTAACCGTTTGTAGGACAGTTGGAACAATTAGGAAGAGGGTCAAGAAGGTTTGAGGGGCTTCCAGGTGAAGATAAAGTGGGTTAATAAAGACTGAATGTTGGTTGATGTTCAGATGTTGGACTTAGGATGTAGGAAGTGGAGTTGTATACTTTTTTTGTGGTAATATAATCTTGTTGTAATGTATGTAACATAGTTACCGATCAAACGGGAACTATTACCTCAAAATGGGAACTATAGCCCAAAAAGACTAAAAAAACATGAAAAAAGCCGAAAAAACAAAAAGTGTGTATTCCTGATCAGGAGATCATGTCCAAGTTTTAAAAAATGCTCAAAAATTAAAGTGCTCAGAAGTGGTTTCAATATGAACGACCGGGAAGGTCTTGTCGTTGCAATTCTGGCGCCGCGAACGGTTCACAAAACCAAGGTCGTATGCAGAAGCTATTGAGGTTTGAAAACGCCCAATAAACTCCAAAAAAAGGAAGTTTGACTTAGTTTGACTATGTAATTCTTATTAAAAAAAATATAAGTCAGATAAATAATTTTTATTGTTTTGGCAGAGGTCATTCTGTGGGTGCCACGTGGCCTGCCCAGAGGCTGCCACGTGGCCCCAGGCCTAGTTGGACAAAGGAAAAATATTTGGTTGAAGGGTCGACTCGACACCTTAGGCAGGACCTAAACGAGTAGTCGAGTCCAACTTGCACGCAAACCTGGGCAAGCCTAAAGGGCTAGTCGGTTAGCCTAGTTTCTTTGTCATTCAAAAAATATTTATGCCTCCACAGGAATTGAATGTGGGTGGCCACGCTGCCAGCCTACAAGCCCGACCGGCCCACCCTCGTAGTATTTCTTAAAAATCGTTGGGAACCGGTACATTTTGTTCTTTGCAATGGATTTCGATAGAAAAAGAAAATGGACTAGCCCTCAGGTCCAGCCCCGACTCCACTTGACCTCCCCATTGCGACAGGAGCTACTCCAAACAAACCTTATCCGTCGACGATAATGTTTAGCGGGTAATGCACATGTGAACGCGCAATGGATAACATTTATATTTTATGCTACTGATATTTTTGGGGTGGAGTCCACCATTTTAGGCAGAGTGCCAACTTTGTCTACATTAACTGGAGTTGCTCCAGTTTTGGAGGAGCTTTTTGAGGGATATTGGGAAAATCTTGTTTCTACCATAACTCCTTCAATTTTTGACCAAACAAGGTGAAAAATAGTCAATTTTGGGTATTCTCGATAGTATAAGTAGTTTGGCACAAGTTTCAGGCCGAATAGAGGTCATCTTCATCAGTTTTAGCTTCGAGGAATACCAAGGAGCCATCAGGGGCATCATGGAGAAGGCAGTGTATTGGGCTTTCTTTATCTGTTTTATGTAAATGAATAGTCATATCTGGCTAATTCATACCTTCTAAAGCTAATTTTACAGATATTTTTACCTATTGAGGCTTATTTTCACTTGTACTTACATTTTGAGCAAATTAATACATGAGGGACATGCCATTGGGAGCTGGACCAGTAGATGTAGCCCAGGAGGGGTGAACTGCTTCAAAAATTTGCTGACTAATGTTCTTTGTGAAGTTTGTTTCTCTGTTCTTTACTACTGTACAATGATAAACAATATAAATACTTAATCAATCCTCACACAAAAATCTGTTTAACAAAGCCAGAACTATTTGTTTAACCTGCAAATTAATGAGAACCTTATGCACACATTATTATTACTATTTGGATACTTAGCACAACATAAATCATACAATACATTCAGATCAAGTTGGTATCGGAGCTAGAGTTTCAATCTCTGTATTGTTATTGTGCAAAGTTTGTTTCACTGTTTGCAAGGTTTTTGATGCTTACTAGGCTGAAGCTTAAGAGAGGAGAAGGTCAATTGGCAAGGACTTACAGTAATCCTCAGCCAAGGAGGGCAAGAGTTCCAGTATCTCCACCTTCAATTTCACCTCCAAGAGAAGTAGAAGAAGTCATAAGCATGTCTTCAAGGGAAGGAGAAATTCTTGAAGAAGTTGATCCCAAGGAGGAAGAAAGGGTGTTTAGAAAAGCATTCCTTTATTTGAAAGAAATGGTGAGATTCCTTTACTAAGAAAGGAATGAAAGACTTGAAGGAGAAGGATCGTAAGGAGGCCAGAATGATGAGGATAAATCCAAGAAGGGTAATGGAGGAAATGGAGACAGTGGAAAGTTGCCATCATAACCCTCATATTCATCTTCATCGTCTTCTACCTCTACATCATCTTCAATACATCATACTCACAAAGTCAAGAACACAGGTAAAATTCATTTTATTAAACTTGATGTTAAGTTTGAATTGCCAAAATTTGATGGTGAAGTAAATGTAGAAAATCTAGATAATTGGATTAGGAAATTAGAGGTCTACTTGAGAATTCAAAATTTTCATGATGACGAAACCAAAATCCAACCAACTTCATTGAGAATGGAAGGTGCAGCTCTTGTTTGCCGGGAAGCCAAGACAAGGGAGGAGATCAAAAAATATGGTAATATTATCTTATCATGGTCTGATTTCATTTTTGCAATTAAACAACAATTTTATCCATTAGCTCACATGCAGAAAGCCATAATGGATTGGCAAAATTTTAAACAATTAAAAGGACAAAATGTTCAAGTTTATACTCAAGAATTTAGAATAAGAGCTCTTTTACTAGGAATAGATTTGCATAGCCAAGACACTTTACTCAAGTATATAGGAGGTTTACATACTTACCTAAGACATGCCATTCTCATGTTTAACCCTATAAGCTTAGATGAGGTTTGTGTTCAAGCCACACATTTACAGGAAAGGGGTAAACAAAATTTTGATGGGAATGAGGAAAGTGAGTTTAAAGGCAAAGGGAGAAAAAAGAGAAATGCAAATTCTAGGAAATAAAAGGGAAAATTTTTCTGCAAACACTGTTCTAAAACAAGCCATGATGAGGACCATTGTTGGAAACTTCATCCGAAGATGAAACCAGAAAGTTTTAAAGCCAAGGAGAAAGGAAAGATAGTTGCAATAGATGAACAAGATCTAGGATCAGAATCAGGAGGTGAAACAAAAATCATAGCTATGGCACTAAAGAACTTGAAGGGGAAATAGAATGAAAATAAACCCAGTTCTAGTATTTCTAACTGTCACATAGAAGCTCCAAGTGAAGAGAAAAGAATTGAACTATTTCATGAGAGGATTATTTCCAAACACACCAGGATTGACACACTATTTGATAGTGGGTCACAAGAGAACCTTATTTCTGAAGACTTGGTCAAGAAACTGAATCTTGAAACCATTCCACGTCCTAAACCATATCCTCTTGGTTGGATTTGTAAGGATGTAAATTTACAGGTTTCAAAGAAGTGACTGTTGCACTTTGCAATAACATCACATTTTATTGACACAGTTGAATTAGATGTTGTTCCGCTTGATATTACAGGTGTGGTGTTAGGAAATCCTTACTTGTATGACAGGAAATCTATCTTTCATCACCATGAGAACAAGTACCATTTATTCAAGGATGTCAAGGAGTTTATTGTGAGAGCACATCGCAAAAAACTAGACTCTTCTTTAGTGAATGCTGGGCAGATGAAAAGGCTTGTCAATGCAAGTCAAAATTTGACTTTGATGTTGATTCAACCAAGGGAATTTGTACATAATAATTTTCATGTTAATGCTGATGTAAATAATGAGTTGTTTAAGTCTGAAAGTAGGTTGTCTTTGAAAGAAGATGACAAGAAGTTGCAGAAATCGTCTTCGGTGTTGATTGGTGCAGAAAACAAAGTTTCAGTGCAAGAAGGTGCAAGGATCCAAGAGAGGGTAAAGCATCCAAGCAAAGAAGGAACAAAGTTTAGCAATGACCATTGTTGGTTTCAGAATGGAAGGGTACTATGGCGAGGAAACTTGGTCTGGAATCGACACAAGTACAAGGCTAATTCAACAAAAAATTGCCATAAGGACAGGATGCAAGGTGAAAATAATTTTTAGTTTCCTTTGAATAGAGACCGATGCAGAAAAAATATGTTTACTGCAAACTTAAGTTGTTATTCTGCAAGTTTCAGAAATGTGCAGCATGAAAAGGTCAAGTTCAGCAACAGTTGGTCAACAGATTCAAGGAAAAATTTGTCGTTTCATGAGAAGCTCCAACTAATGAAATCAGGGAAATTTCAGTGGATTAAGATTGGAAGAGTGGAGATTCAGTCTCCTCATCTTCAGGTTCAGTAGTACAGAGAGCTTTTGGGGTCCAAAAGCTTCCCAGTGGGGAGGTGTGATCAGGAGATCATGTCTAAGTTTTAAAAAGTGCTCAAAAATGAAAGTGCTCATAAGTGGTTTCAATATGAACGACCAAGAAGGTCTCATCGCTGCAATTCTGGTGCCATGAATGGTTCACAAAACCGAGGTCGTATGCAGAAGTTATTGAGGTTTGAAAACGCCCAATAAACTCCAAAAAAAGGAATTTTGACTTAGTTTGACTATGTACTTTTTATTAAAAAAAAATATAAGTCAAATAAAGAATTTTTATTGTTTTGGTGGAGGCCATTCCGTGGGTGCCACATGGCCCCAGGCCTAGTTGGATAAAGGAAAAAAATTTGGTTGAAGGGTCGACTCGACACCTTGGGCAGGACTTGAACAAGTAGTCGGGTCTGACCTGCATGCAAACCTGGGCAAGCCTGAAGTGATAGTCAGTTAGACCAGTTTCTTTTTCATTCAAAAACTATTTATGCCTCCACATGAATCGAACGTGGGTGGCTAGGCTGCCAGCCTGTAGGCCTGCCTAGCCCACCCTCGCAGTAGTTATTAACAATCATTGGGTGCTGGTACATTTTTTTCTTTACAATGGATTTCAGTGGAAAAAGAAAAGGGGCTAGCCCTCAGGGCCAACCCCGACTCCACGTGACCTCCTCATTACGACCGGGAGCTACTCCAAATAAACCTTATCCGTCGACGATAACGATTAGCTGGTAATGCGCTTGTGAACGCACAATGGATAACATTTATATTTAATTCTACCACTATTTTTGGGGTAGAGTCCTCCATTTTGGGTAGAGTGCCAACTTTGTCGACATTAACTGGAGTTTCTCCAGTTTTGGAGGAGCTTTTTGAGGGATATTGGGAAAATCTTTTTTCTACCATAACTCCTTCAATTCTCGACCAAAAAAGGTGAAAAAATAGTCAATTGTGGGTATTAATGACAGTATCAATAGTTTGGCATAGGTTTTAGGTCGAACAAAGGTCATCTTCAACAGTTTTAGCTTCGAGGAAGATCAAGGAACCATCAGGGCCATCATGGAGAAGGCAGTGTATTGGGCTTTCTTTATCTATTTTATGTAAATGAATAGTCATCTCTGGCTAATTCATATCTTATGAAGCTGATTTTACAGATATTTTTGAATATTAAGGCTTATTTTCACTTGTACTTACATTTTGAGAAAATTAATACATGAGGGACATGCCATTGGGAGTTGGACCAGCAGATGTAGCCTAGGAGGGGTGAACTGCTTCAAAAATTTTCTGAGTAATGTACTTTGTGAAGTTTATTTCTCTGTTCTTTACTATTGTATAATGATAAATAGTATAAATACTTAATCATTCCTCACACATAAATCTGTTTAATAAAGTCAGAACTATTTGTTTAACCTGCAAATTAAGGATAACCTTATGCACACATTATTATTATTGTTTGGATACTTTGCACAACATAACTAATACAATCCATTCAGATCAATTCCAGAATGCATTATGTTTTTTATCAAGGTCAAATTTCAACATTTTATAAAATTATGCTAAAAACGAAATTGTTTCTTGAAAAAGGATTGAAAAAATGCCCTCAAAGCAAAACGAGTTGATGCTGGAATAAAAAAAAAATCATTGTGTCACACTTTTGACACATTGTAACAACGGAATTAAAGACAACATATTAGGACATTGAAAAATCGTAAAATTATAAAAAATTTGATACATGGTGTTAAAGATAAACAAAATCATGTCTGAAGGCCTTATCATTTCAAACAATTTTCATCCATGTTGTTAAAGATAAAATATCTTGACTCTAAACAACCCTAAAATTGTAATTATTTTCAACCATAACATTAAAGATAAAATTTCATAGCACATAAAAAAATTTAGCACAAGTTATAAATCTCAAGTTTTTAAATCTTAAGTATTCAACATACTTGAACCATGAAATTATGGAGAAATTATATGACTTAATTTTTTTTTAAAGTGAACAAGTAAATGAAATATTTATTATTCCAAGAGTAATTTTAATTTTAAAGGGTAAAATATATCTCTTTTCAAATCTTAGCCTAAGACAAATCTAAATCTAATTGCAACCAAAACCTAAAAATCAAACATCAAAACAAAGTGTCCCCTTTAAATGAGGCATATAATTTTTATAATTTTTAAAAGTATCTTATATGAAATGGTAACAATACATAATATCATGGAAATATCACTGCATAATCTAAAATTCAACATTAATTTCTATTTTCTTTTTTACTTCTAATCAAAATATCAACATTGGTACATTGAATATAACATAAATTATTTTTGTAATTGATTGTTGCGTTGTGGATATTATAAAGATATGAATGCTTCATAATTAAAACATGTAATCCAACAAAAATAGAAATGCCTCATAACTTCATGAAAAACTAGATGGAAGTCAAAATATTTGTTTCAAGTTGCCATGTAAACATCAATTACATGAAAGTGTCTTAGAAAGTTATTCAAAATCAACCATAGGTTTTGGCACACCATCAGAACCTACATCTTTAGATGAATGACTCGATGCAGATGAACATGATCCATATTCTTCTCTTTCATCAACTAGTGCTCCATATGATTCAACATGCATGCCCACCATTTCAAAGTTCGAATGTCTTGTAGATCTATGACTACATTCTGCAGAGTCCCATCTCAACAGTAATTGTTTTGGTAGCAATTTCTTCAAAATATTTATGGTCGGCAACCGAAGAGTTCCTCTCTTTATCAAATTGAATTCATACACAAGCATGTCAACATCCTCCAATTTTAAGACATTTGTGCGGCAACGATTTATGTTTGTGCCCTTTCTTTTTCTCTTTTTGCCAATTTTTTTTTCAACTACCATCTCTGGTTTGTACACACCATTGAAAGGGTGGGTACTTGTGGCATACCAATGTACATCAATAGTTGTAATATCTTCATTGTCATTAATGACCTTTATAACCTTGGAAATCCAGAATGGATAGCCAAGTGTATCTTCATCTGCTAACACTGTTATCATGCAACCCTCCTTAACATCCTACAAAAAAACCCTTAAAGGTCTTGCATGGCTTCACGTTGTGCACGTGATCTTCTAGAACTAATATAGATTTCTATTTCCTCTACCTGTGGAGAATTAATAATCGCTTGAGACTGTTGTTGTTCAACAATGTGTGTTTCCTCATGTTCATTTGGAATATTTTGTGGCAGAAAAAAAGGAGTCTTCAAAAGTGTATCCTCATTTATTGATTTTGAAATTATATCACTTTAATTACTAAAAAAAACTCCCACCAAACTGATTCAGTAACATCGAAGTACTCATATGTATCTCTAATACATCTTTTAAGTTCCTCTAGACATTCAGAAGAATTTATGTCTCTCTTATGCCTTCGTGCATTATGGAGTTCAACAACTGACTGTAATAACAATATCTTTGATGAAAATATTGGACACTCTGGAATGAACTTAAAAAATGATAAACCGGATGATGGGCCCCATTTTGCAACAGTTGAATACTTCTTGCCCCATATAAGTGTTATCCCATCAATTTTTTACATACGAAATTGATGCTAGAAGCTAATGTCGTTAAGTTGTTCAATGCATTTTTCCTCACCATGCGATCCCAAAATAAACCTTCGCATGTCAATAGTTTCTTCCTACACATGAAAAAAAGGCTCTCGAATGTACAATTTCTTAATACATTAAATTAATGATGGCAGGCTCCCAACACCTTTCCTCCTCAATGTTACTGAAAAACGACTGAACATTTGATCAATATGATCATGAGTATGTCCAACAAGAAGGAAACCAACCTTATCTTTTTAAAAATTCCCAATTCAACGAGCATGTTTAGATACCCAAAAAGAATTTGATTTTTTTTTCACGGCTTGTGTTGTCTAATTGTACATACAGAACTTCAGGAAAAATACCAGACCAATGAGTAACCACATCATGGATTATAGTTATGGTCAGATTTTCATCATTCTGAATATTTGGAGCTATGAAGAAAACTCTTGGAAACATCCTCTCATTAAATACCATACAACCAACCAAGTGGAACTGAATGAAATTTTCCTCCTGTATTTTTTTGTAGTGTGCGGAAAAAATGTGGAAGAAGTGTTTTCTTTTGGTCCATACCATCAATTATCAAAACCAAATATTTATTTGGATTATCATAACACTTCTTTCGATGTTTATACAACTTTTTCCTTTCACTTGTTTGCTGATTTCGATGCTCTTGAATTTTTTTGACAACGGAATCTGTACATAAAATAAAAGAAACATATGAATAAATATATTTTCATAGTTGATAACTATCCAATTTTAGAAAACAATGTTTTGAACGCATACCTCTTTCTGGCCCTTGAAATTTATCTCTTTTTTCTTTAAGAGAAGCACATGTGTTGCAAACCCCCATCCTTGTCTTCTTAGAAATATGAACATTGTTGAATTCACTTTTCCATACCCTTGTAAAATAAGGATATGTAATAAAATTACCAACTCCTTCAACAGCTTCTGCATAATCTCTGTATAAGTTGAATATTTCTTGTCTCAAGAAATTATATGGAATATGTATTGTATCTTTATTTGGTAGAAACTCGCCATGCTTTGAAAAGAAGTATTTCATCCATGACATAGCAGTATTTTCTAATGGCCCAACCTCCTGTTTATAACGTACTTCTGAATAATATGTGGGATTCTTTTCCAGTTTTTCTTGGATTCTTGACAAATGACAATTACCATTTGAGTGCAACATTTTGAAAGCCTTTTTGCAGAGCAATACATTCCCAATATGATAATCATAACCTTCTAGTGTAGATTTCATGCAAGCCACTAAATATGAATTTTGCATGCTTTTATTCATTAACAGATATGTTTTCCTTTTCTCCAAAGCAATGTTGAAATCCATATGTTTCAAGCAATCCCTTCGACAACATTCACTTGAAATCAAATGAACGATAGAACTTATTTTTGTGAGATATGTTGTCCTCACCCTTGTATAACTGGAATGTTTTGGATTGATATGAAAAGGTCTACTCCTACTCCTAGTTACAATATTTTCTTGCAGTGGCATCATCATTACATAATCCTTTGTAAAAGAATTTTCATCACCATTAGGAGGAATATTATCCCCACTATCATCATTCTCAACATAGTTAAGAAATTTATCAACATCACTGCCTGGAAAAATTTCATTACCATCCTCACTTGAAGAAAACATTTCACAAAAATCATCTGCGCTTTTGTAACCCTGACTCAGACCAAATCCTTCACCATCTTGATCCATGCTTTCAGATTCTTCACTGGGAGGATTCAATTCTTCATCACCATGGGTGTCTTTGAAACGATCACTTAGAGAAAATGCATTATTCAGATCTATGCCTATAAAATTATCATTTGCAATAAACTCTTCATCCTCTCCTTCCTCAATGGTGCTCTCATAATCCTTGGGATTAGGCCTAAGTGGAAGCTTTGAATCTGTATTCACTAGAATTTCTTCATCTTGTCCCTCCCCTTCCTCACTGGTGCTCTCATACTCCTTAGGATTAGGAATAAGTGGATGCCTTGAGTCTATATTTATTGGAAATTATTCATCCCCCCCTTCATCAATGGTGCTCTTATAATTGTTATGATTAGGATGAAGTGAAAATTTTGACTCTGGAAATTCATCCCCCTCTTCATCAGTGCTGCTAGCATAATCCTTAGGATTAGGACGAAGTGGATATTTTGACGCTGCAAATTCTTCATTCCCCTCTTCATCAGTGGTGCTGGCATAATCCTTAGGATTGGGACGAAGTGGATATTTTGACTCTGCAAATTCTTCATTCCCCTCTTCATTTTTTGTGCTTGAATTATCCTTAGGATTAGGACAAAGTGGATATTTTGACTCTGGATTTTTTTCATCCCCATCTTCATCAGTGGTGCTCGCATAATCCTTAGGATTAGGACAGAGTGGATATTTTGACGCTGCAAATTTTTCATTCCCCTCTTCATCAGTGGTTCTGGCATAATCCTTAGGATTAGGATGAAGTGGATATTTTGACTCTGGAATTTTATCATTCCCCTCTTCATCAGTGGTGCTGGCATAATCCTTAGGATTATGAGGGAGTTGATATTTTGACGCTGCAAATTATTTATTCCCCTCTTCATCAGTGCTGTTGGCATAATCCTTAATATTAGGACGAAGTGGATATTTTGAATCTGGAAATTCTTCATTCCCCTCTTCATCAGTGGCGTTAGCATAATCCTTAGGATTAGGACGAATCAGATATTTTGACTTTGTAAATTCTTTATTCCCCTCTTCATCTGTGGTGATGACATAATCCTTAGGATTAGGACGAAGTGGATATTATTCATCCCCCCCTTCATCAGCGATGCCTTCATAATACTTAGGATTAGGACGCAGTGAAAATTTTAACTCTGGAAATTCTTCAATGATGCCCTTCATCACTGTTGCTTTCATAATCCTTAGGATTAAGAGTAAGTGGATTAACTGACTCTCGATTTACATAAATTTCTTCTTGCTGCACCTCATCAATTATGTTCTCATCATCCTTAGGATTATGACCAAGTTGAATTTTAGACTCTCTATTCATGGTGAACGAACTCCTGCTATTTTCATCAATTTGAATAGAGTTTTTCCATGACGAAGAAGTTGGTGTTGTAGACAGAAAAACTTCGCTATAAGAAGAACCCATTTCTTTCAACAAGAAGATGTTGAATGATAAAAATGCCTCTCCCAATTAAAATATATAGCTTAAAGACTAAAAGTTTCCCTCCAAATTCCCCCCCCCCCCCCCAAAAAAAAATTTCACGAAAAACTTTCCCTCCAAAATTTTCGTTTCAAATATTTCGTACAAAATATTCATCTAAAATGTATTGAAATATTTCACTGATATTTCTATTCAAAATATCCACAAAATATTCCTATCATGCATGCCTTCCAAACTAAAATAATCTTATTATTTTAATGATATAACATTGACTACATGTAAATATTAACTATAATAACTACACACAAATATTAACTATTTTAAGTATAATTAACTACATGTAAATATTTTAAATTTTAAATTTTAAACCTAAATCATATTTGTCTAAAATATATGTCAAAATTTCCTAATAAACAGTTGGTCTTGAAATATTTCACCATACTTTCTATTCAAAATATCCACAAAAATTCATTTCATACATGTCTTCCAAACTAGAATAATTTGCTTATTTAAATGATTTAACATTGAATACATGTAAATATTAACTATAATAAGTACATGCAAATATTAACTATTTTAACTATAATTAACTACATGTAAATATTTCTAATTTTAAATTTTAATCCCAGATTATATTTGAATGATTTAACATTGAGTACATGTAAATATTAACTATAATAACTACTTGCATATATAAACTATTTTAATATAATATTAACTATATTTAACTACATGTGTAAATATTTTAAATTTTAAATTTTAATCCCACATTCCTTAAAGAGTAAACCAATCACACAATATTCGCTATATAATAAGAATCATTGTTTCTATTCATGACATCACATCAAGTCTTTTGGTTTTTGTTGGAGCAATTTTTGGAGGTGTTGGGTTGGCATTGCTAACTTTGTGGAGGCTTTGCATTCGCATTAGAGGCATTGTGTTGGCACTGGTAATTTTGTGAAGGCATTGTGTTCAGATTGGTAACAAGATTTTTTCGAATTTGAAAGGTTAGTTTTCCTTCTATTCTGTCCATTTAAAGACGATTTTGGGCAAAATCTGTTTTTTCTATGGTTTTTGTGTTCAAAAACTAATTTTTTATATTTTTTTTAGTGAAAAAAGGGGAAAAAAACTCAATTCTTTAGGATTTTTGGACAAAAATTTAGATTTTTTGTTTATTTAAAGGAGAATATATAGTTTTAGTTTATATTAAAACTCTTTATTTTTTTTATTATAAATATATTGGTGGTTTCATTATTTAAATTGTTTTTTTTGTTTTTTATTTGAAAAGTTATATATATATATATATATATATATATATATATATATATATATATATATATATATATATATATATATATATTTTAAATCTTATTCTTAATTTTAATTTATAATTTTAATTTGTTTTTGTTTAGATTTTAAAACATATACTTTAAATTTTTTATTTTGTTGTTTTTTTTAATTTTTAAAATTTTCGATTGTATAGTATTCTATTATAATGGTTTTAATTTAAAAAATAATAAAAAAAATAAAATGACATACATATATATATATATATAATTTTTTGTATTATAAAAAAATTAGATATATTTTTTATTGTTTATTAATTTTTTAAATTATAAATTGAATAATTTTAATTTTTTTATTAAACAACAATTTGTTTTTATTATATATTTTTTAATATTTAAAAAATAAAAACAAATTTTAAATTTTTTTATATTGTTTTGTTTATATTATAAAACATTAATATAAATTTTTATTTTATTGTTTTTTTGTTATATATATATATATATATATATATTATAATTATTTTATTTTTTAAATTTTTTTTAAAATATATAGTTTTTTTTATATATTTATTGGTTTTTTTTTAAAAAGTTTTTAAAAAATATAGTTATTGTTTTTTTTTAATTAAACAAATTATATTTTGGCCGCTTGCTGGGAACTGGAGGCTAGCCGGGTGGTGCCGTGGAGGGCTGCTGAGTCGGCCTTCGGCCTCCGGTCCCTGGCTGGGCAGAGGGTGATTCTCGGAATCGCCCTTCGCCCAGTCGAGGGCTGGAGGCCAGCCGAGCGGTGCCATGAAGGGCTGCCCAGCTGGCCTCCAACCCCCGGCAGACGGCCAAAATTTGTTTTTTTTTAATTTTTAATTATATATATATATATATATATATATATATATATATATATAACCTATTTTTATTTTTTATTTTTTTTAAAATAAAACATTTATAATAAATAAAAAAAATTATTGTTTAATACATATATTAAAACTAATATATAAAATTAAAATTTATATATATGTTTTAAAAATTATAATTAGAACTATTCAAATTTATTATAATTATAATTAATATATATATTTTATAATTATAATTAAAAATATTCCATTTGTAATTTAAAAAATTAAAGTATATATATATGTTTTATAATATAAACAAAATAATATATATATATTATGTTTAATTTGTTTTTTAATTTTTTTAAAATTAAAACAATTATATTTAAAAAAAAATTGTGGTTTATTATAAAACAAAACAAAACATTAAAACAAAAAACAAAAAATTAAAACAAAACAAAACAATTAAAATTAACAAAACAAAACAATTAAAATGAAATATATATATAATTTTCTCTTTAGTTTATAAAAAAAAAATATTTGAACATTTTTTAAATTGTAAATTTAAATGAAAATTATTTGAAAATTTTCTATATATATATGACTTTAATATTTTGTTTTTAAATGAAAATTTTCTATAGTTATTTTTATTGGTTTATTTTCAAGTTATTAGTTTTATAAATAAATCTTGTTTTTTACTTTATTTTACAGACATTATTTTTTGGTAAATTTTAAATTTATATTGGCAAACTTAAAAACAAATTTGATTAACTAAGTTACATGTTTTCTCATTAACTAATATATATATTTCTTTTTATTAGGAAAATGTGATGTAGGAGCATCCTGCTCAAATGTTATTGGTTATTTGGGAGACTTAGGGAGTCTTATGTTTTAAAGAGAAGTTGGTTCTCTAAATGTAATTTTAAATATTTTGAGTGATTTAAAAATAATATTTAATTAATATTGTGAGCATAATTGTAAATGTTCTTAAATGTTGGAGAACATGAGAGAATTAGGGATTCAGTGATTTGAGAAATTATTGTAGATTTTAAATTAAGAATTGGTTGCATGAATTTATGGGATTAGAGGGGATCCTTAGGGATAAAGAGAGATTTTAGAAATTAATGAGGACTTAGAAGAATTAGGGATTTGTTGAGTAAATTAAGGATCTAAACCAATTTTGGTTTGGAATCCATTTGTATATAATTATAAACCTAAAAGGCATAAGCAGAGGTAGGAGAGATATACCGGATACGAGAATTAGAGATAGAGGAAGAGAATTGGAAAAAAACAGAGTGCAGGAAACTGAAGTAATCAAGCCACGGGCTAAAACTCTGTAAACTCCATTTTATGAGTAATTGATTTTAATTTGGTGTGCAATTACAGTTCTGGTATTGAGCTTGATTTGAATTCCTTTGACAATTTGAATTTGAATATATTGGTGGTGCTTTTTTGTTTGGAGTTAAATTTGGGCATATTCTCTGTTATGTGTTATTTAGAATCATTAGCCAAAATGATTGTATGAGATTTTGATTTACCATGAAGGAATTACGCATTTAAGGATTTGATTATAAATTTGTGTGTCTAATCTGGAACAATTGTAGAGGTCGAAAGACATATCTGCAGGAGAACTTATTCTAGGTGATTGAAGTGTTAAAACTGGAAGTTACGTTGTAACCCAAACATAATTAAAGGAGAGCAGATTAAAGAAATTTGGTGGTTTTAATAAAGGAGAGAGGATTTCCAAATAAAGGAATTATGTTTGTTGTGACTGCATTGTGATTTTGTTGAACCCGAGATTCGAAGGCACTGCGGAAATACGATGGAAGCTATCATAATATACTAGCTTGGATGTGCAGAGGTTTTAAATTGAGTAGATGAAGATGTGAATCGTGAGAAAAAATGCAACAAAAGCATGAAATAGATGCTTAGAACAGAAAGCGGTTGAACATGAAATAGTATATCGATGACAGCTTCTGTCAAGTGGAAGATTTAAGGCTGGATCACTTTTATAAGCAAATGCAATTTTTTTTAATACCGGAACCATACATTTTATGAGAACCTTGAATTCGATTTGGAACTTTGAGTCAACAGTAGGATCGGAACCATGAGATGGTTTCTAAAATCAAAGAGTGGTTTTCATATAACTCAGAAGTGGTAAGTGGTAACTGTTGAAGGAGTGCGATAAGGGTCTGGAGGTGCCACGTTGCAGTAAAAAACCAACCATTTTGCATATAATGAAAACCTTAAAGGTCGGGCTTATTAAAATGTGATTGTTGTCGGATGAATGGGTGCATAAAATCAATGGTGAATAGATGCATGGTTAATAAGTTGGGGGCCAGACATTTTATTTGTCAGCATCAAGATTTTAAACCAAAGTTACGAACCAGGTAATTTTTTATTTAAGTGGTCATTTTATATATTTATAATATAGATGTGTTACAAGAAAATTAATCCCACTTAAGGGTTCACGTTAAAGAGATGTATCTTGGGTCACATATATATAATACGCATTTATATGCATACTGTGAGCAAAGGTGTAGCGATGATGCACCAAAATGGCATCAAAAAATATTTCTATGAATGTTTCTGCACCTAGGACTTCAACTCCCAAATCTAAAGTTGCAGTTGGACACACTATGGATACAACTCCCAAATCTAAAGTTGCAACTGGACGCACTATGGATACTGCTAGACGCAATAAGGAGATCATTGCACACACTAATAAAATTCAAGCAAGTGGCTCACCAGGTTCATTAAAGATTATTCATGATTGGAAGAATGTCGAGGAAATAAATAAAACTGATTTCTCATGGTATCTTGAAGACAGTGAAATGGAAGCTGATATATATATCTATCTGGTTTGTGGTATGATTGAGTTAAGTGAACCATATGAAGTGATTGGTAGAGTACGAGACATATGTATGGTCCCGAATACAAACACTATTTATGTTCATGCAAGGGAGGCTAATAAACGTTAGAAGGTTAGATATTGTCTATCAAAGGTCAAGTATGACACAAATGAAATATCTACGAAGTTTTCTGAAGAAATCTCAAGCAACATTGCAAATAACATTGTAAGTATGCTTATTTATATTTACGCTATGCATTATTGTAAGGATCATTCATTTTTTTATAAATTATTGATCATTGACATGTTTTATTTTATTTCATAGGATTTTGTTCTGAGTATTTCAAACATGTTTGAAGGTATTTATTATATGGAGCCAAATGATATGACTATGATCAACACTTTCCACACAGACAAAGAAGAGGAAAGGAGATTGAAGCAAAGATCAATAGCTCGTGACATTGCAATAGTACAAAGAGAGGATCAACCAAGAGTCACTAAGGTGGGTCAATCTAGTAAATCTAAACATGTTGCTTTTGAAGATGTGGAACATGAAAATGAAAATTATGATAGAATTAGCGAGGAGGAGATTAGAACTATTGTGTAAAAGGAGAAAACAAATCAGACACCAAAAAGAAAAATGGCCAAAGATGTCTCTCTTTTACCTGATGATGAAGAGCTTGTTTATAAAAGAATTGATATGTTAACCAATAAGAAGAGGAAATCAAATATTGGTCAACTTGTAAAAGTCATGAGCAACAGTGAAGAACAAACTGAAAGCTCTAACGAAAGCAGAGAAATCATAACACTAGGTGTTGAGTTAGAGGATGACATTATTAAAACAAAACAAAATTCCATTCGATATGAGTTGATGAAGAATAAATTAATTCTTGGTGGCCAAACATTTGAGCTTAATTTCAGCCAATTTTATAGGCCAGATGAAGGACAATCTCAATATCAAATTAGAAAGGCCCATCACCTACATGTACATAATCTGAAAACATTGTTCAGGTTCAATCCATATGCGCATGTGGTGGATTATGTGGTTCTTGTTGATCCACGTGAAGTTCCCAACAAACAGGCATTTGACAAGACAAAATATTTTGATTATAAGTATTATGTAATTGGAGGGAACCATTCAGTACAGGCTAAAAGATAGTTGATTGAGGAATATTCCAATAACTATCTTTTTCAAACAGTGAAATGCATCATTTACGTTGGCTTAATAGAAATAGAATCAAAATTATTGGCATGGGATCATAATGCAGATAATGAGTACAGAATGAAAATGACTTTAATCCAAAGGGTCAGATTTATTCATAATGAATTCATAGAAAAATGTGGTGGGGATAAGACACAAGTGACTCTAACATTTCGGAAGGAATGTTTAATGGAAACATGTTATCAAATTGAAGAAAAAATCAAAGCAAAAGATGGAAAAATGCATTCGAGTATATTCATAAGCATGGATAACATTTTTCAGTTGGCATTTAGAACTAGGGAGATATGGGATTTGATTGATGATATTTTTGAGTGGTGGGAGAATATTTCCATAAAAAATCAGAAGGTTAAAAAGAGTAAACCCATAATATGTACCAAAAGTAAGAAAAATCCTGAAATGAGGCAACTTCCAGAGGATATGACTATCACACCTTGGAGAACAATGCAAGGTGTGAAGGATGAGAAACTAGTCAAATCAATACTAGCTCGTGTGAAGTCGGGTGAATTATCAATGGATGAAATGTGTGCAGAATTTCAAAAGTAAGTTTCTTGAATTATTTCTTAGTTTCCTTTCATTATAATTTTATTTTAAATAAAACATAATGTTGTTGGTAGAATTTTTATATATGTCACTATATTAACAATTTTAACTTAATTTATTCAGTCAGAAGGTTTTTATGAAAATACAAGAACAAATGGTTAAAATGTTGAATGAAGACAGTTGGGATGATGTTGTGCGCCACTACCCATAAGCAAGTTCTACAACAACACTTAAAGATTTTTGTATTGCATTCAATAAGGTATGTTGATTTATACATTCATTTTATTCATATTTAAACTATTTTTATTTTATTACTTATAGATATATATTTTTATGTCATTAAGGATGTCGAAGAAGGATGGAAATGGAGTACTAGATACTTTCAAAAGCTTTATTGAAAAAATTAAGTTGGAAAAGATGAGGAAGAAGCGTCTTATGAATGTTGAACTTGATCCTACTCTTAATCATTACATTTGGAATGGGCTCAACAGTATCCAATATCAAATAATACAAGGTGACTGTGAAGACATTGCATCACTAATACCTAAAAGGGAATATGCCCTAGTTATTGTAGATATTCCTCATGGTTTCAATTTCCTAGACATTGAATATGATAGTGAACCATATATTTATCAAGCTTTTATTAAAGTGGTTACGGGTTTTCAAGAAGTGACAACATCACCAGTTTGGCTATTTGTGACATTTCATTCAGACACACAATTTGCAATGTTATTAACAAGCTTCAAGGGAAAAACAAACTCAAGGATGCAACTTACATGGTATGACTTTGAAATTGTATGTTTGATTACTGTTAAATTTTTTTATTTATGTACAATTTAATTGAACTTTTACTATGTTATGTTACAAGCAAAAGTCAAATATTGTTTCTTCCAAAGATCGGCCTATTATAAATGATTGTGAGTTCATCCATGTTGAATGTTGGAAAAAAGAGGATAGCTATAAGCATATTCTTATGAATCGAGTAGATGGGAAGAGTCACAGTCAAGTATTGGTTCATGATGCAGTTGTAAGAAAACTAACAAATGAGGATAAATATGCAAAAGGAGATATAGTTAACATTTATCAAAAACCGCAGGCATTGATTAACTATCTTATAGATCTATGTTCAAATGAAGGAGATTGAGTTTTTGATTTATTCTTAGGTTCAGGTAAGTTTTATTATACAAATTTGAATTTAAATATTTTATTTTTTACTTGTTATGTCTTTATACTAATTTTCTTATTTATTTCTTTTGTGCTTGATGATTAGATACAAAAATAGCATGTTGTCTACCAAAAGGAAGAAATTGCATTACCATTGAGAAAGACCCACTGCAATGCAAATTTATTCAACAAAAAATTAACGCTCTTCAATTCCTTCCAGATGCGAAGCAAGAAGTTGGTTTGAGAAAAGGGGATTTTAATGAATCATGTGTGGCAAAAAAAGCAAAAGAACCTCAACCACCATTATATGGAATGATTGGAAAGGGACACTTTTGAAGATTTGCAGACATGAAAGATCCTTTAGAAGATGACAATGACCAAAATGAAGCAGAAAATGTTGCGGAAGAAGACATCAATGATATTTTAGAAGATGTTGAACATGGATTAGTTGATATTGTTGATGATCTTTAAGTTTTGCTTGTAAATAAAGCTTAGTTTTGAGATCTATTAATCAGTTTTACTTGTAATGTTTAGACTTTGATATTTTATGAGAAGAATCCATATTTTTTGCAAAAAACATGTGATTACTATAATTTTTTGACATTAAATTCAATACAAATGCTATTTTCTTAAGTTTTTTTATTAATATTTTCCCAAAAAAACAAAAAGTCTCTAAAAGTGTATTTTTTGCATTCTATTTATATTGAAAAATTGTAATTTTTTGTTATATGGTTCAAAATATTGGTTTTTTAGCTACAATTATTTGATGTGCATTGAAATATTAATTAACAATACATAAACATGTAGAAAATATAAATTTATAATATTGACCATTTTTTCATTTTTTTATCTATGTGAAAAAATGAAGATTTCATTACAAATTTTTATTTTAAAAAAAATTAATTTTTTCTTTTTAAAACAAAAGTACATAAATGTGCTTAAAAATGAACATCTCAGGGAAGAAGAAGACATTAGAAAATGTATAGTGTCAAAGTCAATCCTCTAAAAAAATGTTGGTGATGATACACCACCACTATTCAAAATCGACATAAAAAGCATGACAAAAAAAAAAAAAAAATTAATGTGCCAAAAACATGTTCCAAAAAAAAAGTGATTCTGCATCACCACTTTTCAAAATCGGGTGTTTTTCTTGCTACCTCAAAAAAGTAGGTACCAGTTCAGTTACCTATTTGATCGGTAACTATGTTATATATAATGTATGTGTGTCCAAAGCTACAAGCGGTTCTGTTAGAGTCGATATCTGCGAAGAAGACTTATTGTAATAGTCTTGCATAATGGTAGGTTAGAATATTATGACAGAATATTGTTTCTTGTTGATACAAAATAATTTTTTGAGAGACTGACGAGTACATTGATCTATTGAATGTACTTAGTGCATAATGCCTCTTGTTTTGATGCTAATATAAACTAATAAATGGATGAGTTTCCTCCTATGTGTCATATTAATGTAGGAATGTATCAGTTATGTGTATTGGTTTTCTACATGTCAAATAGGGTTTATATTAGTCTCAAACACTCATAACTATGTTTAATTTTCTGAATATTTCCATTTTTTAAGTTGTATGGGATTTATGTAGGTTGACAAGTTTTTTACTGTTTTGAACACTTATTAATGTACTTAATGGGTTGAATTGTTGCAAGGTAGTTGGAGGGAATAGATAATGGGTTTTTGTCTATTTTTCAGAGGAAATAACTTTGGGTAAGGGTTGGTGTAACAACTAATGGTCGAAAGCGTAAACCATTGGAACTTCCCACACACGGTTGGTTTCGATTGTTGCGTTGGTTATCATCATCCTTAGTCACAAGAAAGGAAAAAAATTGAGCAATCACTTCAACGATAGAAGCTTCCATAGGGGCTTTATTCAAATTGTTGAAGTAAGTTTTTCCAAGTGAATTTAATTCCTCAAGAAAGGTGGCCTTTTCCCCATTCAGGGCATTCAAAGCCCAAATAATGTTACATGCTTTACGACCCTTAACAAAATTTTGGAAAAAAATTGTGTTTTCTTCTCCACTTTTTAGTCATGAAACTCTGATTTTTTTCCTTCGTAGCTCTTCCATCTATTCTACAATTCTTATTTTAGTGACCTCAAGATGAAGAATTCTCTATTTGGAGGCTTCGTATGCATAGCCCCCACCCCCCTTCAGGATCCTCCAATCTCCCCAAATCTTCCTCCACATATTTAAGTTCTTCTTACTCCCTTAGTTTCTTCTGAAGGGACCCTTAGATAGTATATTTTTTAACCCTCTTTAGATTTTTAGCAAAATGAGTTGAAATAGACAAGCCCAGATTAGGATTGCAAGGACTCCAATTTTTCGAGACTATATTATGAAATATCTTATCTATTAACCAAGAGGAATTAAATTTAAAAGGGATTGCAAGTTTCTAAAGGCCCTTGTTGGAACCCAAAAAAAAATTGTTTAATTTTTGTAAGGTTAAGGCTACGCAACAGGGATGAGGAGCATTGGAGGTATGAATGAAGCATAGCACAAGGCTGGCGCAAGGAGCAGAGTGTGGAATATGTGGGTGTTGCGCAGAAGGGTGATAGTGGCGTAATTGGAAGTTAGGATTTTTCATAGGAATGGAGTCAGAAAAGGATATTGTGGTAGATTGGAGGTTGGATATATTTTGTAAGAGGATGAGAAGGGGCAGAGTGGAGTTGAATGAATAAAAGGATAATTTAATGGCTAGTATTACACATGGTCCAACTCAAAGATGGGTTTGGAAATATCTTAAAAGTTTGCAGGACAATTGGAACAATTAGGAAGATGGTCGAGAAGGTTTGAGGGGCTTCAAGGAAAAAATAAAGTGGGCTACTAAAAACTGAATGTGTTGAAAATGAAAACAAAGAAGATGCTTCAAATTTAATTTTCCCTTAATTAAATTAGAAGTAAACTGTAATTCCACATCACATGACAACTTGTACGAGTTAACTAATTCAGGAAGACTTAGTTAGTTCATTTAATTCAAGTTGAGGGTCAAACTAGAGGCATGTAGAGTCTCTCCTACTTTTTAGGAGCCATGGTTGAGTTTATTTTGAGTTGTAATTAATTATCTTAATTTAATTGAGTTAAAATAATTTTAACAAGTTCCAACTTATGGAGGAACTAGTGATAGGTCAAGGAATTAAATTAGATTTAATTCACATGAAGTGTTCAATCAGATAACTGAAAATTCACTCATAAATAACTCATGCGTGTCATTTATGGGGAATATCAGGTTGAGATTAGAGTTAAAGGGAAGTGTACTATCAGTTGTATAATCAGAAAATTGTATAGGTGGTTCATGGAGTTAGATGAAGAGCCTTGATGTATTACACAATAATTATTGGGGAATTTCCTTGTTAATAGGGGCCTAATTACCCAAGAAACTGCGCAAGGAAATGGGTAATTCTGAGTCCAAGTAACTGGCTAATTATTGAGCCAAGCTTGCATAGGAATCAGTGAGACGGGCATAGATAGTGTAGAGAGCTCTCAAGCCCGAGAGAAGCATTGTTTTGTTCTCATATTATTTAACTTACGAAATATAAAAATAACAAGGTTTTTAGCTTAGGATTTCCCCAACTAAATATTTGTGTTGTGTGATTGGAATTCTTTCTCTTTCTTGTTCATGTGATTGTGTGATCATAATTGGTTTCCACAATTTGTAGAGTAGATTCAAGTATTTTATTTTAGAATATTAAAAATATCAGTTTGAATATACGTGGATTTTCTACATGGTATTATAGCATGAATCACTATAGAAGAGAGGAATACGGTTTTGTTTTGATCAGGTGAATCGAATTTGCATACCTGCTTTTCAACACTAACAGTAGGATCAGGATGTCTTTCTATGGATTGAGACTAGAATATGACCTTGAGGGTAGTTCGAATTACATAGCTTAGAAGGACAGGATGGAAGTATTGTTGGAAGACAACAGGCTGAAGGGGTTCATATAGAGTGATATTTGCAGGCCCATAGCAACATATGTTCAAAATATAGATGCATGGAAGAATAACTTAGCAAAGGCAAGAAGGATTATATTGGAAGGAGATTGAGATCATATTGTCTCGAATCTCCATGGAAAGGAAACTCAATATGCTATGTGGAAGGCCTTAATATATTTTTTTCAAAACAAAAGTGACCACAGGAAGCTGGCACTCAAGGAAAATCTTAGAAAAATCAAGATGGAGAAGGGCGACACAATAACAAAATACTTGACCAAGTTCACTCGGTGTCAAGATGAACTTGTAAGTGTTGGTGTTATAGTTTTCGAGGATGATTTGGTGAGCCTAAAACTTCTAGGCCTTCCCAAGAGTTGGCACAACTTCCAGGATTCGGTGAATGGGAGAGAGAAGCTACCACGGTGGGAGCGATTGTGGTCAGACTTGGTACAATAAGAGATTTGGTGGAATACCAGAGATTGATCCTCATCAAAGACCGATGATGAGGAGAATTGTGCCTTGGATGGAAAGGAAAATAAAGGGAAAAGGAAGGCATCCCATTCCAATTCATATTCTAGTCAGGCATGCATGAAGAAGGACTTGTCGAAGATTAAATGTTTTCATTGTCATGAGGTAGGACATTATGCCACAAAGTGTCCTCACGTGAATGGCGACAATAATCCCTTAGGAGAAGCGGCAGGTGAATCTCTTTCTTAAAAATTTGATTTGGATTTCACTCTCATCACATGCATGGTGTCATTGGTGATGGGTTTTGTGTGTCACCTAAATAGTGGAGCTTCATTCCATATGAACGGAAACAAATAATTATTCAATAACTTGGAGGAGAAGGATATCCAGATGCACATTGAGATGGGAGATGACGTGAGGTATAGCATGACTGGAATAGGTATTGTTACCGTTAAGAGGGATTCTAGTACTCCTCTCACATTCAAATATGTCATGTATGTTCCTAGTTTAAAGAAGAATTTAGTTTCAGTTGCTATGTTAGAAGACCATGGCTATGACGTGATATTTAGAAAATGAAATCCATTCCTTCATCACAAAGCCATGAGACCAGTGAAGAATATTGGAGTTAGGGTAAAGAAACTCTACAAATTGAATCTAGAATACTATGCTACCTTGAGAACGAAAGAAGAGAAGGTGCATATCCGAGACATCAGTGAGTTATGACATAGAATATTGGGCCATCTATGGGATACATGTAAAGGGTGTACATTGGGTAAGTGCACCAAAGCCACCTTTCATGATAAGGACAGTTGAGCGAAGGTGATCCTTGAAATAGTTCACTCAGATGTGTGTGGACCATTCTCGACAGCCTCCACATAAAAACACAGGTATTATATGATTTTTTTAGATGACATTTCATGCAAGTGTTGGATATTCTTCATGCAGAAGAAATATCCGACGATCTCAAAATTTTGTGATATCAAAGCACTTGTCGAGAAAGTTACAAAGAAGAAGGTGAAGGCTCTCATGAGCGAAAATAGTGGAAAATATGTGTCAAATTAATTCAATAACTTCTGTGCTTTAGAAGGCATTCAATAGGAATTGATAGCACCTCTTAACTCAAAGCAGAATGGGGTTGCAGAAAGGAAGAAAAAAAATATTGTGGGAGAAACATGAGCAATGTTGCATGATCAGGGCCTACCATTGCATTTTTGGGTTGAAACATGCAACCCAAAAATATTTTTGCAGAACATAAGTCCTCATCGGATTCTCGATATGAGTAGACCAGAGGAATATTTTTTCAGGTAAGAATGCAGATGTGGCACACTTTAAAAATTTTGGTTCAACAGTTTATTTTCATGTAACCAAAGATGCAAGGAAAAAGTTCGAACCAACAAATAAGTTGGGAATATTTGTGGGGCACACCGATACACCTCACAACTATGGGGTGTACATTCCATCTCACAAGATGATAGTTGTTAAGAGAGATGTGAAATTAAATGAAAAGAAGGCCATGTGAATTTCCCTTGAGAGGGATCTTCAGTTGAGCGCAGTTGAAGAGATATTAGCTCCAAAATATGAACCTCAAGATGTGGAGGAGTCGCAAGCAGAGACAAAGAGAGTGGAAGCACCCACTCATGTAGAGAAATCAACATATGGAAGGAAGCGCATCAGATAGGATGGAAGGTTGATGCTTGACGCTAAAGAGAATGTCGGAGCACCCACATCACAGCACAGGTAGAGAAGGTCCCTAGATAGATACATTGGATACATGGCTCTTATGAGCGAGAGTGTAGATATTGAGCCATACTCATTCGAGGAAGAAGGGAAACAAACAGTATAGGTTGATTCCATTGTAGAGGAGTATGAATCCATCATCAGAATTAGTGCATGGGAGGTTGTCCCAAGGCCAGGGGGAAAGTCAGTTGTAGGATACAGGTGGATCTACAAGGTGAAGTAGACAACGAATGGGAGTTTTGAGAAACACAAGGGCAGATTTGAGGTGAGAGGGTTCTCTTAGGTGGAGGGAATTGATTATGAGGAGACGTTTTCTCCACTTGAAAGGTACTCGTGAATAAGATCTATCCTTTCACTTTCAGCATAGATGGAATGGAATATACATTAGATGGATGTAAAGAGAACCTTCCTCAATGGAGTGATTGAGTAATAGGTGCACATTGAGTAACTGAAAGATTTTGTGACGTTCAACATAGAGTCGAATGTGTGCAGACTCAAGCGAGCGATGTATGGACTAAAACAAGCACCTCGTGCTTGGTACACCAGGGTAGAAAAGTACTTCATTGGGTTAAGCTTCACCAAAAGTGAAGCAGATATAAACATTTAAAATATTGTGGTAGAAGGTAAATTATTGATTATAGTATTATATGTCGATGATTTGATTCTGACAGGTGATGAGTATCTGATCAAATATTGCAAAGAGGATCTTGCAAGAGAAATTGAGATGAAGGATATGGGGTTCTTGCATTATTTCCTTGGTTTGGAAATTTGGAAAAGGGATGGGGAGCTATTTTTTTCTTAGGGAAAGTATGCCAACAAGATTATGAAGAAGTTTCACATGGAGGGAAGCAAACCCATGGAGACTCCTCTAGCACAGAATTGGAGGAAGGAAGATGCTACTTGAGGCGAAGTGGTAGAAGCTACCATCTATAGGAAAATTTAGGGTTCACTCATGTACTTGGTGAACACACGACCAAACATGTTTTATGTAGTTAACCAACTTAGTCAAGTTATGGTTAAACCTACCAAACTCTATTGGAGGGCAACCAAACATGTGTTGAGATAGCTCAGAGGCACCACTAATTTTTTTCTATGGTACACGCAGAAAAAATTAGTGAATGTTCAAGGTTTCATAGATGCAAATTGGGCAGGGAGTCCATCCAAAAGGAATATCACATCAGGGGGCATCTTTAGTATTGGGTCAACAATAGTTTCCTAGTACAACAGGAGTTAGAGATCAGTTGCACTCAGTTCAACAGAAGCAAAGTACATGGCTGTTAGTCAAGAAACTTGTGAGGCTATCTAGATGAGGAAGATCCTTGTTGGCTTGTTTGGTCAGCAGATGGATGCAACAATGATATATTCTGATAACCAAAGTTGCATCAAACTCTCGGTTAATCTAGTTTTTCATGACAGGTCCAAGCATATTGATATCCGATATCACTATCTCAAAGTTGTGCATAGGAGGATTATGTAATTAGAGTACACTCGTACAGAGAAGGAGTATGAAAACATCTTGACAAAGGCACTATCAATAGGAAAATTTGAGTTCCACGGAGGTAGGATCGGGGTAGTATACAATCCCTTTCTTGCTGAGAGGGAGTGCTGAAAATGGCAACAGGAAGAAGCTTCTAATTTAATTTTCCCTTAATTAAATTAGAATTAAAATGTAATTCCACATCACATGAAAACTTGTACAAGTTAAATAAGTCAGAAAGACTTAGTTAGTTCACTCAATTCGATAGTAGGGTCAAACTAGAGGCATATAGAGCGTCTCCTAATTTGGAGGAGCCCTAGTTGAGTTTATTTTGAGCTGTAATTAATTAACTTAATTTAGTTGAGTTAAAATAAATTTAATTAGTTCTAATTGATGTAGGAACTAGTGAGGGGTGAAGTTAATTAAATTACATTTAATTCAAATGCAGTGATCAATCAGATAACTGATAATTCACTCATAAATAACGCATGCATGTCAGTTTTGAGAAAGGCCCATGTGAGATTGGAGTTAACGGGAAGTGTAATATGAGTTGATATATTACAGAATCATTATTGGGGAATTTTATTCTTAATATGGGCCTAATTACCCAAGAAAATACGCAAGGAAATATGGAATTCCGAGGCCAAGAAATTGGTTAAGTATTGAACCAAGCATGCCTAGGAATCAGTGAGACATACAGAGATAGTGCATAGAGATATCAAGCCTAAGAGAAGCATAGTATTTTTCTCATATTATTTGACTTATGAAATATACAGATAGTGGGGTTTTTATTTGAGGTTTTCCCCAGATAAATCTTTGTGTTGTGAAATTGGAATTATTTCTCTTTCTTGTTCATGTGATTGTGAGATCGCAATTGGTTTCTGAAATTTGTAGAGTAGATTCAAGTATTTTGTTTTAGCATATTATGAATATCATTTTGAATCTACATGTATTTTCTATAGAACACTGGTTGATGTTAAGATGTTGGACGTCGGACGTTTACAAATGGTTAAGTATTGATGTTGGAGGCCAAGAAATTGGTTAAGTATTGAACCAATCCTTCCTAGGAATCAGTGAGATAGACAGAGATAGTGCAGAGAGATATAAAGCCTGAGAGAAGCATTGTATTGTTCTCATATTATTTGAATTATGAAATATACAGATAGTGGGGTTTTTAGCTGTGGTTTCCCTAGATAAATATTTATGTTGTGCGATTGGAATTCTTTCTCTTTCTTGTTCATGTGATTGTGAGATCGTAATTGGTTTCCGCAATTGGTAGAGTAGATTCAAGTATTTTGTTTTAGCATATTACAAATATCATTTTGAATCTACGTGTATTTTATACATAACACTGGTTGATGTTAATTCAAATCCAATGATCAATTAGATAATTGATAATTCACTCATAAATAACACATGCATGTCAGTTTTGAGGAAGACCTAGTTGACATTGGAGTTAACGGGAAGTGTACTTTGAGTTGATGTATTACACAATCATGATTGGGAAATTTATTCTTAATAGGGGCCTAATTACCTAAGAAACTGCACAAGGAAATAAGGAATCCTGACACCAAGAAATTGATTAAGTATTGAACCAAGCTTACATAGGAATCAGTGAGACAAACAGAGATAGTGTAGAGAGATATCAATCCTAAGAGAAGAATTGTATTTTTCTCATATTATTTGACTTATGAAATATACATATAGTGGGGTTTTTAGCTGAGGCTTTCCCCAGATAAATATTTGTGTTGTTCAATTGGAATTATTTCTCTTTCTTGTTCATGTGATTGTGAGATTGTAATTGGTTTCCACAATTGGTAGAGTAGATTCAAGTATTTTGTTTTAGCATATTACAAATATCATTTTGAATCTACGTGTATTTTTGAAAGGACATTGGTTGATGTTAAGATGTTGGATGTTGGACGTTTACAAATGGTTAAGCATTGATGTTGGAGGCCAAGAAATTCGTTAAGTATTGAACGAAGCTTGCCTAGGAATCAGTGAGACAGACAGAGATAGTGCAGAGAGATATCAAGCTTGACAGAAGCATTTTATTTTTCTCATATTATTTTACTTATGAAATATACTGATAGTGGGGTTTTTAGTTGAGTTTTTCCCCATGTTATGCTCCTATACCAATAGGTGTCATCTATCATGATTGACTTGATGGGCTATGTAATATGTTCATACCTTTCCTTGTTGCAAAGGTTTTTCATATTGTCAAAAAATCAAAAATAATTAAAAAATGTAAAGAGGGTATACCCTAAAAGAAAAATAAAAGGGTGAAAAGAATAAAAAATGGCCAAAAAAGTAAAAGAAAATGAACCCCACAAAAACAAAGGCCAAGGAAAGTGTGCAAGTCTAGATGCCACTACTTTTTTCTCTTATGTAATAAACAAATTGTGTGCAACTTGTAACTTATGCCACAATTGATGAACAGTCAAACAACTTAAGCTTGCCTTGTTAATGTTTGAATTTTATGTTTTAGAGATAGAGAATAAAATATGACCAAACTGTTTAATCTTGGTAGATAAGTAGATAGGTAGAGTAAATAAAAGGAGCTCAACAGCTTAATCTGAGCCCTTGGATGTAATAAGGTTAGATTTAGATAGATTTTTAGATGTAAAAGAAAAGAAAGTGTGATAAGGGTTTTCCAGTCTATGTGCACCCTAATAAAGGAGAAAAAATGTTAGGGTAAATTAGGTAGGGTAGGTAGATGATGTTGCAGAATTACATATGATGAATAATGGCTCTAAATGTGTTAATATTTACTTTCATCACAAATGCAAGGCAAACACTATACTGGAAGAATTTCAAGCAAAGCAAAGTCAAATTATTAACTTCCCCTCTCAATTTTCCCTAAAAACTTCACTAATTTCCCCTAAGTACTAAGGCATTTGAAAATTAAAGGGGCTCAAGGCATTTCCTTGACTTTTGGAGGGACCGGACCCTTGGCCCAATAATTGGAAAAACCTAAATACTTAAAACCATTCATCATGACATTCATTCGCTTCTAAAAATTCTTTTCCTTAGTAAAATCCTATTTTACTTAGGAAAATCATGCAATATTTCACAACAACCCTATTCATGCAAGCATAAGTTAAATACATTAAACCAATGTTTTTTACTTAGTGTTTCCATTCATTTTTTCATATTAATTTTAATTTTATTATTTAAATCCCCATACAAATAAACCCTTTCACATATTATTTTAATTATATCCCAAATAATTAATATCCCGCCCCTTTTGGTTGAAAAATAACCATATTAATTTGTGAATTATGATTAATTAGTTAAATTTCTGATTAATCTTTAAGTGCGTCCTCCCATCGTATAAAAGGGATTAATTAACCCTCATGGTTAATTAATAACCTATTCCGCCAATCAACTTCCCCCCGATGTGATTAATTCAAAATAAATTACATTGGGCCCGCTCGTTATCTCTCCGTCATCTCGTCACCCCGACCACCGTTCGATCAATCAATCTGAGATCAACGGTTATTATCCATATCGCTAGCCATCCACGTCCGAACGATAACACGTGATGGCCAAGCGGTTTTCTAGACCGTACAGTGCCACGCGTCATGCATCATATGGAATTTCTCGCCCTCCGCTCAAAACCACTCTTCCCCAAAAGCTGTGCAATGGAAACTGCTTACCGCCTACCTCCCGTGACAAAGTCACCGTACCTGTTGATGTCATCCATTAAAATAATAAAAAACCCGCCAACCTTTGACTTTGTGAATAAAACAAACAAATGCATGTTATTTTCATCATTTTATCCTGCAACCAGTGCGCCCATGAAAAAAACGTCAAAATCAGTTGTTGAAGATTTCCAACCGCCACTTTGCCAAACGATTTTCAGTTGAACCAGTCAGCTATCGCCTGCACCTGTTTCCTCAGTATTCACTTTCCGAAATAGAACCAGAATACCAGAAGCACAATGGTGTGAAGACATGTTGGACCTTTTGTAAAAAATATCCTTGGATGAATTTTGGTTATTTACTACAGTAAGTAATGACAAAAAGGATAAACATGGATCTAACAGGTTAAAGTGTATCAGGTAAAAGTCAGAGTGAAAATTAAAATGAAGTTACAAAGCAGTCAAAGGTAAAAAGTAAAAGTAAATACAGAGGCATTAAAATGGTAAAAAGAAATGAAAATACTTTCACCAACATTGAATTTTGTCTAAAGTGAAAGTAAAACAGTCAAAAGAACAAAAAAAAGTGAAAAGATGAAAAACACAACAAGAAGGAACATTTTTGCAGAAATTTCATGTTTTAGTCATTGTTTTGCAGAAACTATTGTGATCAATACAAGATTAATTTTTCAAAACTAAAGGATTTTTATGTTCTTAAGAGGACCATCTTCAAAAACCTCTCTCACTTTTCTAACATCTATTATGGTTTTGGAAATATTAAACAATGTTGGAAAGCACTTTTTGCAGAAAATTCCATTTAAGTCATCATTTTGCAGAGAATATTGTGGCCAATCCGAAATACATCATACAAAAATAAAGGAGGTTTTTGTTCCTAAGAGACCCATCTACAAAACCCTATCTCACTGTTTGCACAATGATTTTAGAATTAGAGATACATGCACATATTTACAGGCTATTTTTCAGACTTTGTAAAACTCTGTTTTACACATATTTTGACAGAGCCTATTGTGCACCACTGGAGAGGAATTTTAGGAAAATGAAAGGGGTTTATCTCATAAAAATATTTATCTACAATAACCTCTTTCACTTTTTACATATCTATTACAGATTGATAAAGACAAAGATATGATTGGACCCGAAGTTTGCAGAATTGTTGGAGCAGAATGCACAAAGAAAGGAAGCAATTAGTGACTTGGATGCCTCATCATCAACTAAGAGTTGGATCAAATTCGAATTCTCCTCTTTATCATCACCTATCCATACAAAATAGTGCCAAATAGATGCATTATTTTGAGTGTCCTTTACTTAAGTTCTATTTATGTAAAATAGTTGGAGAGATTTGTGAACTAATCTTGATATTTTTTCAAGATATTTTAGTTTAGAATTTGTATAAATACTTCACTCTTGGAAGTATTTTGGGGGTGGATTCTTAGAATTTGCTGTAACATTGGCTATTTTGGAATAAAGTGTTATTGGAGAAATTTTGTGTGGCAAGCTGGATGAGGAATTGATGCGAAATATTTTTTACAGGATTCTTGTGTCAGACTACGGATAAATAAGTCATCTATTTATTATGTTTTGAAGTCTTTATATTTGTTTATTATATCAACTATGTTTCATTTCCGAATAATTAACAAAAAGGAATAAATCAGAAATTACTTAAGTGTAATATGATTTTAATCATTATTATTCTAAATGTTTTCTTCTGAACTCGTTTAAACAGTGAATTCTTAATTGCTCCTGTTTTTATAGTTTAAGCATTCTGATTATTTAGTAAAGAATACTCAATTTATCTTTATTAATAATCACTCAATTTCCATCTTTCAAAGGTGTTGAAGGATTCTTAATTTCCCTTCATCAAATTTGAGTTCATCCCATTCACTTTAAGATCTATAATTGTTCCTTGTTTGATTACCTTGCCCTGTGAAACCATCTTTTGTTAAGAAACTTAATCCAGTTAAGCCATTTTCCTTTGACTCCATCAGCCCAATGGCCTGAAATACTAAATCTTGCCATCAGCTATTGAATTCCATCACCCAAACTCAATCAAAACCCCTGGACTTTATAACTAGCCTAATATCTTTCAAAACAAAGTTAAATTTTACAAAGAGAGCCCTCTCTGGGTACAGATTGGCTAGATTTTGTACCTAAAAGTTGGTATGTGGTTACCTCGGACTATTTCTTTTGAACCTGGAGAAATTACTGAGTGATAAAATAGTGGCGAATCCACTGGGGATCTGAATAATTTTATTGTTACTATTGTTTACTTTATAAACTACAGACGGAGCCTGAAGTTGGCGAGGTAGCCTTTGAACTTCTTTTGCTCTGCAATTGCATAAGTAAATAAATGCTTCTTCAGTCTATCTCCGGTCTAGTTTATGAACTGAACTTTGGTTTCAAACATTTGATCAGTTCCTCTAGTCAAATAAATCTTTAAGAAAACTTAAATCCAATATCTGAAACTTCTTAAAGAAATTATTGAAGTTGTATTGTTCATTCCATTTAAACATAGTGGCGAATCCACTGGGAAGAATAACCTTTTTCTTCAGAAATATTTTATAGTTTCAGATCTGATCTATGATGGTGGACAATGATCAAACACAAAAATGTTAAAATCATCCACCTGGCGACTCCAAATTAATTTCACAATCAAGACTCCACTGGAGGAATGAACCTCAAAGAATAATATGGAAAGATCAGGCTTTCAACTTGGATCTTAATCCAAGAAATTATGTTCTTTCTCATTAAGAATGTTTTTCAATGTATATTGTATTTTATAGAAGATCTTAGATTAGTTTTTAGTTATTTTCCTTTGAATATTGTAAGTAATAGTTCCCCTAATCTCTTTGAGCAGCTTTCTTATGAATCTAATGATGATCATTTTCCAATTAAGAAGACTCAAATAATCAAGACTGATCCTACAATCCCTATACATATCCCTGTGCCATATAAAGTTCCAGATAGATATAAGCCCCTTATTTTACCTCCTATACTCCATGATTTTCCTAAAAAATACTACAAGTATCTTCCTAGATTTGATGGAGAGAATGGTATCACTGCCCAAAAACATATTCAAGGTTTTGAGAATTATTTGGATTTATTTGAGATTGATGAAGATGATGTTCAAATCAGACTTTTTTCTCTTTTTTTGCAAAATAGAATAAAGAGTTGGTTCAAAAATCTGCCTAATGCTAGCATCTCAAATTTCCAGCAGTTTATCAAACTTTTCCTTGATAGATGGATAATCAAAGTTAATCATTTTGTGATCATGGAAGAATATAATCAATTAAAAAGACATCCAAATGAAATAATACAACAATTTTCTGACAGATTTAATCAAGTTTATTATTCATTGCCAGATAATATTAGACCTCCTCATGATTCAGTTCTCTTGCATTATCCAAGTGCCTTTGATCCAGAAATATAATTTTGATTAAGAGAAAGAGATCCAAAAACACTTGTACAGATGCAGAACATTGCAGTCGATGTAGAAGTTAATCTGCAAATCAAATAGGAAAAGTTGAAAGCGGAAGAAGAGGAAAAGAAAAATATTGCAGAGGTAAAACTCAGCCTTTTGGTAAGAAAACTAGATGAAAGAACACATGATATCACTATGAAAGATGAATTTTTTATTCAAAATCACCATGAAGAAATAGAAGAGGTTGATAACCATGAACAAATTCCTGCTAATTCCAATTATCATAGATCAGAAAATGAATTTACAGATCAATATGAGGAAGAGGAATATGCTGATCTAATGTGTATGTTTGATGACATTCCTTCTTTTGATAATTTGCCTAAGTATGATCATTATGATGATAGTTATGTTCTCCAAACTCAAGATAACTTTACAAAGCAATCAGAAGCTAGTTTGTGGGATGAAGAAACTCAGTTTCAGCAGATTGAAGACAGTAATCAGCCAATACAAATCAGCCATGAGAGTGAGGAAGAAAAAGCAGAAAATGTGGAAATAAGTGAAGGTTATTTACCTCTTTGTTTTGCTTCATTTCAGTTCATTAGAGACAATTATCATGCCATCAATAATCAGCAATATTTAGGAATTGTGATTGACAACAAAGAAGATAATGAAACTATTGATCAAGATTTTTCAGTTTCACAATTGCAGTTATCAGTTCCCATTGAAATAAATAATCAAATGACACAAAAAAGTTCCATACCACTATGTTTTGAACCATTTCAGCTTTTAAAGGAAATGTGGTATAACATATTTAATGAAAAGGATGAGAAACTTGTTGAAGTTTATGAAGTCTCATGGAAACCTATATGCTATAGGTTGCAACCATTTTCCCAAGTTTTTCAGGATCCAATAGCAGATATGTTGAATATTGAAGGCATTCAAAGCATTCCTCTGTTAACTAACTATGATTTTCAGAATCAAGATGATAAAAGATTCAACACTCAAACATTACAATCAGTAGGAATATCATCACAAATCTTATCTGAAAGTTTACAGGGAGATAAAGATGAAAATAACATTTCATATTCATGGTATGGAGGCCATCCATAACAGATGTACAGTTGTTCAGATCAGTTAAACATCAGTGTATATATTTTGGAAGATCCTTTTGTATAGTTTCTAGAGTCAACAAAGGAAATCAAGTGTTTCCTTATCCTCTCATTTGTTGACAAGTTTCTAATAGGTTGTAGAAGTACAATTTTGATAATCAACAAGAAAATGCAACAAAATATATCAAAGTACATAATGCTTGAATGGTTGCATTGGCTATTTCATTTTACCTAACTAGCAGTTGAACAGTAGATTGAGTAGGTAGATGAGTGCTAATAAGCTCAGAATTTTGAGCATTTTTTTTTAGTTTTCAATTTTTAGCTAGTTTTTCATTAAGTTGGTTTGAATTTTTTTTTTGTGTGTTGTTTTAGTTTCAGATCAGATTTCAGTTTGCAGAAGACAGAAGACACTTACTAAGGTCATCAAAGGTCAAAGATGAAGGCAACTGATCTGCTGTTCTTGACTTTTCACCAGGAAAAGCCATCCCCAAGTGGAGCCGGTGTTATGCTTCTATACCAATAGGTGTCATATATCATGATTGACTTGATGGGATATGTAATATGTTCATATCTTTCCTTGTTGCAAAGGTTTTTCATATTGTCAAAAAATAAAAAATAATTAAAAAATGTAAAGAGGGTATACCCTAAAAGAAAAATCAAAGGGTGAAAAGAATAAAAAATGGCCAAAAAAGTAAAAGAAAATGAACCCCACTAAAAGAAAGGCCAAGGAAAGTGTGCAAGTCTAAATGCCACTACTTTTTTCTCTTATGTAATAAACAAATTGTGTGCAACTTGTAACTTATGCCACAATTGATGAACAATTGAAACTATTTAATTTTGGCAGATAAGTAGATAGGTAGAGTAAATAAAAGGAGCTCAACAGCTTAATCTGAGCCCTTAGATGTAATAAGGTTAGATTTAGATAGATTTATAGATGTAAATGAAAAAAAAGTGTGATAAGGGTTTGCCAGTCTAAGTGCACACTAATAAAGGAGAAACAAATGTTAGGGTAAAGTAGGTAGGGTAGGTAGATGATGTTGCAGAATTACATATGATGAATAATGGCTCTAAATTTGTTAATATTTACTTTCATCACAAATGCAAGGCAAACACTATACTGGAATAATTTCAAGCAAAAAAAAGTCAAATTATTAACTTCTCCTCTCAATTTTCCCTAAAAACTTCACTACTTTCCCCTAAGTACAAAGGCATTTGAAAATTAAAGGGGCTCAAGGCATTTCCTTGACTTTTGGAGGGACAGGACCCTGGGCCCAATAATTGGAAAAGCCTAAATACTTAAAACCATTCATCATGACATTCATTCACTTCTAAAAATTCTTTTCCTCAATAAAATCCTATTTTACTTAGGAAAATCATGCAATATTTCACAACAACCCTATTCATGCAAGCATAAGTTAAATACATTAAACCAATGTTTTTACTTAGCGTTTCTGTTCATTTTTTCATATTAATTTTGATTTTATTATTTAAATCCCCATACAAATAAACTCTTTCCCATATTATTTTAATTATATCCCAAATAATTAATATACCGCCCCTTTTGGTTGAAAAATAACCATATTAATTTGTGAATTATGATTAATTAGTTAAATTTCTGATTAATCGTCAAGCGCGTCCTCCCGTCGTATAAAAGGGATTAACTAACCCTCATGGTTAATTAATAACCTGTTCCGCCAATTAACTTCCCCCCCCGATGCGATTAATTCAAAATAAATTACATTGGGCCCGCTCGTTATCTCTCTGTCATCTCGTCACCCCAACCACCATTCGATCAATCAATCTGAGATCAACAGTTATTATCCATATCGCTAGCCATCCACGTCCGAATGATAATGCGCGATGGCCAAGTAGTTTTCTGGACCATATAGTGCCACGTGTCATGCATCGTATGGAATCACTCGCCCTCCACTCAAAACCACTCTTCCCCAAAAGCTGTGCGATCGAAACCGCTTACCGCCTACCTCTCGTGACAAAGCCACCGTACCTACTGACGTCATCCATTAAAATAATAAAAAACCCACCAAACTTTGACTTTATGAATAAAACAAACAAATGCACATTATTTTCATCATTTTATCCCGCGACCAGTGCTCCCATGCAAAAAACGTCAAAATCAGTTGTTGAATATTTCCAACCGCCACTTTGCCAAACGATTTTCAGCTGAAGCAGTCAGCTATCGCCTGCACCTGTTTCCTCAGTATTCACTTTCCGAAACAGAACCAGAATACCAGAAACACAATGGCGTGAAGACATGTTGGACCTTTTGTAAAAAATATCCTTGGATGAATTTTGGATATTTACTACAGTAAGTAATGACAAAAAGGATAAACATGGATCTAACAGGTTAAAGTGTATCAGGTAAAAGTCAGAGTGAAAGTTAAAATGAAGTTACAGAGCAGTCAAAGGTAAACAATAAAAGTAAATACAGAGGCAGTGAAATGGTAAAAATAAATGAAAATACTTTCACCAACATTGAATTTTGTCTAAAGTGAAAGCAAAACAGTCAACAGAACAAAAAAAAGTGAAAAGATGAAAAACACAATAAGAAGGAACATTTTTGCAGAAATTTCATGTTTTAGTCATTGTTTTGCAGAAACTATTGTGATCAATACAAGATGAATTTTTCAAAACTGAAGGAGGTTTATGTTCTTAAGAGGACCATCTACAAAAAAATCTCTCACTTTTCTAATAGCTATTATGGTTTTGTAAATATTAAACAATGTTGGAGAGCACTTTTTGCAGAAAATTCCAGTTAAGTCATCATTTTGCAGAGAATATTTTGGCCAATCCGAAATACAAGATACAAAATGGAAGGAGTTTTTTGTTCCTACGAGACCCATCTACAAAAACCTATCTCATTTTGTTCACGGTGATTTCAGAATTAGAGATACATGCACATATTTATAGGCTATTTTTCAGACTCTGTAAAACTCTGTTTTACACATATTTTGATAGAGCCTATTGTGCACATATGGAGAGGAATTTTAGGAAACTGAAAGAGGTTTATCTCAAAAACTTATTAATACACAATAACCGCTTTCACTTTTTACATATCTATTACGTATTGAGAAATAAAAAGATATCATTGGACCCCAAGTTTGCAAATTGTTGGAGCAGAATGCACAAAGAAAGGAAGGAGTTAGTGACTTGGATGCCTCATCTTCAACTAAGAGTTGGATCAAATTCGAGTTCTCCTCTTTGTCATCACCTATCCATAAAACATAGTGCCAAATATATGCATTAGTTTGAGTTTCCTTTACTTAAGTTCTATTTATGTAAAATGGTTGGAGAGATTTGTGAACTAATCTTGATATTTTTTCAAGATATTTTAGTTTAGAATTTGTATAAATACTTCACTCTTGGAAGTATTTTGGGGGTGGATTCTTAGAATCTGCTGTAATATTGACTATTTTGGAATAAAGTGCTGTTGGAGAAATTTTGTGTGGCTAGCTGGACGAGGAATTGATGCGAAAGACTTTTTACAGGATTCTTGTATCAGACGACGGATCAATAAGTCATCCATCTCTTATGTGTTAAAGTCTTTATATTTGTTTATTATACCATCTGTGTTTCATTTCTGAATAATTAACGAAAAGAAATAAATTATAAAGTGCTTAAGTGCAATCTGTTTTTAATCGTTAGTATTCTAAATGTTTTCTTCTAAATTGGTTTAAACAGTGAATTCTTAATTGCTCCTGTTTTTCTAGTTTAAACATTTTGATTATTTGATGAAGAATAATTAATTTCTCTTTATTAATAATCACTCAATTTCCCTCTTATAAATGTGTTGAAGGATTCTTAATTTCCCTTTCATCCATTTTGATTACATCCCATTCACTTTAGATCTATGATTGTTCCCTGTTTGATTATCTTGCCCTGTGAAACCATTTTTTGTTAAGAAAATTAATCCAGTGAAGCCATTTTCCTTTGACTCCATTAGCCCAATGGCCTAAAATAATAAATCTTGCCCTCAGTTATTGAATTCTACCACCCAAACTCAAACAAAACCCTTGGACTTTATAACTAGCCTAATATCTTCTAAAACAAAGCTAAATTTTACAGAGACAGCCCTCTCTGGGTACAGATTGGCTAGATTCTGCACCTAAAAGTTGGTTTGTGGTTACCTCAGACCCCTTTCCTCTTCCCAACAACTTCAAGGAAAATTTGAGTGATAACACCCCAGATAATTTTTTGTGTTCTGCGATTGGAATTCTTTCTCTTTCTTGTTCATGTGATTGTGAGATCGTAATTGGTTTCCACAATTTGTAGAGTAGATTCAAGTATTTTGTTTATCATATTACAAATATCATTTTGAATCTATGTGTATTTTCTACACAACACTGGTTGATGTTAATTCAAATCTAGTGATCAATCAGATAACTAATAATTCACTCATAAATAATGCATGCATGTCAGTTTTGAGGAAGACCTAGTTGAGATTAGAGTTAACGGGAAGTGTACTATGAGTTGATGTATTACACAATCATTATTGGGGAATTTTCTTCTTAATAGGGGCCTAATTACCCAAGAGACTGCGTAATGAAATAGGGAATCCTGAGGCCAAGAAATTTGTTAAGTATTGAACCAAGCTTACCTAGGAATCAGTGAGACAGACAGACATAGTGCAGAGAGATATCAAGCCTGAGAGAAGCATTGTATTGTTCTGATATTATTTGACTTATGACTATAAGGATAGTGGGGTTTTTAGCTAAGGTTTTCCCCAGATAAATATTTATGTTGTGCGATTGGAATTCTTTCTCTTTCTTGTTCATGTGATTGTGAGATCGTAATTGGTTTCCGCAATTTGTAGAGTAGATTCAAGTATTTTGTTTTAGCATATTAAAAATATCATTTTGAATCTACGTGTATTTTCTATAGAACACTAGTTGGTGTTAAGATGTTGGACGTTGGATGTAGGAAATGGAGTTGTATATCTTCTTTTGCAATAATATAATGTCGATGTAATGTCTGTTTAATGTGTGTGTGTCCAAAGCTACATGTGGGTCTGTTAGAGTCGATATCTGCGGAGAAACATTATTGAAATAGTCTTGCATAATGTCATGTTAGAATATTACGATGTGAATCTTTTTTCTTATTGATACACAACAAGTTTTTGAGAGGTTGATGAGCATGTTGATCTATTGAATGTACTCAACGCATAATACCTCTTTTTTTGATGCTAATATAAACTAACGAATGGATGAGTTGCCTCCTTTGTGCCATATTGATGTATGAATGTGTCATTTATGTGTATTGGTTTTCTACATATCAAATGGGGTTTATATTAGTCTCGAACACTGATAACTGTGTTTAATGGTATGAATTTTTCCATTTTTTACGTTGTATGGGATTTATGTAGGTTGATAGGTTTGTTACTGTTTTGAACACTTATTAATGTAATTAATGGGTTGAACTATTAAAAGGTATTTGGAGGGAACAGATAATGTTTTTGTGTCTCTTTCTCAAAGGAAATAACCTTGGGTAAGGGTAGGTGTAACAACTAATGGTCGAAGGCGTAAACCATTGGAACTTCCCGTGCATTGTTGTTTTCGGTTCTTGTGTTTATTATCATCATCCTTAATCGCAACGAAGGAAACAATTTGAGTCATCACTTCAGCAATAAAATCTTCCATAGTGTATTTATACAATTTGTTGAAGTAAATTTTTCCAAGTGAAGTTAATTCCTCAAAAGAGGTGGCCTTTCCCCCATTCAGGGCATTCAAAGCCCAAATAGTGTTACACGCTTTATGACCCTTAACAAAATTTTGGAAAATTTTTGTGTTTTCTTCTCCACTTTTCAGCCATGCAACTCTTTTTTTTTTACTCCATAGCTCTTCCCTTTCTTCTACAATTCTTCATTTAGTAACCTCAAACTGAATAATTCTCTATTTTGAGGCTTCGTATGCATAGCCACCCCCCTTTAGGAGCCTTTGATATCCCCAAATCTTCCTCCACATATTTAAGTTCCTCTTCTTCCCTTAGTTTCTTTTAAAGGGACCCCTAGATAGTAGCTTTTTTAACCCTCTTTATATTTTTAGAAAAATGAGTTGGAATAGAGAATCCCATATTAGGATTGCAAGGAATGCAATTTTCCGAGACTATATTGTGAAATCTCTTGTCTATTAACCAAGGGGAATTAAATTTAAAATGGATTGCAAGTTTCTAAAGGCCCCTGTTGGAACCCATTTTTTTTTGTTTAATTTTTGTAAGGATAAGGCCACACAATATGGATGAGGAGCATGAGAGGTATGAATGAAGTGAAATACAAGGAAGATATAGGGAGTAGATTGTGTTATAGTTGGGAGCTACGCGAAAGGGTTATAATGGTGTCTAAGGATGGAAGGCACAATCCCAGAGAATATTGGAAGTTAGGATTTTGTAGAGGAATGAAGTTGACCAAGGATGTCATGGCATATTGTAGGTTGAAGATATTTTGTAGGAAGAGGAGAAGGGGCACAATGGAGCTGAATGGAAGAAAGGATACTTTGAATGGCTAGTATTACACGTGGACCAAATCAGATATGGGTCGGGAAATATCTTAATGATTTTAAAGGCAGTTGAAACAATAAGGCAGAGGGCCGAGAAGGTTTGAGGGGCTTCTAGGCGAAGATAAAGCAATTTTATAAATACCAAATGTAGGTTTATGTTCATATGATGAACATAGGAAGCATAAATGTATAGTTTGACTACGGTCATATAATGTCAGTGTCATGTTTGTATAATGTCTGTATGTCCAAATCTATAGGCATGTCTATTAGAGTCTATAGCTGCACAAAAACCTTATTTTAATAGCCTTTCATAATGGTATGTTAGAAGATTATGATATGAATAATGTTTCATGTTGTTACACAACAAGCCTTTGAGAGGTCGATGACCCTGTTGATCTATTGAATGTACTTAGCACATATCGCCTCTTCTTTTGATGCAAATATAAACTAATGAATGGATGATTTGCCTCTTATGTGTCATATTGATGTATGCATGTGTTATTTTTGCATATTGGTTTTCTACATGTAAAATGGGGTTTATATTAGTCCCAAACACTCATAATTTTGTTTAATGGTCTGAATATCTCCATTGTTTATGTTGTATGGGATTTATGTAGGATGACATGTTTGTTACTATTTTGAACACTTATTAATGTAATTAATGGGCCGAAATGTTACAGGGTAGTTGGAGGGAATATATAATGTGTCTCTGTCTATTTTTCAGAGGAAATAACCTTGGGTAAGGGTTAGTGTAATAGCTAATGGCAAAAAGCATAAACCATTAAAACTTTTCGCATGCTGTTGGTTTAGATTGTTGCATTGTTTGGTAGGATGAGGAGCATGAAGCTCTTCGTAGTACACAATATTGGGGTGATGGTCAGGTGTGTGTTGGTAGGATTTCAGTGTCATAATCCATAGACAGTCCCGTCAGACTGCGAAAACATGGTTATGACAGCCACCCATTAGCATCTCAGGTGAGACTTCACCCTCTCTATGGGTATTCTCGAAAGGGCTGATGTTGAGAGGGTTTTTGTTGGTCACTGTGTATCAAATATTGAATCTTATAGAATCCTACATGAGAAAAACCCCCTTTAAATTCCAAGAAATAAGGACGATGATCAAATACTCCTCCAGTCCTGATTCACTGCTAAAATAGAGGGATAATTTCCATCAATTATTCATACATAAGAAAATGATCAAGGCGCTTAGCAAGAATCACCTCCCTGGATTTCCTATTTCTTCGTGAGGGTTTATACTTAGTTAAGTCCACATCAATTAGCTTGTTCACCACAAAAAGGTGTGTGAAACAACTTGTAAGGGATTCCATGTGGGCATGTTTGCCCCGAACATCAGAAGCCTTGATCGAGAATTTAAGTTCCCCTCCTACCACCAAATTATTAGACTTCCTGAAGGATTTCCCAATTCACTAATTTGAGAAAGGGAAATGATCTTGACAAATTCCATAGATATTTACCATTGTGAATTCCATCCCCAACTTCGAGGATAAAATTTCCACTCCCAGGATCGAGTCAGATCCCCACGAATAGTTAGATTTGATCATTTTAGTGTTTAAACCTAAGGCGAAACCCCCAAAGCGACCCTTCACATCTGATCCAAAAAAATACTAGCTTGAAAAGAGGCAAACTAGAACATGTGAAATATTTTCCCCGTCATTCATAGTTTCCTAAAGGGAAAGAATGCCAAGATTCACATTTTGAACAAGTCCACACAAGGCTTGTTTTTTGGACAAACTACCCAAGCCTCAAAAATTGAAAGAGATGACAATCATGAAGGAATTTTCTCAAGGGCTTGCACCACTCTAATATACCCTACAATAGACCTTAGTCTTTTTTCTGCAATATCATGGGGACCTTTCATCTTAGCCTTGGAGATATGGGATTTCCTCCCCCAAAATCGACCCCTGGGCTTGTTCAAGGAAAATGAGCCACGAACACCAAAACCCAAAAAGGTATCATCCTTTGACGTTCTAGGATGAAGGTTATAATGAGAGAGGGATTCATATTATTCTTCCATCGCCGAAGGTAATGTAATTATGGGGGAGGGATATGAAGGAATGACAGGGGCATAAGGGAAAGTAACAAGAGTAGTTAGGGAAAGGGAAGAGGACAATATGATAAATATATGATGGATACTAGAGGGAATAGAAACAATTTCCAAAATGTTGTAGAATTAATTAAACAATTGATAGAGTGAAGAAGAGGGGAGGTAACCGAAGGGGAGATGACCATAGAAGATGGAGCCCGAGCCTCCTGACTTCTTTGTGTTCTTGCAACCAACAGAGAATCAACTAAATCTTCATATCTTGTAACCTTCACCTTTTGCACGGGATGACCAATCTATAGAACATGAGCTGAGGGCACCCCTGTTATGTTTTCCTTTTTCCCTAGTAGCAACCCCTATTTTTGTTCTATGTGAAGATCTCCTATGCCTTTTTTACCTATGAAGGGAAGAGAACAATCCCTCATGACATGCCCATTGCAATGGCACCGCTGACACATGAATGGGATACCTTCATAGTCTATAGACAGACAAAGAGAAAACCCCTTGCAACATAGATCCAAATATTCACATAACCCCTTGTGCGTTAAATTAATCAACACCCTTGCCATAATCATGATTCTAGTTGTCCTGAATGACATATCCACTTCCATAAAGATCATCGGTTTGTTCCCTATAGCTCTAAACAAATCCATCGACTAGAGTTGTGGTGGAAGACTGGGTAGTCTGACCCATATAGGTGCACTATTAAGTCTTTCAAAAATTACATCAAATAAAAGTTTTAATTGCTTAATTAACACACGGTAGGATGAAATACTCCAATTTTTCACCAGAACCCAAGATACAATGTTAGTTTAACCAATTCTAAGCATGAACCAACCATAAACCAAAATAATTACCTCCATAACCACCTCTAGCAATTTTACCCATTCTTTGTTGATCCAATCGCATAGGAAATCCACTCAGAAACATCATCCTTTGGTTCGCTCGACCACCTCCAGCTCTACCATGGTCATTAATTCTCATAATTGGACATCCTCCCCAAGAACCAATTCTTGGTTATCACACTTTATTTCAATGCATCGACCCTTCTTTCTCTACATTGCTACGTATGTATGTCCTTCAAGATGTGCCGAAAAACCATTAGCTTCCACAAACTTTACCTACTCACCTTCAGAGTCTAGGCACCTTCCCTCACCTCCAAATTAAATAGAATCAACTACATTTCCTCCTCCGTGGTTTTCACCAAGAAATCCTAGTGAAATGATACCTAAGGGGATATTTTTTGAGCAAGACCATTGCTACTAGAAAACCCCACATCTAACAAAACCTCCAAAAAACCCTCCTCCTCGATGTGATAAAAAATAACAGAATAAATCCCTCTAGTCTATTGTTGCTCAAATGATGGCCACCCACACAAAAAACATCCAATATTCAGGTCAACTGAAGAGAAGGCAAAAAATTTCCTAGAGTAAGGAAGGATACCTAAGTTCGCTTCCCTAACAATGCACAAAGACACAAACACTAAAATACCCCCCTGAGCTTGTAGTTGAGACACTCGTAGGTAGAGATTGATTGGATTTCAACTGTGTACAAAGATTGAAGCTGAGACAAACCCATGTTATCTGATGGGGAAATTCCAAAAACATCCCAAGCCTTGACTATGCCCAACTAAGATGGCACTTCAGATCAGATCGATACACAATTGTTGGGGTCAAACCCATAATCCACTAGATGCTTCATCAAATCGCTGTGAAAACTTAATAAATTTGTTCCAAGACCATGACACAAATCACCGACAAAGGTAGATAAAAACCTAACCTCAGAAAAAATCAATAAATAGACTTATTGCTCTACGGTCATTGAAATGTGCAAACCATAGAATGACCATCACACCACAAACCCCATACCCCCCCCCCCCACATCAACCCATAACTTATAGTATGCATTAGAAAATTTATCTCATCAAACCAATGATATAATATGGGTGATGTTTGTGGTTTATGGATGACAATTTCTAATTGTGATTCTCATTATAAAGTCTTGATATCTAAGTAATCACTCAAATATTATAACATACGTTTTCCTCATATAAAATACAAGTATATTTCTCATGTAAATAAATGTGTTTATTTTAATATTTAAGATTCCTATATAAATTTAAGTTGGCCTGACATAATATGCTACACATTTTAATTCATTAACCAATAAAATCATAATTTTTAGTGAAATGGTAATTTTTTTATTTGCACTCTATTTTAGGATTTATAAAAAGATTCAGTGCTCTTTGAAAACTTTAAAACATTTGGATTATATAAATTGAACTAATCAAATTTACAATTTCAATGATAATAACCATTAACATCTATTAAGATAGAAATGGTCTATCACACCTTAAGAAGGTAAGATATTACTCCATATTATTTACCTTTTCATTTATATGCTAAAAAAACATTAAGATAAATGTTCCAAGGTCACTATAGTTTTAGGGGTGGTAGGAGGGGGAGGGGTCCTTTATGGCTGTCGGGAAACCAAAGTTTTAGAGTATTCATGGGGCTTGGGGAAGATGACAAATAATGAGGTAGACACCTATGGTTTACTTCATGATATTCTTCTCACCAAAGAGTTTTAGGTCTCTTCTCCCATTGTGTTGGGTGGCTCTCTTTCAATAATTCAGTATTTGGTCAAAGGATCTTCACCTATATACAAAATTCTGGATAATCTCCTGAATCGGATTAAGAAGGTATCAAAAGACACTGCAAATATGAGTTTTAAGCACATTCTAGGGTTAATTTCCAGTAAGTATATCAATGTGCCAACCAAAGTTGCAATTTGAAGTTTGGAGGGCTAATGCTAATGGTCAATTAAGACCATCCTCCATCCCTTAGTGGATTAAGCATGAATCTTATGTTCAACGATCAATCTAGTAGCTCTAATGTCATTTGTCCAAATATTAATGATCTTGTCTATTTTTTGGTGTTGTATTGGAAGGTATTCATCTCCATAGAACCATATATGCTTAATATAGATTGTATTCCTAGTGGAAGGATAATTTTGGTTCAAGAGTTCGTATATTACACTAAATATGGAATAAAATCATAATGTAACTCCAGATGTACATGAGAAAATATTTTGTAATTAATACAAAATAAATTATCATTTTGCTAAAGTCACTATGGATGATTATAAGGTGGACAATTTAAGAGAGTGATTTTCATCTTCAACACTCTTAGAGTTCAAAAGGTGTAAGACTATCTCATCCCATGGTTTTTTAGGAATTGACCAATGTCCAATTTCAATAGAAGGTTCCTAAGATATATTTTATTTTCAAGATTTGAATTAATCATCTCCTTATAATATCTTAGTTTCCTTTTTCCCTCTAACTCTTTATCACATCAAAATTTTTCTTTAAATTTTGATGTAATAATATTTTTAATATTATCCTTATTATCTTAGTCATGTAGCCAAGACTTGGCATCCTTATGCCACCCTCTCATAAGTAGAAGGTAGTGGTTTTGACAAAAATTAAAACTAATTTTAGGAAAATTTTGCTTTCTATGTTATTTAACTCCTTTTTAAACACCTAGTCATAACCATGCTTTCAATAAGCAAAAGATTGCTAAAATTAGATTATAGGATAATGTGTATTTCATCTTGAGATTGTTATTTATAAACTTATTTTGGATCTACTCATCTTCTCCAAATCTGAAAAAATTGTAACCCTAAACATACAATCTCAGAATCAAAAATTCGTTACAATTATTTTCAAGTACATAGTAAGTTTTGTATTCTCATTTGTCTAGTTATCAATTTAATAATTCCTCTTGAGTTTGTGATGAATATATATTTCCACCCAAAATTGTTTAAAAATGCAGTAGTCTAACGAGGCCGCAATTTTTCCCAGAAAATAATGGAAGGCTTTTCCCATAAAACAATGGAAATTCTGGCATGATTTGAGAAAATCCTTTAGAAATTTTTGGAAATCCACGTTATAGTTGTCAAGCTTCACGATTTTGGGTGCCCCATGCATTCTTGATGGTGCTAAATCCATTTCCACTATAGAAAAAATATGATTCAAACACTCTCAAGATTAAATTTCTTAAATTATTTTTCACTAAATTCCAACAAAAATTTCACCATCTAAGCAAAATTATAACCACATTAACAATGATAAAAAAATAAAAAACATTTAAATTATAATTTCTAATCAACTTATTTTAGTCAATCAACACGTAAACAATTAACTTAATCCATGCAACACTTGGAGTCAGCAGTGCTAGTTAACGTTTGGCGGCTATTAATTTAATCCATATAGCGCTTGGAGTCAGCAGTGCTAGTTAACGTTTGGCGGTTTTTAAGTCGGAGTGATTGTGCATTAAACTACATTTTAATTACTTTTTATTTAAGTAGGTTGGCGACGGGCCCATTAATTTAAGGAGTTGTATAAATGCCTTACAGAATTTTTGCTAGAATTTGGTTAAAAAAATTCAAAAAATTAGGTAGTTGGTATGTTTGAATTGCATTTTTGTTGGTGAAAAAAAAATTAGCACCATTAAAAACTCTTAGGACACCCAAAATATTGAAGTTTAATGACCATAACCTATATTTTCAAAAATCCTTATCGAAAATTTTTATAATCTTACCAGAATTTCTAGATTATTCTTTTTCAACATGAAAAATACTCTGGTTATATATTATGTACCAGAAACAATCATGATCATCCATACCAATACTTTTTCAAAAAAAAGTTACAAAGATGTTACAAAAAATCTCACCAAGGAGATAAAAAACGATTCCTGTGAAAAGGTCCAGAACAAAAATCTAAATCTCACCTAAAACAAACTATGTTCCCTGATAGAAGCATACATGGTCAGGTGTTCTCATGGGCATATATTACATCATAAGAACCAAATAGACTTCAAAAAAAAAAAAAAAAAAAAAAGATTACTTCAAGAGAGACCAGGAACAAAAAATCCCACTCAGAGGAGATTCACAGTACCATTTACTCTGCCACCATCCGGCCTATGCAGCTGATAATGCATTTCACTAAAATTAGCCACCAAGCCCTTCTTTGATAATCGATCAGCTGCACTATTATTCTCCCTATATACATGGTGGAAAGAGATAACAGAAAAAGAGATTTTCAGAATATTAAAACTCTCGAGCCAGTGAACCAAGGAGCCCAAATTGATTAAAGCTTTCCTATTCATGTGATTGATTAGTACTTTAGAGTCCCCTATAATCTGAATCTTGTCCATGTATAGCTGACTAGCAAACCACAACAGCCCCCAGAGAGCCAACACTTCAGCCTTCATATTCGTTTCAACTCCACCATTGCAATAGATTTTGTAATGACAATATGGAGACATCAGTAACCAGGCCCCACAGCCACAGATAGAATGTTGTGAGGCCCCATCGAAAAATCCCACAGGATATAAGACCTCGTGAGGAAAAAAGCGTTTGGAAAGATCACCAGGGGGCTTTTTATCAGTCTTTAATTGATCCCAAGAACTGAGAATCTGAAAAGCAGTATTAATGGGGTAACATGATATACCCTCAAAAATTTTCCTATTACGATCACACCAAATATACCAGTGAAAAAGAATAGGTATGATCCTAACAGGTTTCCCTCTATTAAGCCACCATTTTGTGCATTCTTCCGTCGATTGATAAACTGGAGTACTGATCTGAAGCTTAGCACAAACAATATCAAGAGTTTCAAGGTCAAAGGAATATAAATAGAACATATGATGATTATCCTCCACCTCTTGCCTACAAAGTGAACATATTCCAAATCCCTGCCATCCTCTTTTTTGCAGATTCCTCCAAGTTAAATTCTTGTCCTTCCACACCAACCATAAAAAAATAATCATTTTAATTTGGACTCTGGTTTTCCATAAAGGTTTAAACAAGTAGACAGTATCCTATGCCACCTTATTTTTTATCAAATTCGAATAAATTTCCTTAGCTTTCAATCCCTCCTTAGCTTCCTTACCCTCCCATAAAAGCCGATCTCCCTCAAGCATCCTTCACAAACCCAAATATTTCAGCCTCATCATGAACTGTAGCCACATCACTGCCCATTTAGTTTCCAAACCCAATTCAAAAGGTTTTTCCATCTCGGGGTCTCCCCAACCCAATCCTCAATAATATGATTAATAAAGAAAATCCCCTTTAGATTTAATTGGTGAACTAATTCCTCAATTTGTGGCTGGAAATCATCCATTCCCAGCATCATCCCACTTCCAATAAGAATTTTTTCCCCATTCTCGAAGACCCATTTCATATGCTCCATAATATCAAGCCATAGCTTACCGAAACCTTTCCAAATATTTGATCTGTGCCTACAGTCAACCCACCCCGAGATGGCTAAATACTCCAGAGAAACCCCTCTCAAATACTTCTGTTTTATGATATCATTCCACTTTCCTTTACCATGCAAGCACCGCCATAATGACTTGATGATGAGGGAATTACCAAATGTCTCCATATCAAGTATGCCCCATTCCCCATTATCATTTGGGATTGCCAATGCTTCCCATTTGGCGAGATGAATGGATCTCTTTTCTCTCCCCCCTCCCCATATAAACTTTGCCATAATATCTCGAATATCCTTCATAATTTTCTTTGGAAGGACATAAAGGTGAGCCCAGTAAATAGTGATTTGTTGAAGGATAGCCTTTGTCAAGATTAGTCTACCACCTTTAGACAACCATTTTGCTGACCAAGTATTAAGCTTCTTTCTATATTTAATTATCAACCAGCTCCAGTAATCCACTGTATACTTTGAGGCTTTCATTCTGAAACCCAGATATATCAGCCCATATGACAGTGGAGCCCTATTAAAATTGAATAAATCTACTAACTCATGAAAGCTCAACTCGTCCCCCTCAGCACAAAATATACAATATTTTTCCACACTAGACACCATCCCTGTAGCTTCACTAAAAAGTTTTAAAATCTCAAACAGTACCACCCAACAGCTCCTAATCAGCATCCCAAATATGAGAATATCATCCATGAACAAACTGTGTGTAGACTTCAGCTAGGGGCTAATTTCAATGCCAAGGAACCTTCCATCCACCGCAACCCTGTTGATTTGAATACCTAGAGCATCCATAATTAAAATAAATAGAAGAGGCGATAGGGCACACCCCTGCCTAAATCCTCTACTAGGATTAAAAAAATTTGAAGAAGAACCATTAATAATTACAGCGATGGAAGTGTTGGTAATGCAGGCCATGATCCAAGCAACCACCTCTCGGGAAAGACCAATTTTAAATAGAACCAGGCGCAAAAAAATCCAATCAACCCTATCATAGGATTTCTTAAGGTCAATCTTCATCACAGCCGCTTCCAACTTCTTAGAATGGATAGTATGAATGGTTTCTTGGGTTGCTGCAACGACATCATGAATATTGTGGGTTTTCAGAAAACCATATTATTCCAGAGTGAAAAATTTTGAGAGAACACCCTTCATTCTTTCCACCACAACTTTGGACACAATTTTGTAGACTGTGTTACATAAAGAAATGGGTCTGAAATCATCAAAATTTAGTTTCCCCTTCTTTTTTGGTATAAGAACAAGGAAAGTCGAGTTGATAGCACCATTGATCTTACTCATAACTCTCACTTCCTCAACCAGCTCCGTCAAGTCCATAATAAATTCGTCAAAGAAATGAAGAAAAAATTCCAGGGACTAGCCATCCGGCCCTGGACTTTTATCAGCAGCGAACGATTTTAAAACCATCTTGATCTCCTCAGCAGACACCTCCCCATAGAACCTATTATTATCGGCATCATTAAACATAATAGGGAAATCTTGGATCATTTCGTGATGTTCCTCCGAGATAGGAACCACCCATTGTTGATAAAGAGACCTGAAATAATCAACCGCAACAACTTTAATATCCTCAATAGAGCATAAAGACATCCCTCCATACTCAATATCCCAGATTGCATTATCCTTCCTTCTACCAGAAGCATGACGGTGAAAATATTTTGAGTTTCTGTCACCTTCTGACAGCCAGGTTGCTCTACTTTTTAGTCTCCAATATGCCTCCTCATTTTGCAAAAATTGACGGAGCTCCATTTCAATGAATTTAACTCTGTCCCAGAAATCATCGCTCTGAGTACCCTTTGCCACCATCTTAAGAATCCTTCCCCTTTCTAATATAAAAGTCCTTATCTTTTCCTTTTCCTTCCTCAATTTATCCCTTTCCTAGCTTCAGACCACAGTCTTCAAACCCTTCAGAATATTGGCCAAGTGTGACATCACCAAGATGTCCGCTTCCCTCTTATGTTGCTGTAAAAAATCCTTAATCAACACATTAAACTCAGCATCCTGTCGGGTTAAATTTAAAAGGATAACCCAGTGGCCTCTTCTCAAAATCCCACGTCAAAATGATTGGTCTATGGTCAGATAGAGTGATATCCTCCACCTCCACCTCAGCCTTAATACCCCTCATACACATTCTTAGACCCGAGCTAACCATGAAGCAATCAATGCGCTTCCCAATGAATTGCTTGCCTTGCCTACCATTCAACGAAGTTGGACCATTAATTGACAAAGGGATGTCAACCAAATCAGTGTCCAAAAAAATTCCCTTAAGAACCTCTGCAAAAGGGTCAACCCTACCAATACTCCTCCATGTCTCATAAGGAAAAAAGGAGCAATTGAAATCGCCAGCAAATATGGAATTTTTTAAATTTAAAAAACCACAATCCTCCAAACGCAACCAGAAACTAGATTTATCAACATAAGGCGCGTAAATATTTAAGACATTTATACAGTGATGAAAGCCCTTGCAATAACCAGAAAGAATCATTCCACCAAAAAAACCATAAGGTTTTATGGTAACTAGCCTCGGATTCCAGAGAGCAGCACAACCACCAGATAGCCGGATTGCATCGGTCACCGCCATGTTCCACTTTGGAAACATGGAACACAGAATAGCAATAGATCGATCAGCACCCACCATAGTTTCTTGAAAAAGAATAATAGACGACATAACAGAAACAAAGAAGTTTTTGAGAGATAGAATCTTATTGTGACCCCCCCACTCACAAATGTTCAAAGACAAAATCTTCATATGGGAGACTCCGAAGCATGGGTCAATGCTCTAAGGACCCTCCCAATAGCCAGCGACACAATAACATCTCTGAAATTTCTGTCCTGTAAATTGTTACTGATATTAGACATCGAGACAATCTTCATCTTCCTCTTCGAGGTACCCCTCCCCCGACGGATAGTCACATTTGAACGTGATGAAGGACTGATAACAATAGTAGGAGAAGAGGGACCAGAAACCACATTGAGAGGGACCAAGCCCGTGTCCAGGTTGGCAAGTAAGAACTCAATCTCACTACCAACAGAGTTTCGAGAAGAAGAGAATTCGACGTGAGATAAAGGCGAATGAGGTGATCGTGGGGGAACATCCACCATGACAGGTGCACCCAAGGACACAGAAGGTGATAGATTATCACTAATAGAGTCAAGACAAGGGAGAAACAGAGGTTGACAAATCTTCAAAGGGACCTCCCCAGGATTAACGGCAGAGGATTCAATGGAAGGATTAGACAGCTGCAACTGCCCCGATATAGAAGACTTCAGATGAAGGGTAACAGAAGGTGATAACCTAGGGCCATGAAAAGAGCCAAAAATTCCCTCTGAAGCCTTAGGCCTTGGCATTTCGGGAACATAATACACCGTCGACAACCCACTCAGAAGTAACTCCCCAAAATTCCCCAAAATTCAAAGCTGGATTTTGGACAAGATTCCCACAATAACCAGGGGAAGGTTTATAGAAGTGAGAAAACTTACCCGACATAGTCGCGACAACATCCACCATCGCCTTGGGCTGTTTCAGATGAGCATCATTAGCACCGGACCCAGTGTCAGAATGCTGCATCCGATTTAGCTTATAGTCATCACGCCATTTCACGCATCTCCGCATCAAGTGTCATGTTTTGTGACACAAGAAACATCAAAAAGGAACCTGCCAATAGTCGATCTTTTGTCAATATATCACCCCCTCCCACTGTAAATCGATCTCGGCCGGCAAACCCCTAGCAAAAGGCAGCTCGATGAGCACCCACGCAACCCTTTTATCAACAACATCATGACATTTAGGATCAACAAATCTGCATCTTCCGATACAGTCGCCAATGGCTTTCAACGCCTGGAAGTGCCATAATAGTGAGGGTAATCCGAACAACTGCACCCAGACCAGATGATTTATAGGGGCATTATTGATTGGGTGAAAGCTAGTGTCCCAACGATGAAGAGAAAGAAAACAATGCCCTAGAACCCAGGTCCGACAAAGTACAATCTCAGCATCTTCATCATTCTGAAGATGGAAACAATACCATCCGGCCTCCAGCCAGCTAAACGTCGGGGCGTAGCCTAACAAGTTTGTCCATCTCTGAAGAAGCCAATCCATCATCTTAGTTTGACTCTGCTTCGTAAACTTGCAACGACCCACCATAGCTCGTTTAGATAAACCCGCTACACGATGCCATAAAATATTAGAGCCGAAGCTTAGAAGGCGGCAATCCTCCGAAGCCCTAATGGCCTTCACCCCACCGTCAACCTTGCGCATTGACTTCAACGTGGAAACAGCTGGAGATTGCCCGCAATGAGCATCATAAAAGACCTTCTCCTGAGCGTGAATAGCATTCAGACCAGAAGACGCTGCAAGTGCATTAGGAAAGGGCACCTTAGTGATTAGCTCGTCCTCCACCACCTTGAGCGCATGCACAAATGCATGATCCTCGAGATCCGCATCAATGCCATTAAGAAAACAATTTAATTCGTTAATCTCATGGAGTGATGGCACACCACGAAGATGCCAAGAAACCCCATACACCTCCCCCTCCCCGTCTAAACAACTCACCACCATGTCAGCAAAGGTTAACCCCCCAAATCAAAACTAAAATGACGTGGAATGTAGCCACGCCACCTCCAAAAAAAAATCAAAATCACCCTAACAGTCCCGAAAACAACACCATCCCCACTTTTTCTCCATCCCTTCAATCCTTCTAATAGTACCTTTTAGTTCAATCCCCAATGTTGTCACGTCCCGATCATTCGAATGCAATAAACAGCCATCAACCACCCTTCCTATCAACCACCAAAAACGGAATCAAATAATAAATGGAAAGCCTAAAAGAAATAAAGGAGGAGTACTACAACCGAACGTCAAGGTACCACACCACTCCATCTTAACGTCCTCTCCCCGCCGTGAGAGAAGACAGGATTCACCGGAAATTTTTCAAAAAAAACCGACCACCAATTCCGCCTAATCCGAGCACCACAAAAGCCGAACAATGTTCCAGGGGCTTCCCGCAGCAGGCCCAATAGCACTACAACTCAGCGAAACAGAAAATCCCGGGAAAGCACCAGCAAGATACACAGAACAGGAACTCTCCAAATAAAACCTTATCTCAAACAGCAGCTAGTGAAGCCTGAACCAACATGCCAACACCTTTTACAGCTGTAAACCTTCATGCTCTCACACGGACCTCCCAAATTCTATTGGCAACTGACTGCTGCAATCCTTCCATGTATCTGCATACTTGCATCCTTTGTTTGTTCATAACAGATAAACAGGAACCAACCTGCATCAATTATCTCCACCGAAACACCACACAGACCCTGGTCCCTCGGCCAAGATCCTTCCCTACAACGCCAATCTGAAATTCCACAACATTTAAGCTATAAATCAGGCGCCTTCGAAATCCTGTGAACTGTACAGGATGGTCAATTCGACCCCGGATCTCTACAGCAACAGAAGCAGCTTCCTATGTTCCACCACCTTTTACAAACTTGGACCTGAAAGCTTTTCCACGGTCTATAGCACCAACCAAATTCTGAACATGAAGTGCAGAGGCAAAAAGCCAAATATCTTAGGTCCAGTGATTCAAAACGACAGCAATGCAGGAGCTTCCTCTTCGGAACCTTCATAGTTATCCTCCAGATTCAGGGATACCATTACGCTCGGCTCTGTCCGCCCCTGTCCGCCCCTGATTTCTAGATTATTCTGTAAATATTTTTTTAGACTACGGCTTACTTTAAGCCATGAAGCCCTTGTGGTCAACCTTAGCCGGCTTTAATTCCAATTTCCGACTGAGCGCATCAACGTGGATAATTGGATGGCGGCTGTATTGGACGGTGCAGAAAAATCGCGGAACACAACGAGGTGATGTCATCCTAGGTCAGCTCCACTCTGCAATTCGCGTGGACCGTCGAACGGTGAGAGAGACTGCAGATTGCAGAGACCCTCGCTGTTTAAAATATGATAATTTTTTATTAAGCCATTTCCAATCTTGAATCGTGTTTAAACTTCTAACTATACCAGCAATTTCGAATTTTGATTCGTGTATAAACTTCTAACAATATCTATTGAATAAAAAGATGCTGTAATGGGACCCGTATCAAGGCGGTGGGCGTTATTTAAATTTCCGTTATTGGAAACGTCTGTGATTTCACTTTCTTCGGGGCAGCGACATCTCCGGTCCTCTCATTCAATATTTGTGTATTTAATATTTTTTGACTTACAAATAAATTTAATAAGATGCCGGCGGTTTTCCAGTGTGGCACGATAAGCGGGACTATGACATAGTCGGCGGTTTTCCAGTGTGGCACGATAAGCGGGACTGTGACATAGTCGCATGGAGAGAAAGAACACAGGCCGTGTACACACTTTGATTTATTTACCGTATTGCCTCCTTAATGATGGGATTGCGTTTCATATTCTAAGAGTGAAGCTTGTTTAATCGAAATTAATGTTATCAACGGGGTATTCTAGGCTTAAGATTCAATATGGGAGGCACTTCCACTTAATGCATGGGTTGATTAACAGGATATTTTAATAGTTATTATTATAATTTTTAGATGTTTATGTATACCTTTTCAACAAGTATAAATGAATAGAGGATTTGAGCCTCAATTTTTTTTCAAATAGAACATTTTATTTTCATGATTTTTTCTCTAAAAGTTAAAATATTATAATAAAAATAAAATAAAATAATATTTAAATTAATATAATATTTATTTTAAAATTTTTAATATAAAAAAAATTGAACATTTTATATAATTATATATTATAAATTCCCCAATGGGGGCTAACAAAGACAAAAGGATCTCCTGGATGGTGCTCACCACCCCACTCACTCCCGCAATGATTAAGGCAAGGGTGGCATGGCACACCTCCATGCATGAACATGTGGGAGTTAAAATAAATTTAATGTGCAAGCCTGATCAATTTCTAATTTCGGTTTCGTAGGTAATGTTGTAGAGGGCGATTAATGTTTTTTTAGTGATTGATACTTTGGCTATGTGCCCCTACAATTTGTAATGGCTTTTTCCTATATTGAGTATGATTGATGTTAACGAAGTTTGAGACAAAATTTAGGGACGGGGAGTGTCTTAAGAGTCGAAGTTTGGAGAAAGGATTGCTCTATATTGTGGCACATATTTTTTGGGATCTTGTTATAGTGGTTTCTTTGCACCTTCGACTCCAAATAGGCACGAGATAGATATAATTATTGGTGGTTTTTCTTTTCACAACAGAATGTCAGCGGAGTTTTCTTTTGAGTTCTCAGCTTAGGCATAACGAAAAATTAGCAAGTCTACAAAGGGGACAATGGCATCTTCAGAAAAGTTGGATTGTTGGGAATGTCCACTAGCCGACATGGAGAAACATGTTCACTGTGAGTTCTGGCCTCTACCACCACTAAGCCCATGATCAAAGAATCTTGCTCCAGTAACTTCCTCTTATTATAATGGCTCTTGGTTGTGTACTAATTTTGTTGGTTTTTTGGTCTTATGTTCCTTTTCTTTTTGGGATAGCCAAGTATCTTTGACAAGGTGTAATATTTTTTTGGAAATTACCTACTGGCCAACAAATCTAGTAAGAGTAAGGTCTATAGATTTTTGGTAATAGCTTGGTCTATAGAAATACATGTTTTTAACCAATAATTCTTAATATGTAATCAATGATATAATAGCTTGAATGAAAAACTTATATATATATATATATATATATATATATATATATATATATATATATATATATATAAGTTTTTCATTCAAGCTATTATATCATTGATTACATATTAAGAATTATTGGTTAAAAACATGTATTTCTTAATAAGAATTTGAAAGTTTAAATCCACCTATTTTTGGTAAATTTTACTTTAACATTCAAATCATCACTTGAAAGGGTTTATTGTCTCACAAACAAAAGTATTATAATTATTTATTATACATTTTGATGAAATAATATAAAACAATATATTTTGATAGAGGATCTTATGTATTTTTATTCTCACAATATTGTGAATTATATGGTATTCTCACAATAGTGCGGATAGGGTTTGGTTTTTTATTTTTTTTTGTCTTTGTAGTGTTGGAAACAATGCTCTATGATTATCAAGATTTTAATATTTCTTGGTTTCTAGGGCATTGTAGTCCCATTATGCATGTCTTGATGTTTAGAACTTATGTGGGTTTTCATTGTTTAGAGAAGTCTCTAGATGAATCTTCTTTCTCTTATAATAAAATTTAGAACCCCCCATTATCTTCCATTTATCTCATGAAATCTTTCTAAAAGATTTAACTGTAGTATATTGGCCTTTCTTTGTGGTTCAATTACTTAACTACCATTGTAATTGCATTATACATGGTTCTCCACAATTATCTTATTGATACACAAAGTAAATGATGGTCATAGACAAATTGTTATTGACTTCACCACAAGCCCATGAGCAACTTCTTATTGACAATTTGCATGTTCACCATGGCTTTATCGATCATGCCCTTTTTTGATGAATCTATCATTGGTTTTGAGTTTTATTAGTGAACTCCTTTTCATCAAGTTCTGTATTAAGTAGTGAATACATAATACTTTACTTTAGCAGTGAAATCAATACATGAATGATCTAGGTAGACATCAGTAGTACCCACCTCTTCCATTGCCCCAATGGTTCTCTATCTTCTTGTAGTGTTTTTATGGTTTTTTGGGTACCAAACTTTCAGGGCAATTTTAAAGCCCTAAATGATGTTCTTTTTCATTTCAAGGGTTATTCCCTTGAATAAAAGTTGTAATCCTTGAATAGTTATTCCCAATGTGCTATTTTGCATCCAAAATAGAGATTGTATGCAAAAGTTGTGCCCCCTGCGAAGTTGATGTACCAACTAACCACTTCAGGGCCCACAACCCTTTTGGTACTTCAACTTATAAGATCATGGTTTTGGGTCTTAGAGGTTCATTATTTATGTTAAAATTCCATTCTTTCAACCTCTTATAATAACTCTCTGTAAATTAGTGTAGCCACCATATTTTTCTCTTCAGAGATAAGTTACCACCATTCTAGTGAGTTTGTGTTGTAGAATATTGAACTATTTTATTTATTAATATAAGTTTAGTTTTTACTGTATTATTTTTCTCTTTGTTATATTTCTATATGTGTGTGTTCCATTTACTTTCATGCCTTTCATTATTTTTCTCTTTGTTATATTTCTATATGTGTGTGTTCCATTTACTTTCATGCCTTTCATTCCATTCCTTGTACAAGCTACATTATTGGTATTAGAGTAATATGCTCCTTGTTATTTCTTAATGCATGCCCATGACAAGGTTAAACTAGAAATAGTTTGGTATTAAGCTATTTTCACTTGGGAATAATTACTCTTACTAATCCGATTAATCTCTCGTGGTGAAAAAAAGAGAGATGATGAAGTAGGAGATCCATCAAGTTGTTGGTCAAAGAAGCACCTACAAAATATAGGAATGACATGATGAAAAAATTGACCTAGATCCTTTCACAACTTCCAACAACACTGGAGACAACTTCAATAAGTGGTACTTTTAGAGGTGTGATACCATTCAAGTTATAAGTTAACTTTTTTATCCCATTATTTTGAAGATCAAATAGATGAAAATTATTTGGGGAAATGATTAAATCAGTTAGAGGGGTCTTAAATTCTATCTAATTTTTTTCCAACAGTGAAAATATCACCTTTACGCTCCTAAAATCCCTTCCTCACATCAAATATTAGTCATAACGTCACTAGGAGAGACATAGTGAAGATGAACACATGATATTCAAGGTGAAAATCACTTTTTTGGCTTTTTTTGATGCCCCCAAGAATGAGTTCTACCCTGTAGGGGACTATTATGACCAATACATGAGATGGAAAACTCAACGATAAGAGGGAGACCAGATGGTGCAATAGTACACCAATATTTTTCATACCTTGCACTCAAATTTGGGTATCAGAGACTCTGAGAAACCCCCGGTTCTAAAGTACCATATTGGACTACATAAATACATCCAAATAAGTATGTATTTCTTGGACATATCCTCATTAGGATTTTCTTATTGATATGTTGTCAAAATTGCGAAAAAAATTAAGTAGAGAAATAAATGAGAGTTAAGTTTGCAAATACATTGCAATAGAAGCCTAGAAAATGAAACCCTAACTCATAAAACAAGGGAAAAATAAAGGAGATTGAACCGCAAGACAACTAGTAATAGTCATAGGAAAATAAGGGTAATGGGAGGTCAGAGAGGACACTGAAATGTGGTGTGAGTTCCATAAAATACCTAAGCATAGCACAGTGATGAATGCTACTTGAAACAATCATTATTGGCTAAGCTTAAAGAAAAGTGAAATGGAATCTGGATTAGATTTTTCATTCAAAGAAATATATAGGAAAGTGAATCATTAATAAAAGCCAAGTGCTACCATTGTGACCACAAATATCCAATTAGAAGAGTTTGAGGAGGGGATGTGCCTCTCCTATTCTCAAATGTGGGTGAAGGGTACCCCACTACATTTTATTGTTAATAGTGTGGGCCAGAAGAAACTTATCTCAAAAAAGGTCCTTAAGAGATTGAAGATGTCAATAATGCCACACACCTAACCATATGTGATTGACTAGTTGAGACAAGGACGAGACATCCATGCCAATGAGCAATATCACCTATCTTATGGAATCAAGCCCTTCAAATATGAGATACTATGTGGTGTTTTCCCACTCAAAAGTTGTGGTATTCTTTTAGGACAACCTTATATGTGGAAACACCATGTTGTTTATGAGTCTCATATTTCTAGTGCCATTTTTACTCTAGGAGGTTATTTTTATAGGGTATTAGAGGTATTTTTGTCTACTACAATGTCATTGATATTAGAAAAATGGTGTTAAAAGGTAATCTCTTAGATTGCAAATTTTGTCCTCTTCATGGTTCGGTTAGGATATGAAAGGAAGGTCACTACAACCACCACAACCTTGGCATGGGTCCTCTCTGAATAATAGAAGTAGGTGGAAAATATTGTAGAAGCATATTGATATATCTTCACTTCACCTGTGAGGGTTCCTCTGCATTGCCAAGTGAAAAATTCAATTGAATCTATACTTGGTGCTCGTTTACTTAGTGGTACAATATATAAACATTTTATTATGGAGAAAGATTAAATAAATTGTCAAATTCATGAGATCCTCTAAAAGGGCCACATGTGATTGAGTTCCTCACCTTATGGGTGCTAGAAATACTTAGTGGGGGTCGTGAATCAACATTTATTTCAATTGTTATATTAAGCCAGGTAGATTATTTTACAATAGGAAACACAAGGTATACCATAAATAAAAAAATAATATATTATATTAATATATTTAAAATGGTGAGGAATCCAATCCTCTCAGTCTAATTAAGGCTCCAACCTGATCTATATATGAGGAATCCAATCCTCTAAATCTAATTTAGGCTCCAACCTAATATATATATGAGGACTCGAATCCTCTCAATCTACTTCAGGCTCCAACCTGCTCTATATATGAGGACTCCAATGCTATTAATCTAATTTAGGCTCCAATATTTTCAAAGTACTTTCTTCAAGGTCTCTCAATGTTGTTCCAAGCTTTCTTCAATAGTTTCTCCAAGAAATATTCAAAAATCACTTTAAGGGATTGGTTGAAATACTTTTTAAGGTCTACTCCCAGACTACTTATAAAGGGGTTTCAATGTTGCTCCAAGATGGCCTCAATGGGTAGCTCAAAATTATATACAAAGTCGACTTTAAGAGGTATTCAAAGATTTTTTTAAGGGATCCCCACAATCCACTCTAAAAATAAATTCGGAAATGGCCTAAGATTTGTTCCAAAAATCACTTCAAAATTGGTCAAAGAATTGTTCCAAAAATCTCTTCAAATTTGGTCCATGGTCTATTCCAAAGGTTTCAAGAATGCTCTAAAATGTTGATAAAAAAGTCTATTAAAAAAATATCTCTTAAGATTTGCTTCAAGGCCCTTCAGTTCTGGTCAGATAAAATTTTAAAAATAGTTATACACCAAGCCGAACATCTCTACCAAAGTAGGGTTGAATTATGTTTCAGAGAAGGCTGAAACAGTGGTAATACTATGAACTAATATAGGGCAGGGGTCTGTCCCTCTATAGGTCCAAAAAATGTCTCTCAACAGTTTTGAGATGTTCTCCTCAATAGGTCCAAAGTATTCTCTATAGAAGGTTGAACATGTGGCCAAAACTAGTACAAGGTAGGCCTAAAATAAGGCCGAATTCCACAGACCTAATTTCTAGTCACATAGAGGGGACCAAGCTTCTTGTACATGCTTTCATTTCTCTATAAAGAGGATGAGCTCTACACATGTAAGGGAGGTCAAAAAATACTCTAAGAGAAGTCCAAATTATGCTCCACAAGATGCAATAAGAGAGGTTGAATATCTAACAGACAATGGATTCAATAATGTCCCAGAGCTAGATTAGAAACCCACCAATAGCCTTTCCCAAAATCAGATATATGAACCAATAAATTTTCTTTCACTCTTAGCTGAATTCACTCTTCGTTCACATGACCAAATTGGTGAACAAATGAGGAGGAAAAGTTTCATATTTATAGTGGTTGAACAATCCTATAAAGGAGACAACATGACCCTTTTAAGGCACATGTCTTATAACAGAGACAACCTGACTATTTATAGAAAATTCGAATTGAATTGTATGTTGATATTGATCTTGGATTGTATCCTCCTGATTCTAGTTAGAAAAAAAAGGATGTAGGGGCCGCAAATGATTTATAAACTACAATTCAAAAGCTTCATAATGGAATCTATATTGGAGTTGATAGAATGAAAGTGTGATTCTATTATGCATCTCAAATCTTTCTTGCACAATCGTTTGATTTTGACCATGTTTATTCTTTACTATAACTAACCCTTTCTTTTCCATCAATGAAAATATATTAAAAATCTCCCCCTTTGGAATTGATGGAAATAACCTTAGTAAAAAATGATGCTACAAATACCCCTCAACTGATGGCTTGCTTTACTATGCTTATTTTCTCCCCCTTTGATATCAATGAAAATGGATAAATCCCCTTATCATCTACTTCTCTTGAATTTTCTGCCATTAATAACTACTTCCATTGATTCCAATTCCCTAGCATAGAAAGGGAATAAATATGGTATCATTATCAATAGGTGCCTCCAAAACAATTTCAATACTTCCTTCTTGTAATGGCCTTTGATTATTCATTTTAAGCACTCCTTGTGATATGTGCTTGTCCTCCTTCTGAAACTTTAATGCTATTCTACATTAAAATCTAGTGTCAAAACTTATGATGCATAAATCCCCTCTTTTTATAAGGTTTCCAATGTGTCTTCTTTTTGTACAATATTTAATAGTGTGGTTGGAAATGTTTAGTCTTAGTTATTGGAAGACTGCAACTAAATAAAGTGATGATAGAAATCTACTAAAGACGAGCTTTATTTTGGGTCAAGCATCTATACTATAAATGATTCAGCCCACTTGTCCTGCTGAGATGTTTAGTACTTCTCACATCAATTTTAAACTCATGAATACCCCTAAAATTCTTCTATATAAACAAAAGGGTGTGCAAAGACACCAATGCCTTTGTCACAAATTTGATAGCTTTCACCTGCAGATTTAATATATTCAACGTGAGAAATTTTTTTGTTTATGAAATCATATATTTTATTGAGAGTAATCCATTTCCTTCTACTTGGAATACCTTGTGAAACTTTTTCCTTTTCATCATCTTCTCAGGCAGGGTTCCTTACAACCTTCAATGGTTTCCAAGAGAAATAACCATGCTTGTATTTGGTAGCATAGTGTTGAGTATTGTTTTACTAACTTTATGTAATCAATACATTTCCTAAATTGGAAGCTCCATTAGTATTTGAGGATAATCACTTGCTTATGTGGACCTAATTTTGCTTGAATCACATTCTTTACAGATTCATAAAATGTATGTATCTGATGTGACTAAAGGTTGGGAATAGTTGATAAAAGGCATGTTAAAATTTTAGAAACAATTGGGTTTGTCTCTTCAACTTGGAAACTGAGCTTCCTCTTGCAATTTTGCACAATATTTAAGAAGTATCATAATCCATGTCATGGTACTCCATTATGACCTTGCATTTGACAAGGGCAACATTATCTTTAATGGTCTCTGTAACTATATTTTCCATTTTTATCTTCAATCATAACCTTTTCTAGATTAGCCTTACAACAAATCATTGGTATCCTTAGTTTTGGCATTGTTCCAACATATAGATGATTTCATTATGTCATATGATAACCTAGCCCATTAACCATGCCAGAAAGTAATATAATTTGGAGACCCATAACATTGACAATAGTAGTAGGATTATCAAGAGAATGATGCGCTTCATAAAGTTCAAAAACCAAGGCTGAAGAAAACCCTATTTGACATATGCATCGATTTAGAGTTGCAAAGGATTCCTTAGTCACATAAATTTGAGTGTCTAGCATATCATTGAAGTGATTTTGTGCTTCAACATGTCTTTTGATCTTACTTCTTGTTTTAAACATAGTTTTCTTTCAAACTTAGGCAAAATCTAAATTTATAAAAATCAAGGAACCTTATATTTTTCCTTAGGTACATAACCTATTAGTGATTTGAACTATTGTTTATTTATTTTTTATTTTTTATTTTTGTAAATAAAGTATATCTATTCACATTAATCTAAAACAATAGATTACATAGTTGCCATGGTGAGGCAGATATGCATACCAGTGTTTGGCAGTAGTGATTACATTCATATTTTTAGACCTGGTTTTCACCCTCTGGGATGGGGAGTACAGGGAATAAAACACATGGGAGTGAGCAATGTTAAAAAACCAGAGATATTCAAATATTGTGAGTCCAGAAAAAGGCCTTGAATCCTCACAAATTAAGACAAAAATAGAAGTTTTGAAGAAAAAAGACATAAAATCCAATAAACTAGTGCCCCTGAGAGCACTACAAATTCACATCATCAATCAGGAAATCGTCAACACTAATGAGATGGTCGAGAGTGCCTTTTTCAGAGTAGGAAATGTGACGCCTGGTGGAGGAGGGACCTGCGCCGTGTCAGTTCTACAAGGGAGAGGAACGAGGTGCAGTTGGGTATGCTACTTCTTCTTTGGGGCTCTAGTGGTGGTGACGGGTCACTGACCAATGCTTTAGGAGTGCATAATGGGGAGAGATGTGGTCGATAAACCTCCTGTGATGCACTTCAATTACATACATCATTCATTTCTCTGTGAGTGAGTCAATATTGCGCTCTTGGATGCTATTACGGTTTTACTGGTCTTGGAGAGCCATGGTGAGCAGAGTTTTGGTTAGAAAATAGAGATCAATTGCTCGACTGTAAAGATTTTCTCTTGGTCTGGTGAAACCAAGTTCCGGAACCCAACCTAAAGTAGTGTCCACAACCTCAGAAGACATGTTTCTATGAGTGTTGTGGACTCTTTCTTCTAACTCTACGAGATGCTATTGCATTTTTGAGATGGTTGTGGCAGCATAGGTTTTGGCAGAATTCCTTGCAACTGTCTCCCTGCAGGTGATGGGGGGTCAAGAGTTGTTGGCCCAATGGGCGCCACGACCACGGACAACATGGGAAGGGGGGGGAGTGATGGGCTCTGCGGGGGGCCATTGGAGTAGATTCAAGTAGAATGGGGCGGGCAGAGACACAAAACAATGAAGGGAAACAAGGGTGTTCTGGCCTTAGGGGAGGCAGGGAGGGGATGAAGAGCAGAGCAGACTGAAACTGAGCTAGAGGAACATGAATGAATGAGGAGCAAGTAGGTGTAGGGGGGAAGATATAGGTGGGAGGGAGGAGGTGTGGGCAAGGGAAATCACAGGGGAGCATGCTGTGTGCATTGGAGGCATCTTGCGGGAAATAAATGTGGTAGATGGGAGTGTCCTTCTGAGGACTGGCTGCGAAAGAGCCGTGGGTTAGATTATACGTGGGGAGGGAGGTGGGAGTTAAGATCATGATTACTGATGGGGGTGAGTGAGGATAAAGAGGGAGTGGCCTATTCATCCTCCTGCGAATCCAAGTTTCTAATGCGGGTACATTCCTCTCTGACGGTTGGCTGAGTGAAGGTGTCCCAAGACGCGGAAGTGAGACCGTTCCAGCTGTTAACACCTATGTTTGCAAGGAGATCAAACAACTTATTGGCTTTGCGTCTGACAACTAGGAAGGTAATTCCCTTTGCATTGTTGATGCGAAGTTTAATTTTCTACAGGGTTTTGTTGATTCTCCAGCAGTCCAAGACTTGGTGGAGACTTATTCCCTGTTGAATTTTTCGACAATCTTAGGTAGTGATAGTAGAGTCCCCTTCAACTAGGAGGGGCCAAAATTTCTGATCACTTGCAATGGCGAGATCATGAGCTAAGGCCTGAATATCCATCACATTGTTGGTGGTGTGGCCTAAGTTTCCATAGTAAATCCAGATAATTTGACCTACATGGTTACGAAAGACTCCTCCAAAGTTGGCCTTCCCTGTGTTGTCTTTAGAAGTGCCATCGTAATTGAGTTTGATGAAGTTGGGGTCAGGAGGCTGCCATTTGGGTTCTAGCGTAGAGTCTAGAGGGCTCTGGGGTTGATGGGAGAAGAGATGAGGGAGAGGTCAAGAAGGGAGAGGATGCAAAGGTCCTCCTTGGTGGGGGGATGAAGGATCTGTGAGTTTGGATATGGAGGCGGATTCTCTGAGAGTCTATTTGATAGAATGGATTACTTGTTCTTCTCATTTTTCTAGGTTTTTAAATATGTGTGAATTTATTTCTTTCCATATCGCCCAACATGTGATGCCATGCAGAAGGTTCCAGGCCAAATTGATGAGAGGTTAGTTGGAGAAGGAGGTTCACCAGATATTTAGGGAGAGGAGGATGGAGGAGGGGTCTCTGTTAGAGGATTTGAAGACCAAAAGTATCCAGTTCCAAATGTTAGAGGCAAAGAGGCAATCGTTTAACAAATGATTGGTGGTTTCCTCATTCTTTTTGCATAAGGTGCATATGGAAGGGAAATAAAACCTTTTTTTATAAGGTTTTCCCAGGTCAATATTTTATGGTGCATGACTAGCCAGAGAAAGAGTGCTATTTTGGGCCAATAATTGTGCTTCCAGAGCGTGCTCTATTTGCTATCTGTGGGGGTATGAGTGGAGTTGGATAGGAGGCCATAAGATTTTTTATGTTGAAGTGGTTGGATGCATTAGATCCCCTTCTTAGCTTGTCCGGATCTTCATCCATTTGAATCTGCCTTTTACTGAGCTCATCGGTGAGGTTGTTCCAATCTTGAGGGTGGTTTTGCTGAGCCAATTCCGGGGCATCAATCCAATCCCTCAAATCAGTGTCTTCCTTGTTTTTCCAGAAATATTTGACCTGAGTTTTGTTGTGTCTATCCATGTGAGTTCAAATTTTTTGGAATTGATTTGTATTGAGCCAAGAGCATTTCTCTCTGGCATCATGCCATAACAGGGCAATCCCACAATTACAAACTTCCTAGAAGTAGTGATTTTGAATAATATATCTATTTTCCCAAGCTTGATTCCAAACCGGGGAGCCTTTGAGGTGGAATGAGAGTCTGATAAGAGAGTTTGGGTGATGAGTTGGTGCATACTTTGATTTCGAGAGCATTCCCCAAGAGGTATTGGGGTTGGTTATCCACCTCCATCAGGTCTTGGTGCCCAGAACTTTGCCAAGCAGGTCAGGATCTCTGAGGCCAAGTCCCACATCCTTTTTGGGTCCGCAGATTTTTCTCTAGGTTACGAGGGCCCATTTTCCCTTGTTCTCTTTGCCTTTCCTTAAGAATTCCCTTTGAATGGTTTTGATTTGGTTTGAAATGGATTTTGGGGTAGCGATGGCCGAGTACTAGTATTGAGGGATGGCTTGAAGGAAAGAGTGGACCAAGACTAGTCTACGAGTTAGGTTTAAGGATTTGGAAGTCTAGTTGGCTATCTTTTTTTTCAATTTGGTTACCAGAGATTCCCAATTGACTGTGGCAATGGTTTTATCTATTAGGGGAACTCCTAGGTGGTTGGAGGGAAAATAACTGAGATGGAAGCCTAAAATGCGAGCTATGTTGAGCTGAATGGGTTGAGAGGTATTAAGGAAAAAAGAGTTTGGATTTGGCTTTGTTGATAGAGGTGCTAGAGGCTTGGGCAAAATCAACAAGAATATTCTAGAATGCAAGGGATTCTTTGATTGTGGGGGAGTCCATAAGAAGAGTGTCATCCACAAATTGATGGTGGGTGGAGGGGGGGGGGGGGTGGTTAGCGAGGTATAGATTAAGACCACAGATGCTTCCAGTTGTGGAGGTAGCCACAATGGAGCGACCTAGACCCTCGGCCATAATAACAAAAAGGAAAGGCGAGAGGGGGTCAACTTGCCTGATACTCCGAGAAGGGTTGATGATTGCTAAGGGAGTGCCATTGAGGAGAATGGAGAAGAAGGCTCGGGGCCATGGGCATGATCCAATTTGTGCAGTATTTATTGAAACCAAAAGCTTCCAACATTTCCGGATGTAGTTCGAATTGATTTTTTCGAAGGCTTTGGATATGTCCAACTGGATGAGCATACCGAGATTCTATTTCTCCTTAAGGGAGTGTATGAATTCTTGTGAGAGGATGATGTTGTCCATAATTTTCCTACCTTCCACATAACCTGTTTGATGAGGGGAGATGAGTAGGGGAAGGACATTTTTAATGCGGTTGGCCAGAACTTTAGAGATTATCTTATAGATGACACTGTAGAGGGAAATTGGCTTGAACTAATCGGGGGGTCCGCTTTATCAGATTTGGGAATGAGCATGAGTAAGGTGGCATTGAAGGACTTTAGGACATATTTTTTGATGCGAGATTCTTCCACCAGATCATAGACTTCCTCTTTGAGCAGGGGTCAGCAGGCTTTGTAAAAGTCAATAGTGAAACCATCCCGTCCCGATGCTTTTCTTTTGGGCATTCCCTGGACAACCTCCTCAACTTCGACCATAGTTAGCTTTTTTAGAAGCATCTGATGGTCCTCATTTGTTAAGATGGTGGGTATATTTCTAGTTATTTTTTCTATGGAATCCTCGTTGGCATTATTGGATTCTGTGAGGATTTCACCAAAGTATTTATTAAGTTCCTCTTTAATCTAAGTGTGAGTATGAAGGATGATGCCCTGTTGGTTTTTGAGACTCAATCAATTGTATTTCCTGTGTTGGATCATTGACCAGTGCAAGAAAGATGTGTTTTTTTCTCCATATTTGAGCCAGTTGATTCTAGATTTTTGGTGCCATAGGGTCTCTTCTTGGGTAGCACGTTCCTCCCAACTTTTTTGAAGCTTTAATTCCTCTTGCTTCTTGTGTTCTGTCATCCCATTGTTGATGATGTTTTTATGAGGGTATTTCAATTTTAGTTCGATTAGTTTCTTTTTTTCTATAATGTCTCCAAAAGAGTGTTTATTCCAGAGTCTGAAGTCTGATTTAATAAACTTCAACTTTTGCTGGAAGTTGTACATTTTTTTTCCTTGGGAGGGTTGGGTGGAAGACCACCATTCATTTATTTTGTCCATGAATTCAGGATGATTGATCTAGAATGCTTCAAACCTAAAGGGCGTGTTTTTGGGACTTTCTAATAGCTTGGTGTTTAGAACAATGGGCCAATGATCAGAGCCCACCTATGGGGCGATGCTTGCTTCCCTTTCCAAGGAGCTTAGGAATAAGTCCTCCAAGAGGAGGAATCTCTCTAAATTGGAGGAAATTTTTCTGTCTCCCCCTCTTCTATTATTCCAAGTGAAGGAGCCATTTTTGGTGGGGGTGTCAATGAGTCCTAAATCATGATTTGAACTATTGTTTAGAGAACTCAAGGCAAGTTCAATTTTTGGTTCAATTAGTTTTCTTATCCAAAATTTTGTAGGCTTTTTAGATAACTTTTGATCTATGATTTGCTTAGGAACCCACTTCATTTGACTTCTATAACATTGTGCTATATGTCCAAAATGGTGACAATGATAGCATTATATCTTGAATAATAGATAATTTGAGATATAATTTCAATAGCCATTAGGAACCTTGTCTTTCCTACTGTGGGGTCGCTAATTTGTCATCATTTTCACTTGTTTTTGTCATTCATTAAGCCATTATTTCCAACCATCCATTGCACCATTTCATTCACTTGCCACCATTTTTACCTTAATTATTAAAAACATGTATTTGTATGTATAAGTGGTTAATTAACATATTTTCCCTTTATTTTTAGTAGGTTAAGGATAATTTTGCATGGTTTCAACTAATGAAAATTTAGCAAGTTCAAGTGGTTGCAAATTTGTCAAGTTTACGTAGCTACCTCCATGGTTGAGGTAGTAGCACCACTCTAGAATGAAATCCGACACTTGGAAATGGTTTTTAGAAGCTCCAATATGGATTTTTATTGGTCAAATTCCACCCAGCTCGCACATGTGGACCTCGAGGAAAAGATCAAGGGAAAATCACAACAGTTTTGACCAGTCAAATTCAAATTCATTTTATGAGTAAACAAAAGTGAATCTCGTAAAAAAAAACATGGGTTTTGTTTGTAATGGGCTCAATTAAGTTCTTTGTGAGTGGTTTTCCCGAATGCGTTATCATTTGGGAGATATTTTAGGCCCGTTGAAGCCCTATTTTCTAGTTGCATGCGCTGATCCATGATTCTACAGCTACCTCCATGGTTTTCCTAACTCTAGTTCACTAGCTAAACAAAGAAGCACACGTTTAGATAGATAATGATCCCGTCATGGATATTTTCCTATCCATATGTCCAAAATCAATCTAGAGATCACCAGAAATGTGGTCAAAGGGATGGTCAACCTGGAGGTGGAACAAGCGAACGCGAAGCTATGAAATTCTCTTTTCTGTTTATACTTTGAAATATAATTTTCTTAGTGTGCGTAGAAGCATAAAACATTTAATACAAGGCTCTTATAAATATCAGGCTTTGTAATTATGACACAGATTTGATTTTTTATTGTAATAATGTTACACATTCAAACTCTATTTTTATTAATTCATGGAGAAGGCGTGCTCAAGACCACTGATGCATAATTAGTCACAGGTGAATTTATAATCATTCTGTTGTGGAGGGCCTTTGCACATAAGAGGTTTAGTAGTTTAAACTCCTATTGTTTCTTAGTTTAATTCTTCTACTTTTTGCGTAAGTTAATTATTGTGTTTTTCATAGTTAAATGATGCATGATTTCACATAGTTGAATGCTCCAATTTAATTTTCTTTCATGAAATATCTTGATATCATAATTATGTTAACCTTTACATTTCATGGAATGAAAAATTTCTTGCATTATCTTGCACAGTAAATACATGTTTCATTTTTCGTTTCATAGATCAAATTTGGATTTTGGTTTTGCACAATAAGTAAATACTATGTTTTCTTTTTTGATTTCAACGAGTCTTTGAATTTACTTAGCATAATCACTTAGATTTAATACTGTTGGTTTGATATTTCTAGTAGTAGAATTTAGATTAAAATAGATGTTTTTTTATTAATATAATTAGAGTTAAATAGATACTCTGTTTTCATAGGATTAATTTAGAAAAATATTTCACTTGGGTAGATAGAAGAAAGTTTTGATATATATATTTCTCTAGACTTAGATATAGAGGATTAAATTTTTTATTAGATTAAGAAATTATTTAATTAGATGTTTGCTCCTTAATTAAATAGGTTTAAAAGTAATGTAGATAGATGTTTTAGGGATAACCTCATCATAGTTTCTAGCATATAACAGTCTAACACAATTAAGATTTATCACTTAGATTGATTTCTTTTTATGAAATATATATTTATCATAGATCAATTTTCTTTCTTAGATAAACATTTCCTTTTCTTCCTTCTTGTAAATTTTATCTTTCAATCATTAGAATATTTTCGTTAGAATAATTTATAGCTCAACTTCCTCTCTTAGATTAATATTAAACATTTCCTTTTCTTCCTTCTTAAGTTTATTTTCAAGAATTAAAATTCTTCTCTAGGTATAGTTACTTTCTTGCTTTAAATTCCATCTATATAAAATCTCTAAAACATACAAAAAGATTGAAGTTTCTTTTCATTTCTAGTTTTCTTGAAATCAATTGTTCAATTTTAGAAGCTAAAAGTATAATTATTATCATAAGCTTTGTTAGTTAAGTTTAGATTTCAGTTCTTAGTTTCTTAATTTCATTTAAACATTCAAAATAAATACAAAATCCTAAAAATAACATATAAAACCAACACAACGAATTAAGAAAGAAAGGGTTCTAGCATATATAGTGCACCTACACTTCATAATATTACTAACTTTGGTCAATAATTTATGATAGAAATTTAAGACATTAAATTGACTAAACACCTATCTAAAATATTTCTTCTAGGGTTTTGATGATAACCTTTATAATCACTCTTGTAGTATTCTTTACAATCTCTAGCTTTATGACCAAAATCAGTGCATAAATAACAATAAATAGAGAATGTAGTCTCATGCTTGAATGAGAAGACTTTCCTTTTTGGTTTTTTAAAATTGATTTTCCTTGGAGAAGATTCAATCCTTAACTGAGTCTCATTTTTACTTGCATAGAGAGGAGATTCCTTGAGGCTATCTGCATAACTTCTAGGAAAGGGAGCACTTGAAATATTTTTCTGGTTTTCATTGTGATTTTTACTTTGGAGAATGATGATATCATTCTCTGGCTTTTATTTTATTTTAGTCTTTAGAGATTCACCTATATAACCAAGTCCCTTTTTATCAAATGGAGATCTATGATGACTAAGAATGCCACCCAATGATTGAGAACTCTTCAAACTTTTGGATAGCTTCTCAACTTTAGTTTTTAATGACACAATTTCTTCTTCAATATTTTCACAATATTCTTCTTTCTTCATCAACTATAGCTTTACAACTTCCATTTTCTTTGCTTCTTCTAGATGTGTTGTCAGGGAGATGACTTAGTCATCATGTGTCCTCTCTTGTTAATCCAATTCTACTTCAATCTTGTTGAGATCGTTAGATATTTATTCTATTTGGTGCTTTAGGAGGACAATTTTTCCTTTGTTTCATCAAGTTCATGATTATTTTCTTCAACATATTGTACTTGCTTCATAAGTTCTTGATTTTCTCTTCTCAAACTATTTATTTATTCTAGACTAGCCATAAGTTCTATTTTAAGGAATACTTCAATTTCTACTTCGAATTTTTTTCATATTCATATCCTATTATGCTCTTGGTGCATTCATTTATATCCTTTAGCTCTATCATTTTCTTGTTCTAGATATTCTGGTTTTGGATCAGCTGTCACAAGGGTAGATTCCTCCGCATAAGTCTTTTACATATTTTACCAAATAGTTTTGGCTAAATAATGTTGACCTATCTTTCCTTTTATAGAATTTGATAGACTACTTAATATTGTCTTCATGGATTTTGTTTTGTATTATTTTTACTCCTCTATAAATGTGATTCCTATAACCATTTATTCCAATACCTCATATCCTAGAGCCATCAAATAACACCACATTATTTTTCTCCATGACACATAGTTTGTTCCATCCAAAATGTCTCCAAGTTCTACTTTAAGAGGTATTCAAATCCCACATTAATAGATAACCACAATCTTCTCCAAAAATCACTTCAGAACTAGTCTAAGATCTGTTCCAAAATCACTTAAAAATTGGTTAAATATCTATTCCAAAAATCACTTAAAATCTAGTCCCAGGTATGTTCCAAAAGTTTCAATATTTCTCCAAAATGTTGGTCAAAAAGTATGGTAAAAAAATATATCTTAAGATATGCCTCAAGGCCCTTCAATTCTGATTAGATAAATATTCAAAAATAGTTATACATCAAGAATAAATTATATGCCAAAGTATGGTTGAATTCTATGTCATAGAAGGTTAAAAGAGTGGTAAAATTCTTAGCTAATATAAGGTATGGATTTGTATCTCTACAAGGCTGAAAATGATATCTCAAAAAAATTGAGCTAGTCTCCACAACATGTCTGAAGTCTTCTCTAGAAAAGGCCAAAACTATGGCCTAAACTAGTCTAAGTTAGGTCTAAAATAAGTCGTAATTCCACAGGCCCAAGGTCTGGTCAGAAAGTGGGGGTTGAGATTCTTGTACATTGTACAAGAGTAGTCCAAATTATTTTCCACAAGATGCAACAAGAGAGGTCAAATATCCAACAGATAATGGATTCAATAATTTCCCACAACTAGTTTGGAAACCTGCCAATAACATTTTCCCAAAATCAAATATATAAACCAAGAAATATGCTTTGAAAATTTTTTAGGTCCCTATAATACTATTTTAGCCCCCATATTTTTATTTATTTTTCCCCATAGAAACCCACTATTGTTATTGTTGAGCCCTTACATTATTATTTTTTATGTAGGCGCTAATTATGTTTTGACCCTTTAGACTCGTATATATACCAAGGAGGTCGTCTCATTTGAATCATCCAAGGATAGTTCATTTATGAGTTGTAAACAGAGATTTTCCCCTCAAAGTGGATTATAATCTAGTCATTGATATATTATTTCTTATGCTTATTTGATACTTTAATCCGGTTACATAATAATAATATTCAAGGTTCATGAGATATGAACCTTTCTTGTTGGGAATCACAATTGTCGTTAGACAAAAACCCACAAGTGTTGGAAAACAGATGCATCACTAGATTTAAGGATCATCAGGAGGCTATTAAACCATGTCATGACACACATGGAGAGCTTCTTAATTTTCTTTTTGTAATAATCTCCCCCCAATGTGAGCTGGGTGTGTGTCGAAACCATGACTTTGGCACTGATACTAGTTGTTGGGAATCACAATTATTGTTAGAATAAAACCCATAGGTTTTGGTAAATAGATGCATCTCTATATTTAAGGATCATCAGTAGGTTGTTAACCCATGTCATGACACACATGGAGAGTTTCTGAATTTTATTTGTGAAACAACCTTTTCTTTCTCCTACCTCAAACTTGAATTCATTCTTTGTTCACTTGATCGAATTGGTGACCAAATGAGGAAGAATATTTGCATATTTATAGTGGTTGAATATGCATATAAAGGATCTGACATGACCATTTGAAGAGACATGTATTATAATAGAGTCAGCCTGACTATTTATAAGAGATGTAAATTGGATTGTATGTTGATATTGATATTGGATTGTATCCTCCTCATTCTAGTTAAAAAACATATGGATGATGGGGTTGCAAACGATTTATAAACTTCCATTCAAAATTTTTATAAAATATTTATAATGGAGTTGATAGAATGCAATTGTGTTTCTACTATGCATCTCAAGTCTTTCTTTCACAATCGTTTGATTTTGACCATGTTTGTTGTTGACCATGGCTCACCCTTTCTTTGCTATCAATGGAAACATCTCAATAATGGGAGCCTAATTGTGTTCATGCAAAATAAGGATGGGACATGGATATTTTTGGGTGGAACAATTTTCTTTCCAATTTAGAGCAATAGTTCCAACTCTCACATTAATTGTTAATTCGGGTAGGTTTTGTTATTGCAAGGCTATCATGAAAATTATATGCAAGGAAAAATGATGAGTAGTGCTAATTAATTTCAAACTAAATCATTGTAATAAAACTCTAAAAAATTCAATCACTTTGGCTAATACACTCTCAAATGTTTCTTACACCTTCAGGAAATAAACACACAATGCAAAATAAAACCTCTCTATTACACAATCATTCTTATTCATAAGGAAACAACACTCCTGGAAACCATTTACTCAAAAAAATGTTGAAACACACATTCAAATAAAATAAACACACCATCAAAATGTAACAAGAATTAAATAACTGTCGCACTAACAAAGAGACTGGTCCATGACCTATGTTGTTACACAATACAAAGGTTAGAATTTTATGAAATTATATTTAAAGCATGAAAAATATTAACAATAACAGTAATACAATCATACATGAATCATAAATGTGAGGAAATAAACCAAATAGCTATAGTACCTTCCTAACCTGTGATCCTTACTAAGAATTAGGAGAGGCCTTCCTTTTCAGTAGGGGATGGTACACTACACAACACACAAGCTAGTCAACATAAAGGTATGGCACCACAAATTATTAAGATTTGCATTAATGAAAAATACATGATTAAGATGATGGTGATCTCCCCCTCTCTATGTATTTATCTATGTCTCTATGTCGCATGGGTAGAGAGCACACCTCTTTATAATTTCATATTACAATGACAAGATCATCACAATAATCTCTTGATTCTCATGTGATCTAAATCGAGAATACATATTAACAATTTAATAATAAATTCCAAGGTTAGGAAAAAGTTGTAACATATTTTCCAAATTACAATAATCATTTATAGAATATTCTAACTGTTTCACCTGTGTTGTCCATAAACTTCTCCTTTGATAGTTGGACTAACTTTGACCAATTACTTTCCAAATCAGTCTCAATGATTGATTCAAGGAGATCAATGTATCCAGAATGAGTCTCACATGTAATAGCAACACTTAGTGTGTCCTTGTCCTGTCCTTGGTGAGGAAAAACTTGAAAGTATAATCCTGCGACAACATCTCAACGAACCACAAATTGTTAAAATTGTAGCAAGAAAATTATTCATTTGACTTGTGCATTAGTCAAATGGAGAAATTCGATTTTCCACATCAACATAATGACTTGGATTGTAGTTAGTTGGAGTGACATGGCTTTGTATCCTAGTTAAATGAGTAAATTCGAGTTCTTAGGCTGGAAGTAGAGTTGTGCATGGGTTGATTGCTAAAATATAGCAATATAATGGAGTTATTGTTAGTTAAACTCAGCTATCTGAGCTCTAGTATTTAGTAGATTCAGTAGGAGATCATTTGAGTAGTTATAATAGTTGTTAACTCACTAATAACTTAGTTAACTAATCAATTTACTAAAAATAGTACTACTTATGCATAGAATTCGAATTTCCTAGTTGGAGTGGAGGAAATGGCACATTTTAATTGTCAATTGTATATGCGTTGAGTGTACATGTTTTGCATTGGAGCATGTGGTCAATTTCTTCAGGATTTGCTCAAGGAAATAGGGAATTTTTTATAGAAAATCCACGTAGATTCAAACTAATAATTGTAATATGCTAAAACAATATACTTGAATCTACTCTAACAATTGTGAAAAATAATTTATATTTCTAAATCATAAAAAATGAAAGAGAAAGAATTCCAATCATACGGTACACAATTATTTCCGCAGGAAAGGCTCAACTAAAACCCCCACTATATGTATATTGCATAAGTCAGAAAATATGAGAAGATTACAATGCTTTTCTCCAAGTTGAGAAACCTTTGCACTGTCTCTATCTGTCTCATTGATTCCTATACCAGCTTGGTTAAATACTTAACCAATTTTATGTTGATCAGCGGTTGTCATTGATGTCAACCCAAGCAGTACCAGGGGCTAACCCAATATTGCATGGGAATTTTGACCTACCAAATTAATATATTCTGGGTCAATAATGATTTTTATGGTTTCTACTTATCGAAATGTTTCCGTTGATATATGGCACGCCATGTAATTCTTCACGGTTTGAGAGATATTCATGTTTGAAGTTTGTACCCCCAGTTAGTCGGCTAAAACCCCATTGGGTTGGGGCATGGGTCATTGAAAAGTCATAATTAATATTTTTTAAGCTCCTAAAATCCCTCCCATGTTCACTTGTCGAAGCCCCTCTCAACTTAAGCATTTATATAAATTGTGATCTTCATTTCCTCCTTAGGCAAGGGATTCGGCCATCTGAAACACGTCATCATGGAATTTGCGCTCTAAATTTTTTTCTATGAAGGTTCAGAAGCTGAAATTTTTATGAGGCAAAGCAGAATCCTGAGGAAGCTGTTGTAAATATTTCAAATCAAGGTGCGCAACATTTTTGGAGATATGATCTGTGGAAGTCAGGGTTTTTGCAGTCTCCTGAAATTCATCTCAAAGAAGTGACCTTGGTAAATTCGTCATAACTCTATCTTTGAGTATCGGATTGGAATTTTGTAAAAATTGGAGGATAGTGCACAGTCTTTACTTTTCACTCTATCAATTTCAGAGCCAAATGAAGAAATAGTGACACATGGCACATCGTACAAGTGTGCTCTACTGAAATAGTCCATAATTAGGGCATTGTGAGAGATTGGGTATAACTCTCTCTTGAAGAATCCAAATTGGGTCAGACTTGTGGCATTGGAAAGATGACTCAGAGGACTACTACAGGACTAAAAATTAGATATTAAGGATCTGAAATAACAGAGATACACTAGATTCAATATTGATCTCCTAGAAGGCAATATAAAGCTAGATCATGTGCTGTCAAGGGTTGCAAAGGACCAGACTTTCTACGACAGAAGCAAAGCAAGGTGCAGCAGAGGGTAGCATGACGAGAGCAGCAACCAAGGTTCATAACAACAACGATAAGTTCATCCTATGAAGTCTTCAAGTGGGTAGCACTGCATACAATCATTGTAAAGGTATCATTGTACTAAGTCATTGTAAAGGTATCATTGTACGAAGTCATTGTAAATACATTATTGTAAAAATTGTACTAGTGTCTTTCTGCCAAGGGTTGAAGAGGTAGTGTTGGGAGGTCTAGGATCATCATTAGGTGGCTGTGTCAAAGTTGGGGTTATGGTCTAGTATATATTCTTCTTCTACTTCATTCTATATCATTGTAAAGTGGACCATTTTCCTTGTTACGAGAGTCCATTCTTATTTTATTCTTCTATAGGGTGGTAAGGTGGTGCTAGGGTGAGTTGTAGCTCATTGGGTGTTGGGGCATCTGTTAAGTTGACTACTGAAGAATCTCGGGCGTTGGAGCATCCATCCAGTGGGAGTTGGAGAAGAATTCTTTTCTAGATTCTAGGAAGTTGGAGCTTTATTTTCAATTGGAGTTGAATATTAAAGAATTATTAGAAAAGAATTAGGTGTTTTTTGTCCCAGAGCGGGTTTCCACCTTAAAAACTGTGTGCATTTGTGTTCCTCTTGTTTGCTACTATCATTGTACAAACATTGATAATAATTTAAGATTAACTAATGCTATAATTGAAAGGAATACTGATTCACCCACCACCCCCCCTGCCCTCTCAGTATTTCCAACATTTTATGCCCTAAAGGATCCCTATTTCGTTGGGTAATCAGGCTTTATTAATTAGGGAAATTCCCAATCCATACTACACAATCCATTAGAAGCTTTCCTCTGACTGCATGCACCACTTGTACAATTTGGATGATTATACAACTAATAGTACACTGCCCCCTAACTCTAATATAAAATGGGTCTTTCTCAGAAATTACATGCATGAGTTATTTATGAGTGAATTATTAGTTATCTGATTCATCACTAGATGTGATTCAACTCCAAGTTCCACTCTTTGACCTCTCACAAGTTCCTCCATAATTTAGAACTAGCTAAATTGATTTTAACTCAAATAAATTTAGCTAATTAATTACAACTCAAAATAAACTCAACCAAGGATCTTATTTTGTAGGAGACACTCTACATGCCTCTAGTTTGATCCTCAACTCGAATTAGTTGAACCAATTAAGTCCTACTAACTTATTTAACTCGTACAAGTTGTCTTATGATGTGGAATTGCAATTTTGTTCTAATTTAATTCAAGGGAAAATTAAATTAAAATCCTTCTTGATGTTATTTTCAAGATTTCTTGTTGCTATTTTCAACACTCCCTCTCAACAAGAGAGGAATTCAACTCTATCCCGATCTAGTATCTTTGGAATGTTCTGCATGTAACACTTCTCTCTATTGGTGTTGCGATTGCAACATGTGTAACTGAAAAGCATCCAAAAATAAATAAAATAAAATAAACTAAATAAACTGTGTCTCCAACTATCTACTGGGGAAAAATGTGTTGTTGCTAACTCTGCTACTGAGCCTCCTACAACAAAAATACCACATCATAGCCATGGTCTTCCAATACAATGACATAAATAATATTCTTCTTTAGTCCTAAAAGAAACAACACATATGTGAGTCTAAGAGGGGAGCCAAAATCCCTCTGAAAAGTAATTGTATCAATGCTAGTCACATTATACCTCCCATCATCTCCAAAATCTATGTTTTTCTTGAGGTATTTCTTCTCCAAGTCACTAAAGATATCTCTATTCGCCATCATATGAAACGAGGCATTGCTGTCGAGATACCACATGCATCCCATTAGAGTGCTTGTTGACTCTGCTATTGAGCCTCTTGTGATTTTTTTAATTTAATTCAAGGGAAAATTAAATTAAAATCCTTCTTGATGCCATTTTCAATATTTATTGTTTCCATTTTAAAAATATTCCTCTTTTTTAGGGGCTAATTTACTTAAGTATTGAGCAAGGAAATTGGGGGAAATCAAAGTCATATTTTTGCTAAGTGTTGGTCAGAGCAAGTCAATGAGTTGGAGATCAGAATTATACTGCAGGGCATGCTTCATGTGTGAAGCAGTCATTGTAATTGATCCATATTCTCATCTTAATTAATGAAAAGTAGCAAAGGCTCACAAAATACTTGGAATGATCACACCCACAACAAAATGAGGTGGTAGAGAGGAAAAATAGAAGCATTGTAGGAGCTGGAAGAGCAATGTTGTGTGACCCCCATTATCATTGTGGGAAGAAGCTTGTAATACAACCATTTATTTGAATAAATTAAGCTCTCACAAAATACTTGGCATGATCAGACCAGAAAAGGATATCTCTGGGAGGAATCCAGATGTCTCCCATTTTCTAATTTTTTGAGATATAATCTATTTTCATGTATCCAAGGATAGTAGGAAAAATTTGGAGCCTAAAACTGAGATGGATATATTTTTAGGATACACAGAGACAACTCATAAATATTAGGTGTATTTTCCTCACTCAGGATGACAATAATGAGGAGAAATGTCAGATTTTATGAGGATAAGCTTATGAGAATCTCTCTAGAGTGAGAGTTAAGTATTCCACCAGAGGAGGAGCTTCTAGCTCCAAAAGAGAGGCCTCAGTTAGAGCCTTAGGATGTTGTGGAGTAGCCACATGTGGAGGAGAAAATAGAAGGCCGAGTGGACACACCCACTCAACTATAATCTTCTAGAGAGGGGAGGAAGAGAACCAAAGAGGCTAAAAGGTTGGTGCAAGATGCACAGGAGCATGTGGGAGCTCCTACATCCTTGCATAGGTAGAGGATATCACTAAAAAAATATACTGGTTATATGGAACTCATGAGAAAACTCATTGATTCTGAGCCTTCCTCATTTGAGGAGGAAGTTTCCCAACTAGTATGGGTAGATTCCATGGTGGAGGAGTATGACTTCATCATGAGGAATAATGTATGGGAGTTGGTGCCAAGACTAGATAACAAGTTAGTGGTCGGTTCTAGATGGATATACAAAGAAAAACATGCAGCTGATGACAATATCGAGAAGTACAAGGATAGATTTTTGGCCAAAGGCTTCTCATAGGTAAAGGGAGTTTAACATGAGGAGACATTTAATCAAAACCATTCTAGTATTATATGCGTACTTGGGGTGGAAGATCCTCCAAATGGATGTGAAGACTATGTTCCTCATTGGAGTGGTTGAGGAAGAGATTTACATAGAGCAACCCGAGGGGTTTGAGATGTTTGTTAGGGATACACATGTTTATAGACTCAGGAGAGGCCTTTATGGTCTCAAACAAGCACCCCGTGGTTGGTACACTAGCATAGACTCCTATCTCAGTGGAATTAGCTTCACTAAGAGTGAAGCATATTCCAATATCTACTACATTGTGGTAGATGGAAAATTGTTTATCTTAGTCCTATATGTATATGGCTTGATACTGACAGGGGATGAGAAGTTGATCCAACCTTGCAAGGAGGACCTTTCAAGAGAGTTCAATGTGAATAACATGGATGTGATGCACTAATTCCTTGGTTTGGAGGTGTGTCATGAAGATTGAGAGTTTTTAGTGGGTTAGGGGAAGTATACCTCTGAAATACTTCAGATATTCCATATGCAAGAATAAAATCCTATGAAAACTCCTCTAGCTACCAACTGGAGGAAGGAGGATGATTATACAAGAGAGGTAGTAGATTCCACCGTATATAGGCAGCTGGTGGGGTCCTTTATGTATCTGGTGAACACAAGGATTGACATATGTTTTTTAGTTAATCAATTGAGTTAATTTATGGTGAAGCCTACCAAGCTTAACTATAAAGCAATAAAACATGTTCTTAGATACCTCATAGGAACAACATATTTTGGGTTAAGTTACAAGAGGACTGATTGTGTGAAGCTCTAAGGCTTCACTGATGCAGATTGGCCAGGGAGTCCACCAGACATGAAGAGAAATTTGCGAGCTATCTTTAGTGTTGGTTCAACAACTATTTCCTGGTATAGAAGGAAATAAATATTTGTAGCACTCAACTCAACATAGGCTGAGTATATGACTGCTAGTTAAGAATCATGCGAGGTTGTATGGATGAGGAAAATTCTTGTTGGTCTTTTCAGTCAGCAAATGGATCTTGCTATGATTTACTATGATAGTCAGAGTTGTATCAAACTCTCTGAAATACAGTATTTCATGACAGGTACAAGCACATTGATATCATGTGCCATCACTTGACAGTTTGTGTGCATAAGAGAATGATGTTGTTGCAGTACATTTCCACAGAGGAGTGGGATGTAGATATTTTGACAAAGGCCTATCAATAGGAAAATTCGAGTTCCACAAGAGCATGATAGGGGTGATGTAGAACCCTTTTTCTTGATAAGAGGGAGAGTTAAAATTGTAGCAAGAAAAGGCTTCATTTGACTTATGCCTTAGTCAAATGGAGAAATTTTATTTTCCACATAAGCAGGATGACTTGGATTGCAGTTAGCTGGAGTGGCATGAATTTGTCTCCCAATTAAATGAGTAAATTCGAATTTGTAGGCTATAAGTAGAGTTGTGCATGGGTTTATTGGTAAAATATAGTAATCTAGTGGAGTTATTGTTAGTTAAACTCAGTTATCTGAGCTCTAGTCATTAATAGAGTTAGTAGGAGTTAAATTGAGTAGTTATAACAATTGTTAACTCATTGGTTTCTTAGTTAAATTTACTAAAAATAGTCCCTAGTCATGCATGTAATTCAAATTTCCTAGTTGGAGTGGAGGAAAAGGAACATTGTAATTTTCAATTGTATACTAGTTGAGTGAACAGGTTTTGCATTGGAGCAAGTGGTCAATTCCTTTAGGATTTGCACAAGGAAATAAGAAATTATCCTATTTTTTAGGGGTTGTTAAACACACACATGGTGTATGAAGGAAAGATAAACACACACATAGAAATATAGGCATTCGTTGCTTCTCTATTACACATAGATGTACATTTATATTACATTAATTTGACTCTTGGATTCATCTTCCAAGGTCACGTGGACTCCTTTGTGACTCTTCACCTTCCACACCTACCCATGGAGGATTAGGTGTTCAACATTCCCCCCTTAGTCCGGAGGGGTATGTGTGAGTCCAAGAAGAGAGTTGTACTACAAATCTGCGAAGTATGCATGGCAACACTTAGGATGAATCAACTCTCTAAAATATTGTCATAAAGAGATGGTTTAAGGATGACCACCAACACTGGAACACAACGCTTATTGCAGTTCCCAGAACTCTTCCAAAACTGGCAAGAAGAAAAGGGCTTCTACTAGAAGAATTGTCCCTCATATTTAAAGGGATAACATCAACCTAAAAGAAGGGAAGTCTACAACCTATGATGGTTTAAGGATGACCACCAAAATTGGAATGCTTGATGAAATTCCTGGAACTCAACCAAAACTGGCAAGAAGCTGAAAGCTTCTGCTAGAGGAAGTGCTCTGAAAGAGGAAGAATATCAACCTCACATGGATGGTTTAAGGTTGTCCATCAACCAAAGGCATGATCATGGGCATCTGTGTCTTTGGATACAACTCTGAATCTGGAATGATGTATTGTGGCTCAGGCTCACTTGAACTGCTGTGTCTATGGCTACAACTCTGAATATGGAATGAGAGATTGTGGCTCAGGCTCGCTTGATTTGACGTCGAAGCTTGTATATGACCACCATTTCCCCCCCTGTCAGGTACAAGGTGAGATGATGGAAAAAACTCAACTGCAAGTTTGTTCAATATTCGAGAACAAGTTCTGACATGTGACTTAAACATCTTCTTGGCTGTTGATGCCCATTGCTAAGAAGCGATCCATCCAAGATTAATATTTTTTCTTGTAGGAGGCTTGTTTATGAAGCATATGTGTGAAGAATGAGTGTGTCGACCACAGTGCTTACATGGGTGAAGATCTAAACAATGATCTTTCATATGGCCAACTCAATAACAGTGTTGGAATTTTACAATCTATTGTTGTCATTGTGGAAGTGGAGCAGGATCTGGAACAACTGTAGGTGAACTATCATAAAGAAATCTAGCACTCTAAAAGTTGATGGGCTTGGAGTAGTCTGGAATATGAAAGGACAACTCCTTGTCATATCCAAGACCAGTTCTGTGCTTGTTGTGGAGAAGCTCTTCCCAAGGTCTGATGATGGGCTTGGGAAGTGCAGACTGAATTGATGCATCTGCATGTAAATCTGCTCTTGTACAAGGAATTGAATGTGAATCAACTACAACTTTATCTTCTTGCTGCTGATCTGAGTCCTTCTCAAATTTTTGAACAGAAATAGGTTTAGAATGCTGGCTCTTTTGTTGAAGTTCATCTTGCTGAAGCTGATACTCCAAGTGCAAAGACTCAATCTTGTCTTATGCATCTTGCAAAGAACTTTGAATATGAAAAAGAGCATCCTTGCTCATTTTTACCATATCATGAACATTGGAATGAATGAGGTTATTCAACAATTCTAATTCCTCATTGATTTTAGCCATTTTTCTCAATAACTTAGGCTCAAGAAATAAAGGGCGTTGGCTTCAACCGATAATTCACCTGTTTACAATGTGATTCAACTTCCTTTCAAACAATACAAATGACTTTCAAAGAACTTCCAATTATAGAATTCCCAGAGAACAAACTCTGCTACTCAAATTATGGAGGACATCAAGGTATAGAATTGGTTGTATAACTAGCAAGAAATAATGACTCACATCAACAATTTCTCAACAACTCAAAGTTACACTTCAAACAATGATTGCAACTATGAATGAAGAAGCAATATCCACTCACAATGTAAGTTCAATACAATGTCACTGCAAAATATTTTTGTAAATGTGCAACAAAAACTACTGTGCAATAACCCTTTAAGGAATAATTTGCAAAGTAGCAAAGTTGTTTTACATCAAAGAGTTGTTTTAGATCAACAACAACTCAACTGCAAAATAAGGAGATTCAAACACTTTTATGTTTGACCTTGCTATACTGCTTCACAATAGAGACTAAGAGAAACTCCAAAAATCAAAAACTCTATGTGGCCAAACTATGAGTGAATGCCACTGCTATTTTGAAAATGATAGCCAATTTACAACTTGTCTTCACATGTCAATCTCTTTTAGAGAGCCACCCTTTTATATATGCCACAAATCATAAACTTCACTTTTCTACTATGTAGAAAATCCACCTACTCATATGCCATTTCCTCTTTCTCTACTGTTTTTTTTTTTTATAGTGAAAACAAAGGTATTAACTAGAGGAGGTGTTTACTGGGGAAGGTGTTTTCTGGGGGAGGGTTTAAGTAGGGAAGATTTACTGGGGAGGTGTTTTATGGGGAAGGGTGAAACTGGGGAAGGTATATCTGTAATTTTTTAGATCATTTACAGAAAAAAATGGGAAGGAATTAATCTATAAAAAAAATTAAAAATAAAAAAATAAAATAAAATAAAAAGGATGAATTTAAAAAATTAAAAACGCAGAATGCAGTGGGGGGAGTTGTGGAAATGCCGAGCGGCCAAGATGTGGGAAGATGTGAGGGGGCGGGTGTGCAGAGGAGAGGGTGGATGTGAGGGGGAGCGAGTTGGGGAGTGGGTTGAGCGTAGGGAGTGGAGGGTCGTAAGGGGAGTGGGTTGAGAGGGAGCGAGTGGATGTGGGAGAGGGGGGAGAGCATAGAGGGCAGACGTGAGGGGGAGCGAGTTAGGGAGTGGGTTGAGCGTAGGGAGTGGAGGGTTGTAAGGGGTGTGGGTTGAGAGGGAGTGAGTGGATGTGGGAGAGGGGGGAGAGCATAGGGGAAGGGCGAGCGGGTAGGGTGTGGGGGGGTCGGGGGGAGAGCGTAGGGAGTGTGGAGTAGAGCTAGGAGGGGGGTGGGTCGGGAGAGGGTGGAAGGCGGGGGGGAGAGGGGATGTGGGATGGTTGGAGAGGTGAGGGGAGGGGAGTGGGGGTAAGGGAGCGGAGGGATAGTTGTAAGGGGGATGGGTGGGGAGAGTCGGAAGGGGGAGGAGAGAGCATTAGGGGCATTTTGAGGTCTAAAATTGGCCTCCTAAGAAAAATGTACAACAAAAATAAACTTTATAACAACCAATAGAATTCAAGATGATGATGTCAACCATGGGGATGATTTACCATATTTTAAATAAAAGTGTAAAAATATTAAAAAATAATAAAATAATAAAACTACTTTTTCAACTCGTATTTTCAACTTATCTCCCACAATTTTTACTCAAATTTCGAGTGGGAGTACTCTTTGGATGCAAAATTTAATTCCTCATCCAAGGAGTACCCATGTTGCATACTTTCAATGAACTCTGCTACATGAAAAATGGGAAATACATAAAAAAAAACGTGATTACAATCACGTTTTTTATGTATTTCTCATTTTTCGAGTCGTAGGACCCATCGAAAGTATGCAACATGGGTACTCCTTGGATGAGGAATTAAATTTCGCATCCAATGAGTACTCCCGCTCAAAATTTGAGTAAACATTTTGGGAGATAAGTTGAAAATATGAGTTGAAAAGGTAGTTTTTTAATTTTTCCCTCTAAAATTTGATGATGTCATCAAATATTATTTGATTTTTTCCACCATTATTTTATAATTTCCTTAGGAGGCCCATTTTAGACCTCAAAATTCCCCTAATGGCGAGAGGGCAGGGAAGGGCAAGGAAAGGGAAGTGAGGGGGAATGGACGGGGAAGGGCGAGGTGAGAGGGAACGGTCGGCCGAGGGGGATGGGCTGTGGGAGTGAGAAGTGAGGGGAGGGGAGGTGGGTTGGGTGTGAGTGCAGGTGGGGGTGGGGAGCAATGAGGGGGCAGGTGTATTACAGTGAGGGGGGACAGAGGGAGTTGCGAGGTGAGTGCAGGTAGGGCGGCCAAGGGTGGAGAGGGAGTGAGGGGGTCGGGTGAGCGGGGTGAGGGAGCCGCATAGGCTGAGACTGTAGGGAGGGGGCAGGGTTGAGGGATGTGAGGTGAGGCCGTGAGGGAGCGGGGTGTGGGGATGTGAGAGAAGTGCAGCAGAGGGTGCGTAAACAGCGAGGGGGAGGCTGTGGTAAGGTTGTGTGGATGAGAGCTATGAGAGTTGCAGAGTGTGAAGGGCGAGGGCTCTATGGGGGCCGAGGGGCCGAGTTGCCCATAAATTTTTTATTTTTATTTATATTTTTTATATTTTTTAATTTTTAATTTTTTTTTTAACAGTAAAACAGTAGAGAATAAGAGGGTGAGGGCGACAATAGAATTTTTAAGGAAATTTTCAGTAGAAGAATTTGCAGGAAAATGTTAGTCAAAACTCAGAAATTTTTCCAGTAGAAAATATTTTTTCCAGCAGCATAAATTGCACAATGGTGTGCAGAAACAAAATTAGGAAAAATGTGTAGAAAAATTTCATAATTTTTAGCAAAAAACCTAGGATTTTTTTTTTAAACCCACTTTAAACAATATTTTTCCAGTAGCTCTCCAATGTGCAGAAATAAAAGTAGGTAGCAGAAATTGCAGGAAAAATTCAGAATTTTTCTTTTCAGAAGTATAGAATGGCAGGAGCAGTGAAAAACCTACAGATTTTAAGATGCACAACGCTGCTCTTCAAAAAACTAATTTTTGAATGCTGCAAAAAATTGATGAATACGACAAAAATGACTGCTGCAGAAAATATCTGAATGCTGCAAAAATGACCAAAATTTTTGCACATATACACAGGCCACAAAAACAAATAGCTCACTCAAGGTTGAGCTAGTTAAGAACATATCAGCTCTAATACCATGTTAAACACACACATGGTGTATGAAGGAAAGATAAACACACAAATAGAAAGATAGGAATTTGTTTCTTCTCTATTACACATAGATGTACATTTATATTACATTAATGTGACTCTTGGATTCATCTTCCAAGGTCACTTGGACTCCTTTGTGACTCTTCACCTTCCACACCTACCCATGGAGGATTAGGTGTTTAATAGGGGCTAATTTCCTCAAGGATTGAATAATTAAATAGGAGGAAATCATAGGACTATTTTTTCTAAGTGTTGGTTAGAGAAGGTCAGTGAGCAGGAGATCGGAATTGTAGTGTAGGGTGTTCTTCATGTGGGAAGCATTCATTATAATTGACCTATATTCTCATCTTAATTAATGCAAAGCAGTGGGGGTGTTTTTCCCAGTTCGGTTCCCCTGTAAAATCATTTTGTTCCTTATGTTTTTATGGTTTCATTTTATTGCATTCGTTTCTATCACGTATTTTCCTTTCCGCGAAATAGTAGAGTAAAATTGTGTCTCTTGTTTTCAGTTCGAACTAATTAGCAGTAGAAAAATTCTTGACATTTTTATACAACCTTGTAATAGCTCAATTTTCAGTTTTATAATAAAAATCGACTAAAGAAGTGACCAATGTTAGCATAAGGATGAAATATAAAAATATACATACTTAGGTTGATAATGGGTGTTATAGTGACCGAGTATGGTCTTGAGAGTAAAAATGGGTAAAGAAATGGTAGGAAAATGAGTGCAAGAAGATGTCAATTCCATGTCCCAACATATCCCCCAAAATTAAGTATTTGAATGTCCTCATGCAGAGCCTCATAATTGGTTTCTGACATGCTGAGAGTGGAATTCTGAAAAATTGTAGGCTCTTGCAGTATCCTCTGAATATGCTCTGTAGCCTCAGGAAAGAACCAACTCCATTTCCCATAATTTAACAATGATGATATGGATGTTGATACTGATAGGAAAGGGGCTAAATAAGAGGAAATTTGAACCTAATTCCAACCCAACCAGACCACTACTCTTGATGCATTCCACATATTGAGAAACCCTAGAGAGTGCATGTATGAAATTCAGAAAAAAATAAGGGTCCTCATCTCTCAACTCCTTATGGAAAGCATCCCGTATGACCCTACTCCCATCTAATGCATCATGTTTCGTCCATTTGATAATTCTAATACAACACTCCAAAACCCCATTCCTGAACTCCATTAGCATCTTCTTGGTGTCTAGATATCACCATATCCTATTATATACCATAGAAATGTTTTTAGCAGACCTAGGTTCATTTTGGATAAGAAATTTCACCCTTTATTCATTAGTTGTTAAAATATTGAGTAAAACCTTCCAACTAACTTGATTTTGTACAAAATTCAAAAAGGTTATGAACTAAAAATCTCCAATGTATGTTGTAATTTTAAGGGTTATTTTACCAAAACAAACATAGTCATGCAGATACATTTTACACAGTAAATGTTGTTATGGAAAAGTGGTCTTCTAGAGAGTTTCTAGAATTTTTGAGCCTCCTTTACCTCATACGGTTATTTCTCCCTGAGAAATGTTAATATAAAAAGGAAGCACTTTTCTTGCAGAAATAGGGGATATGATGGAGAAGGAGGTCTACAACTTAGTATGTTATGAACAAGTTCATACATTGTTTCCTTTTCCTATTGTAATAAATGTACCTCCGCTTGCAATTATTCTACTTGTAATAGCACATGCTTCCTTTCTTTCTGGATCCTCACAAAGTCCCAAACTTTCATAATTTAAGCCCATGTCCTCTTTAAATCATCCACAATTTCCTTTTGTTGTTTCAGAGGAATAACTTAATCTTTCAGTGAGAGTTCTAATTTATTCCACTTCTCCAAATCCTCAATTAAAAATGTTAACTTAAATGGATCCTCATATTTTGATAGGGTTGTTCTTGTTACTATTTTAGTATATGTTTCAAAAAATTCCTGAAACATCTCTTCATCCTCTTTCTCCATTGGCTGCACTACCTCAACTGCTCGTTCTTGTGTGACAACAACGTTGTTGATAGGTTCTTGTGGAGCAGTGACCAATTTTATTTCAGTTTTCTTTGTTTTAGTTACTAGATCTTATGTAACAACAACATCATAAAAGGTTCTTGTGGAATAGTATACTATTTTTCTCCATTCTGCTCTACTTGAATTGATGGTTCTTGTGTAACAAAATCATCTTTAGCAAGTTCTTATGGAATAACGATTTTGAATTCTTCATCTTTCTCTCCAACTTGGATTCCAACGAAAATAGTGGTTGATATTTCATAATCTTCATCCTCAAGCACTTGCTTACACCCATCACACAATCTCACTATTGTATCATAAATTCTCATTTTCCTCCAATTTACTAATTTTCTAAATAAGGAGGTCAATTTAAAGCTCACCTGGTAAAGAGACATATTCCTTTTCCTTTGTGGGCTTTTCATTTTTATGTTTCTCAGTTTCCTTTTCTTCATGCGAAACAACATGGACTTAAGGTGTTGGGGTATGCTCTTTCACAAATTCTTATGCTTTCTCTTCATTATGTTGTCCCTCAACCTCCTTTGATTTTGATGTATCAGTACACTCCTCTAGTATTGGAATAGATGATGGCGTAGTAGTTACCCACACTCTTTTCTTAGGATTCTTTCCACCCAAAAAATTCTTTAATGACCTATTTTTCATCCCTATTTGTAGATGAGTTTATTTCTCATTTTCTTTTTCAGAATTTTTGTCTTAGGGACCCCTATTTTAGCTGGCGTTGTTCTAGGTGCCATTATTTCAACAGTATTTGCCTTAGGCCCTTCTTCCTCAATAGGGAATCCATAATTACTACCCTCATATTTTTCACTGGATATATCCGCAGGTTCTTGAGTACATGCCCTTTTTCCTTCAACAGATGTACCGATATGTTCTTATGGAACTCCATCTTTTAGGGTTTCTACGACAAGGTCTAGGATGTGTAGCCACTACTTTTTATGGGAGGTATAACTTCTCTATATTTTCTAGGGGAGGTATCTTCTCTACTTTTTCTAGGAGGTGTATCTGCTCTATATTCTTATGTTGTTTCAACACTTACCTATTGTTCTTCACCTTCACTTTCCTCTATTTCAGGAGTTGGTACATGTCACCTTGCTAGTAAACCATTCCATGTGCTTTCCTATTGTTGCAATGAACGAATTATGATCATATTAATGATCACATGGTTGTTCAAGTAAGTCTTTGGATGATTTTCCACATGCACCACCTCTGCCATACACCGTACGAACTTCAACTATTAATATGGAAAACTTATCAATTGTCCATTGCGAATATGTGCCATTAAATGGAAATGATAATTGAATACCATCCCAAAAAATCATTCACAGTAATGAAATTATGAATAAAGGAATCCACATGATCTTAGGGGTGAGGAAGGGATGTTCTATCAATACCTCTCCCCTTACTCACTTCCTCTCCTGGCTGTAGAAATGTTGTCCTAGCTGTTGGAACTGTTATTTTCCTAGAAAACCAGTGGGTCCCTGTCTAAGCATTAGGGGAATTTTGAGGTCTAAAATGGGCCTCCAAAGAAAAATGTACAACCAAAATAAAATTTATAAGAACCAATAAGATTCAAGATGATGATTTCAACCTTGGGGGACGATTCACCATTTTTTAAGTAAAAGGGTACAAAGATTAAAAAACAGTAAATAATAAAACTATTTTTTCAACTAATCTCCCAAAGGTTTTACTCAAATTTCGAGCGGGAGTGCTTGTTGGATGCAAAATTTAATTCCTCATCCGAGGATTACCCATGTTGCATCCTTTTGATAGACCCTTCTACAAGAAAAATGAGAAATACATGAAAAAACGTGATTACAATAACATTTTTAATGTATTTCTCATTTTTCGTGTAGTAGGATCCATTGAAAGTATGCAACATGGGTACTCCTTGGATGAGAAATTAAATTTTGCATCCAATGAGTACTTCCACTCGAAATTTGAGTAAAAAATTTGGGAGATAGGTTGAAAATATGAGTTGAAAAATAAGTTTTTTCTTTTTTCCCTCTAAAATTTGATGATGTAAGAAAATCTTATTTATTATTTCCACTATTATTTTATAATTTCCTTAAGAGGCCCATTTTAGACATCGAAAGTACCCTAATGATAATCCCGTTACCCTGTAAATTATATCTTTTGTAACATCAATTTTGAACCTTTTTAACCCTGAATGTTGCTCCTATATAGCCTGTGCAAATTCCATGGAAATTTGTTCATTGAAACCCTAAAGTTTCTCAAAGTAGAATTACCACCTTCCACTCTTGATCTAAACTTATGCAAGGAACACAATAAAATATATAAATACACATAAACATAGAGATGCAGTAGAAATAAGACTTCATTTCATTAATATCACATAACTGAAATATGCTTACAAACATAATGGAAATAAACTAGATAGGGCATTGGTAGCTTATCTATGAGAAGAGGTGTGGTGGCTACAAGCCTCTGAACTCTATTAAAATGAGTATCGAAGGCCTATTTATTATTAAAAAGCAATATAAAACCATAACATCCATAAACCTAACCCTAGGAGATGAAGCACCAAAACTATGGGTCTTGTTTGGGTAAATTGGTACATCAAAGTCCTGGGGATGTAAATTTGGCATACGATCCTTGTTTGACATGAAAAATACCTCATTATAAATATATATCTGAGGAATACAACTTTTTTTGTGAGAAACATCAATTAAAGACCCATGTTTCTCCTAGTTTTCCTAAAAAAGCGTCATGTAGGGCCTCAAAATGGCTTTGGAAGTTCAGGACCAAAAACAAACTGCTAAAAGTAGTAAATTGTACTACAATTAAGGAAAATAAAAAACTGAAAGAAACAATGGTGGGACCCCAAGTGGAATAGGCGGGTGGCCACCAATATCCACCCGGATCATTCCTCCCCCCTTATGAAGTAGTGGTCCCCATTGTGTTGAGTTCCTCCATGAGATGAGGAAACTTCTGCTGAACTTGGTCCCTGGTGAGCCACTTGCCTTGGTGCAGTAGTTGTCTAGCTTTGACAACCCGATACAGTTGGATCTTCTGCTGGTGAGTGTTCTTGATTTTCATGTCCATGATAAAATCTGTGGTGCCCTATTCCATGAGGTTTGGGCTTAACTCTGTTGGTGTGATTTGTTATGCAATGTCAGAGGTGTCCAGTAGAGGTGGGAAGTAAGGCTGAAGGCGGTCCACATTGAATACTGGGTGCAGACCAAGGAATGGTGGAATACTAAGCTCAAATTCATTGTCCATATAGCCTTGGTGATGATGTATAACCCATATTGGAGAGGGCGAAGCTTACGGTGGGGTCCAACGAGGTGCTCCTTCTACAAATGTAGCCACACTTTGTCGCCCACCTGGAAGTTGTGTGGAACTCGATTTTGATCATGTTGTTGCTTGTACTTGGCATTGGCACTATCCAATATGTCATGAACCTATTGGCGGATGTGTTGAATGCCTTCAATGAAGTGTTTTGCCTTGTCAACTTTAGACTGGACATGAGCCGAATCGGCTTGAGTAGTCGTAAACGGCATGGATACATCAATGAGATATAGTGGATGGAATCCCAAGCCCACCGAAAAGGGGATGTGGTTGGTTGAGCTATGGAGAGCCCGGTTATAGCTATGCTGTACATAGGGGAGACTCTCACCCCTTGTGCATGTATGCATTCAATTTTACATGTGCAAAATGTGTACGATCATCCCGTTGACGACCTCTGTAATATAAACCTTGGTGATAAATGATTGAAAAAATGACCAAGGACTTAACGTACTACAACCAATCTCCTCGAATGTTGTGGTTGGTGTATCATGTTTACAAGGCGGTCGAATCAGTTAACTACAGTAGACTTGCAACCTAATGGTGTCTCCCAAAATATACACTATGATATGCAGGAGTCCAATCCATAGTAGTGTTGTCTAATGCGTAACTGTTTGATGAGAGCACTGCAAATATACTTATCATACATCAATATAATTCCATATGTGGGACGAGATATCACCCGCGGGCCGTAATGGAGATTGTTACAGCTCCTACGCTTAATGATGTTGGAACACGTCTCTAGCCTAGACCACTAAATATTATCGTTAGTTCCAAATGCTCCTTAAGGTAAATTGGGCAAATTTTAATGTTGATCTTGTGTTAAGTTTCAGTTTTGGCTCAAAATTGATGTCACCTAAATCCTATGATGCAGGCTAAATGTAAAAATAAAAAATTTCCATTTCGATGAAGTCTAAACTATTTAGGAAAGAGATGCAAGCGAAAGTGTGATCAATGCATCAAACAATGATTACCCCCAAACTCGTTTGAAAGTACGAAATGCAATTCCTTCCAATCAAATTCCTTTTTATTCAAAAATGCAACTTATTGAAAAAATGAAAACATTTCTCTTTTCCACTAAGATGAACAAAATAATAATTTTTTTGTTTTTTGTTTTTTGTTTTTACCTTGAAATGAAATAAAAAATAAAAATGAATGAAACAAATGAAGAAATGAAAAAACAATCCTTTTCACTTTTCTTTCAATTGAACAGAAATCAAAATTGTTTTAAAAATATGAATTAAATGTTTTTCACTCCTTTTTTCAAAATGAAAAAGACAAGCCAAATAAAAAACGAACATGAAAGACACTTTCAATTTCTTTTGAATTTGGAAAAAAGACACACTCTTCTAGACTTGGGAATCAAACAATTTGTGATCCTATGTTTGGCACTAAGTTGAAGGTAAGCTCGGAAATGCAGTGATGGCTAGTGCATACGACAATTCACTTCAAACTAAATCAGAAGTAATGCGACAAAAGGTGTTTGAAATGGTGAAAAAATCTCCCAACTCACAAACAAGTCAAAGAGATGGAAACACTTTCTCAAAGAAGACAATTATTTCAAACACACAGATAGGAGGTCATATAGATTCTATAGACAGACTTCAGGGGCCATGACACACTAGAAAATCAAGGGGAAACCTTAAATTTTCCTAGGTCTGAAATCAACGCTTCTTTGATAAGCATAAGGGTGCTGGAAGGCAAATTAGCGTGGCTGTACTATATATAACAACGCTTCTAGCACAACTATGCAAACAGAAAGCGCGTTGGTTGCTAAAACAAGGAAAAACAAAAAATATTTTCACACAAAAACTAGACCTGACACGATGAAATGACTATCAATCCCTATGCAAACTAACAGAGACCTAAGCAAGAATATATTTCATTGATTGGTCAAACTGATCCAAGATCAGTCTGAGAAAGTAAGGCTAAGAGGCTAAGCTCCCCAATGGAGTCACCAATTTTGTTGTCAAGATAAATCCCCTGTGCAGACAGAGGCGATCTCTGTAGCCCTAGAGTGGGTATAGTAACTTGAGATACTTTCTAATGCAAAGCTTTCTTAGCTAATATTCAAAATGCAACAAGAAAAGAGATAGAGGTAACTTTTTCCCAATGCAAATGTTTAAATCCGTTGATGATGACCTTGATCCACGATCCTTCGAGGCTCGCTCCCTGCTACTTGTTACACCAATTTTTGGACATCTAACCTATTAGTATTAGATGGACCAAAGTACATCGTGTAAGACAATTTTTACCCTAGTAAAATTGCTTTCACTATGAAAATAACTTAGTAATCCATAGGTTATTAAGTTGTTTATAGCATAAACAGGAAACCCCATGAGGAATAATTGGATAAATCATTATTTGTTTGATTTTCCTCAAGGGATAATTAATTAAACCACATTTTAATTAATATTCCTGTTTATATTTAACCCAAAATAGGAAAATTAATTAGATAAATCATTATTTATCTTATTATTTTCTAGGAATAATTATTTAAAACATTATTTAAATAATATTCCTTGTTAAATTTGACTAAATCATTTATAAATAATTGAATAAATATTTATTTATTTAATTATTACTCAAACATATTCTTAAAATGATAAATAAATCATTTATTTATTTATTATTTACAAATAAAGGGATTTGACCAAATTCAAATCCTTTTTCCCTCCAACAAAAATAATAAAATATTTCATAAAAGTTGGATCTAGATTTGGTTAATAATATTTTAATTATGCACCAATATCTAAACTAACTCAATATTTTGTTATATATAGAAGTGTTTTTCCATTCATTCACTACCTTTTGTAGCCTAGATATCGCTCTGGATCTATACTTTTGGTCTGACTTTGATCCTCTATCATTGTCATATTTTTCTATCTTTTTGCTTGCGAGCTCCCCTTGAGTTCCATTTTGTCTAGGTTTTCTACACCATCAAGAGAGAGATCTCAGATCTGAAGTGCTAAGGACATACAAGAACCCATCCCATTGAGGGGGACTAGTAACATATTTCTATGTTCCCTTCCCAGGTGTCATAAATACAAATTCTTTAAAAATATTCGTGTCTTGTCTATTGGATGCATGGAGCAACTCTTGCTTTTATTTGTTGTTTAATGTCCTTAACTACATAGATCTGGATTTCTGTAGCATTTATTCTAATCACTAACTGCACATCTAAGGAAATTGAAAACCATATTTGATGTTAGGGTTGTTTGTTATGCACAGTTAAAGTGAGTTTTTTTGTACGCTTGCGATTAGAATTCACACTAACAACCGGCGACTCCACAAGGGTTTATAATTATGACCGATGTCATTTTTGAGATTCCTGCATGACTAGCTGCTTCAACGACTAGGTTTTTTTCTTCAAATTCTTATTTTGCATTTCTTGATGTTGTTTTTCACCTTTAAAACCCTAAAACAATAAAAATTCTTATTTCCATGTGTTTCTAGGCATATTGCACAAGTGATAGGTATCAACCATAGCTGAGATGACACGTTTTTCTAAAATCTGCTCCCGAGATGGCCGGAAGTGCAAGTCACACATTTTGGGCCAATACCTGCGACCTAAACCTTCAGGATGTAGAAAACAACTTGAAACTCGTGACCTATGCTGAAAACAAGTAAGAACCTGAAACCTGTACTTTTTGTGGGAGATTTTCTATGATTTTTTTGGGTTTGAGTGGGCTACTATTTTAGGGTTGTATGACCTCCCTCTCCACCCTTCTTGGACCTTTACTTTCTTTTTTTTACTCATCGAAGTAGGAACCAAGCCCCTTAGGGCTTGAGTACTCTTCCACCTTTTTAGGATGATTTTAGTTTAAATAGGTCGTCTGAGATTTCAGTGTGTTCAGCCATTTTCAGATCTGAACCTGTACTTTCAGATCCATTTCATATTTTTTATTTATCCATCCAAAACACCTCCTTTTAGTTTTTTTTGGTCCTCCTTTAGGGTCCCCTCCGTTTCCCTTCAGGTTGTAGCCTTTCAACACCCTTTTCGCAGCACTTTTCCCTCTGGTTTTGTATTTTTTTCTACACCTCTTTCCGACAGATCTAGCCTTTAGATCACTGTCCCTCGTGACCTTAGATCCATTGGCCATTTTGTGTGTTTTGACTAGATTTCGCCCCCCCATAGACTAGTTGTTGGGAAGCCCACCTCCTTGGGTTAAATTGATGTATCTTTAGCTGTTTATTTTTTGTCATATTTAATTTCCTTTACCGTCATTTTTAGATTTATTTATAGTTATACAACATCTTTTTTTATTTTTTTTCTACACACATCTGGGCTTAATTAAAATTAACACACTTATCACATACATGCACACCCTAAGTGAAACACCTGGTTTACAACGCCATGCCAAGACTATAACATTGTAATCAATTGATCATGTACCTCCCTGCCCTTGTTTCGACATTGTAATCATTTGATCCTGCACCTCCTTTCCCTTGCTGGTCTCTCTTCCTTTTGTGATTCGTGTTTGTTTTCCATCATTACGCCTCTAAGGAATTTATCCCGAAGACTCTTTGGCCTTCATCCTCAGTTTCCATTAGGAAGACTTACTCCTCCGCGTAGGGTTCAAGTTCTGTTGAAAATGCAATAAGATGATGGAGCTTAGTGAAATGAAGTCACCTTCACTAAGTGGGCCCGTAGGTTATTTTTGGCGCAAAGTCTATTTTTAGACTATGTCTATTTTTAGACATATGGATCATGGTCTATGAGTTGCGAGGATGCTATTTATGGATGATTGGTCGAGTTGGTAAAAATAGATGGACCTCTATTTTTAGACATTGAGCGGTTTCTATTTTTTAGACTGCCAGTGCTAAAAATAGAACAGATCAAATATTATTAGCCCTTAATAATATTTAGACTATAAACATTATCTTTTCCTCTTGGAGCACTTCGGTTTGATGCTTGGATGTGGCACATGCGAGTTTGATGTAAGGAAATACGCTTTTCCTAAGGGTTAGTTGAGCTATTGCATGGTTGACTTCAGTTAGAACTCAAGTGGCAGAGTTTGGTGGAGTTGATGAGATAGTTGGTGGAGTTGTGTTCAGTTTAACTTAGTTGAACTAGTTGTATTTAGTCTAATTGAAAAATACACTAGTGATGAGTGGTGTGAATTAATTATTAATTAATTCACTAATTATTAACTCATAAATCATCTAAAGAACACATCAATTAACTGCAATGCATGGACGATTCGATGGAGACCAGTGTTAGAGGTGGGTGAAAGGGTGAGTGTGACTATCGGTTGTGACTATACTCGTGCATGATATTTGCACACACATTGATGGAGATTGCCAATGAGGATTGCGCAGCTTGGAGCTAGTGGGTGTGTAGTCAATTTAGCGTCCTAAATTGCTAACATAAATTATCAACCGAGGGCTAGTAAACCGATGAAGTGTGGTGCACTATATGTGCTTAAGTGACCTCTTTCTTTCTTCGTTGTATGTGTTTTTCTTATTGTTTTTTATTTTAATGCAATGAGGATCTTCTATCAAACTTAAAAATTAAATGAAATGACAGAAAGCTGAACTAAATGTAATCTACCTCCGAGAGTGCTCTAACTAAATTAACATGCAACTAGTCTATGGAATTCTACGACCCATCTTGTTCACGATGAATGATATTTTGAAAGAGTTTGTAAAATAGTCCCTGTCTGTATTATCCAACGCAATTGAACATAAACGTAAAACTGAAAGCAAATACAATTAAAATCTAAGACACCACGACTATTTCTTACTCATTATTATGATATTTTGGAAGAGCTTTGTAAGAGTAAGAATGGCTATGCCACTTAGTGTAAACAAACAACTAAAACCTACAATACCACAGCTTATGCCTTATTCATCATAATGATATTTTGGAAAATTTTATTAGAGTAAGTCTAACTGTGATAATTAACTGAAAAGGAATTGCAACTAAAAATGCTAATTAACTCAACATAATACAACCAAATCTTTTTCATCTAATATTGATATGTTGGAAGAGCGTTTAAGAAAAAGAATGGTTGTAAAATAATGAGGATCTTTTAATCTAATAAAAATTAAAGTGCTAGTAACTCAAGATGTCACAATTAAATCCATTTCATGAATAAAGATATGTTGGAAGAGCTTTTTAAGAAAGGATTAACTATAACATCATGAGAATCTGTTAGCTAAACAAATAATGCAAGACATGAATTAAAAGATAACAACACATAATTAAAAGCTACTTATCTAGAAAACATGTAGAAGCCTCCTTGGATAGCGGGGGCCCTCTACTACCAATTTGGTGAAATCCTTAGCTTCAGCTCCTTAAAATTGTAATCAAAACAACATCAAAGAACTGAATTTCTTTATTGAAAACCTCACAAATCTACATCCCATTCCATTTTAAGATTTGTTACAAAAGACTCTCTATTCCTTTCTCTCCTTCTCCTATTTTCTCCTTACTTTTTCATTACCCATGATAGGAGAAAGCTTCTCCTATTTATACAAAATATGAGGAGTTATCTCATTAATGGGAGTCCATGAATCTCTCCCTCCATCTCTAGAGTTACAATCAAAATAGTAAATGATAAGACACATATCTTTCTAGAGTTTCAACACAACTAAGAAATGAGACACATATCCTCTTAGAGTTTCAATACAACAAGGAAGTGAGACACATGTTCTCATGATCCCATGATCTTCTCCAACTAAATTCGAATTTATCCTTGGAGTGCCACATAAGGGTCTTCTGGAAGTCTCCTTTTGATCTACACATGTCACAAAAATCATAACACATATATAGATATATGAAACTATGTTAATTTTCTAGTTTCTAATCATAAATTCACTTTAAATACATAAAATAAATAACTTTGGAAAACAAAGATCCTAACCCATATATTTATGAAAATGGTTACTTGATGTAGGGTTTTAGGTCGGATGGCTATGAAATAAGAGCTAAATGGTTATGACATAATGGAAATATGCATGAATATGGAAAACACTTTTGAGACTCAACATACCCCCCCAAACTGAAGTTGTTGCATGTCCTCATGTAACTATTGCAATGATTCATTTGTCCATGAGTTGATCTTTGACTCATATAGATTCGTTCCAAACTTTGCTTCTTGATATTTTCTTTTTGGCAAAGTATAATACATTTGATTGCAACATTTTTTAATGGTTGGTTATTGTGTAACAACCATTTTTCGAGCAATGGTTCTTGTGTAACAATGCTTTATTTTCTTTGTTACATCAAAGTTCATGAAAAAAATTTAGAATCAATTACTTCATCAATGAATTGATCATTTGCAAGGCATATAATCTTTTGGATCATGTTGCAACAATAGTTGGTTGGGAAGTATATGTGGGTGGAAATGAAATGAAAATGTGTGATAGTGTATGACATGTGGATATGAAATGATGTCTCTTCCCCCCAACTAAAGATATGACAATGTGAAAAAAGGGAGTGAGGAATTTTTCCAAAGTGACAATTTTAGCATTCTAATGAATTACATGACTAAAAATTAGAAAAAAACATACCTTCACTTACCTTAAATGTGGATGAGTTGTGCATGTGTGGTGGCTACAAAATTTTGATCATATTCTTCTTCAAGTGGGCCGAACAAGAGGAGTCATGGATAAAGAGATAAGATGAATTTTTATTGCTTCTACTAAAACTTGCCGAATCTGCTCCAAAATGCTCGAAAATAATAGTCTTCATGTCTTCAAAACTCATTGGCATAATTCCTACTATGTGAAAAGATGTTATGATGTCGAACATAGTAGGAAATTATTGACTTAGTGGCCATTAATGGATGCCACTAGTCAACACGAGAACTCTCACCATTGATGATAATGAGAGTCAAGATTCCCAAACACATCTTGTTAGGTACGAATGATTTTGCTGATGTCGAGTCACCTAGAAGAACCGATGAACAAGGGGACATTAATGTATTCCCATTGTTTGTCGAGCATGAGAACTTGCCATTAAGGCATGCAAGCCTCAAGGTGTTTTTACAAAGAACTTAGACTCAAAGGACTATGGACTCAATAATTTGCATTGAAGCAGGGGCTTATTTGCAGAAAATGAAAATGACAAGAAATGGAAGATGAAAATGGAAGATGGAAATGGAGAGTAGAAATGGCAATGGACAATAAGCATGTGAATGAGCCTCTTGCTTTTATTTGTGGGTTATGAATGGACAAAAAGAAATGGAAAGTGGATGTGAATGGAAAATATGAAGTGAAATGAGGTGAATGGCTTATTATGAGGTATGGATGTGATGGAGACAATAGTATTTGAAAGTTTTTCAAGTGTTTGGATCTGATTTTGCATCAACATATTTCCTCTTTGTTGCTGATCATCCTTTTATGAAAACAAATTGGTCTCTTAGAGAGACACCATTCTCTTGTAGTCATTTGTCCTTCCTCCCTGGAACCCTGCAAAAAAAACTAATACTTCTTCCGCAATGGAATGTAAGATTATCAAAGGAGAGAGGTGATCAATCTCTCTAGTTATGATATTTACACACAAAACTAAGAATTTGTATTAATGAAACAAGTTCTCAAAGGAAAAAATCAAAAGAATTTATACACTGTTTTGGAATTAGTGCCTCAAGTTGAATGTTGCTTCTTTTCAGCAATTTATTTCATTATTTACCATTTCAAACTCTAATGATGGATTTCTCACTGTGTAGATCTTGTTGAGACCTTTCCAACGATACTTGAATCATCAAAATCTGATTTTGTATGAGAAAATTAGGTCGATTTGAACAATGAGGTTTTTTTACTCGCGGAATTGGAGAACAATTTGCAGAATTGGACTTTAGCCGCTAGAATGTCAACGGTTTACGTAGCTAAAAATCTTAAATAAAAATTTAGCCATTCATCTTTCATCACCAGATCCAAAATTAATCAATACCTTCAGAAAAGTGAGCAAATAACTTATTCATTTCATTGATTCAAAATTATTAATTAGTGACCTCTTCCTTACTTCATTGTATGTGTTTTTCTTATTGTTTTTGGGAACATAACATTCTAATCCATAGATATCCTACCTTTCAAATGAACATGAAATGTAACTCAAGACATTACAACTTAATCCGATTCATTTAGTTTGATATTTGTTGGAAGAGCTTGTGAAAAAAGATTAATTTTAATGCAATGAGGATCTCTTATCAAACTTAAAAAATGAAATGAAATGACGAGCTGAACTAAATGTAATCTACCTCCGGAGTGCTCTAACTAAATTAACATGCAACTAGTCTATGGAATTCTACAGCCCCATCTTGTTCATGATGAATGATATTTTGGAAGAGTTTATTAGAATAAGGCTAACTCGTGATAATTAAGGAAATGAATTGCAACTAAAAATGCTAATTAACTCAACATAATACAACCAAATATTTTTTCATCTAATAATGATATGTTGGAAGAGATTTTTTAAGAAAAAGAATGGTTGTAAGATAATGAGGATCTTTTAATCTAATTTCAAAATAGAAAATGCTAATTAACTCAACATAATACAACCAAATCTTTTTCATCTAATAATGATATGTTGGAAGAGCTTTTTAAGAAAAAGATTGGTTGTAAGATACTGAGGATATTTTAATTAAACAAATAATGCAAGACATGATTTAAAAGCTAACAACACATAATTAAAATCTACTTATCTAGAAAGCATGTAGAAGCCTCCTTAGATAGCAGAGGGCCCTCTCGCTACCAATTTGGTGAAGTTCTTGACTCCTTAAAGTTGTAATCAAAACGACATAAAAGAAGCCGAATTTCTCTATTGAAAAGAACTCACAAATCTACATCCCATTCCATCTTAAACTTTGTTACAAAAGAGTCTCTATTCTTTTATCTCCTTCTCCTATTTTCTCATTACCTTTTCATTACCCATGATAGGAGAAAGATTCTCCTATTTATACAAACTATGAGGAGTTATCTCATTAATGGGAGTCCATGAATCTCTCCCTCCATCTCTAGAGTTACAATAAAAATAGGAAATGATAAGACACATGTCTTTATAGAGTTTCAACACAACTAAGAAATGAGACACATATCCTCTTAGAGTTTCAATACAACAAGGAAGTGAGACACATGTTCTCATGATCCCATGATCTTCTCCAATCAAATTCGAATTTGTCCTTGGAGTGCCACATAAGGGTCTTCCATAAGTCTCCTTTTGATCTACACATGTCACAAAACTCATAACACATATATAGATATATGAAACTATGTTAATTTTCTAGTTTCTAATCATAAATTCACTTTAAATACATAAAATAAATAACTTTGGAAAACAAAGATCCTAACCCATATATTTATGAAAATGGTTACTTGATGTAGGGTTTTAGGTTAGATGGCTATGGAATAAGAGCTAAATGGTTATGACATAATGGAAATATGTATGAATATGGAAAAAACTTTTGAGACTCAACAGAGGGATTAGAACTTGGATCTCATCATTAATCAACTTGGATTATGCAGAGAGGCGAGCAGACTTGTGGAGGAGATTTGAACCTATGACTAGTTCACTTTCCATACTAGTTTTGTGTGTAGCATTGAGATAGTGCTGAGAGCTGTGAGAGCTTTGTACTATGTATTGTTACATGTTCTCTATCATTATAATATACGTGATAGTTGGGGGTTTTTCACTATTGCTTTCCCCATTACATCCTCGTGTTGATATGTGTGCTTGATTATGTTTTAATGAGCGCATGCGACCGTTTCTATTTCCGCATATTGATGATCAATTGTAGAAGAGGTTATGTATTATGCATGAAGCTTAAATAGTGTGTAATCAGAATAATCTCGGTGAATAATTCATCTATTATTGAAATTTCTACATGGTATTAGAGCGAGATTGATCATCGGATCTCATTACGGTGATTACAATTATTTCGGTGACGTGAGTTTGTAATGGGCCATGTGGCCTCTCGGATCCATCCTTTTCTTTGAAAGGTGATATATCCAGTAAATTCCCCTGCGCTCTATCTCTGTGCTAGAAATAATTTGTTCTCGCGCATCGGAAGCCGTGAGTTTTGAGCCGGTGGAATTCGAATTTGCGCGAGAATTTGGAATTCGAATTTGCAGCAGTTTTCTTGGTGTCGAAGTCAAAATGTCTTTCAATGGATTGCTGAATGGAGATATGCCCTTGAGGGAAGTTTGAATTATGTTACATGGAAGGACCGGATGGAGGCGAGTATTAGATGATAACAGGGCTGAAGGAGTTCATAGATGCCGAGATCCCAAAGCTCTACCGATGTCGCTCAAGTTGAGGCTTGGCAAAAGAAGATGGAAAAATGTCGAAGGATTCTGTTGGAGGGCGTGAAGGATCACATTGTATATAGCATGCATGGAAAAGCTTCTCCATACTTGATGTGGAAAGCGTTGACATATTTATTCCAAATCAAGAGCGACCAGAGGAAGTTGGCGCTCAAGGATAAACTTAGACACATAAAGATGGAGAAATGTGACAATATGCCCAAGTACCTCACGAAGTTCATCCAATGTAGGGATGAGCTGGGAAGTGTGGGGGTGACTGTCGATGATGAGGAATTGGTGAGCTTGGCTCTCCTTGGTCTTTCGAAGAGTTGGCATGCCTATCAGGTTCTCGTCAATGGCCGTGGAGAAATTGCCGAGATGGGAGCGACTTTGGTCGAATCTTGTGCAAGAGGAGACAAGGTGAAATACCAAGGACGGATCTTCATCAAAGGCATCTGATGAAGAAAATTGACGCTTTGGCCGCCAAAGCAAAGAAGGGGAAGAGCAAGAAAGCTTCTCATTCCCAGGTGCGAAAGGCAAGAAGCGGAGACATGTCCAAGGTGAAGTGCTTTCACCAGTCACCAACACTGGACATTATGCCATAAATTGTCCGCAGAAGAAGATAAAATAAGCAAGTCGCTAGATCCGTAGCGGGAGAGGCCTTAGCCTCAGCAGTTTGAGTCGGATTTTTTTGTTGATCGCATGCTTGGTCTCAAGTGTGATGGGATCGAGTATGGTTCTTAGATAGTGGTGCGTCTTTTCACATGACTGAGATCGAGATCCGTTTTCGGATCCGGATGAGAAAGATCTTGGAGTGCACATCGAGATGGGCGATGATGGTAGATATAGTGCGTACCGGTATCGGTACTCATTTCTTTGAGAGAGGAGTTTGGTAAACCCTTCGTATTGAAGGAAGTGATGCATGTTCCGAGGATTGAAGAAGAATCCGATCTCTCGTGGCGATGTTAGAAGACAAGGGGTATGATGTGGTCTTCGGCGAGGGAAAGGCTTTCCTCGCGCATTAAGACAACTAGAGAGACCTAGAAGATAGGGTTCGAGTCAAGAACCTGTACTAGTTGCAAATAGATGGTCGCTGCAGACAATGGCATGCAAGGCGGAAGGAGTGGTGAGCCGGATGATGGCGAGCTATGGCACCAGAGATTAGGCCACCTTCACCATGGAGCTTTGAAGATACTCGCAACAGATTTGTACTAGGCTTCCTAAGGGCACTCTCGCGCATTCGCATTAGTGCAAGGGTGTACCTTGGGAAAATTTGTGAAAGCCACTCTTCACGAGAAGGATAGTTGCGCCACGACGATCCTTGAGAGAATTCACGAGATGTGTGTGGACCTTTCTCGGTAGCTTCGACAAAGAAAGCACAAGTACTATGTGATCTTTGTTGATGATTTCTCTCGAAGTGCTTTCGGATCTTCTTCATGCAGCAAGAAGAGTGAGACATACTAAAAGTTCCCGTGAGTTCAAGGCACTCGGGTTGAGAAGGAATCAGGAAGCATGTGGAGCTCTTACGAGCGACAATGGTGGTGAATTCATCTTTGCTAAATTTAAGGACTTTTGCAAAGACAGAAGGGATTCGAGAGAGAGCTCATCGCACCCCATAACCCACGTGAGAACGGGTTGAGCGAAAAGAAACAGAACGTAACGATCGTGGGTGTTGCATGGGCGCATGTTGCATGATCGTGGCCCTACCCCTTCACTTGTGGGCTGAGGCATGCAATACTGCAAGATATGTGCATAACCGTTGTCCTCACAAGATACTTGGCATGAGTACACCCGGAGGAGGCATTTTTGTAAGAGACACGATATTTCCATTTGAGGATTTTTTGGTTCACCTGTCTACTCGCATGTGACGAAGGATGCTGAAATGAGGGTTGGATCCGACTGCAGAGGTTGGAATATTTGTGAGTACATTTGATACACACCCACAACTATCATGCGTATTTCTCCGCAGGCTGCCGCAAGACGTTGCTGCGACGGGATATCAAATTTCAGAGGAGAAAGCCATGAAGTGTTCGCTTGAGAGGGAGCCACACTCGCACGCAGATGAGGAGCTATTAGTTCCTAAGGATGAGACTTCCGATGTGGATCGGCCACAAGAGGAAGTTCATGGAGTGGAAGAGACCACTCATGCAGTGTCCAATCATCGAGGAGGGCGCAAGCGCACTACATAAGCCGAGCGATTGGCTCAAGATGCAGAAGGTTGTAGGACCACCTACATCACAACGCGAGACAGAGACAGGTCACGGATCGGAGACACTCGGATACATGGCTCTCTGTGAGCAAATGTGTCGTGACGAAGCCATCCTCTTTCGAGGAAGATGTGGAGGGCCCCGCATGGGTAGATGCCATGGTGGAAGAGTATGATTCGATTGTCGAAAGCAAGTGCATGGGAGATTGTCCCAAGATCGGAAGGGAAATCGCTGGTGGGTTCACGATGGATCTACAAAGTGAAGCGAAAGCGTTGATGGGAGTGTGGAGAAGTACAAGGCAAGATTTGTTGCCCGAGGCTTCTCGCCGCATAGAGGAGATCGATTGATGAGGAGACCTTTGCACTGTCGCAAGGTACTCTTCCATACGGACGATCCTAGCTCTCTCAACGCAGATAGGTGGCACATCCACTCGGATGGATGTGAAAGATTGCGTTCCTCAACACGAGCCATTGAGGAGGAGTGTACACAGAGCGAGCTCGAAGGTTTCGAGATCTTTAGCGATGAGTCACATGTTTGCAGACTCAAGAGAGCATTGTATGGGTTGAAACAAGCACTTGTGCTTGGTACATGTTTGGATAGAAGCTATTCTCACCCGGACTTGGTTCTCCAAGAGTGAGCAGGATCCTAACTGCACTGTATCGTGGTGGAGGGGAAGTTGCCGATCATTAATCCGTATTTAGATGATCCGATTTTGACGGGTGATGAATGCAGCTGATACTTTCATGCAAGGAGGATCTTGCTAGAGAGTTTGAGATGAAGGACTTGGGCTCTCCTTCTATTATTTCGGAGGATTGGAAATTTGGCAGCGTAGATTGATGGACTATTTGTTTCTCGGGTGGTAAGTATGCGAAATACGGAGAAGTTCAACATGCATGGGTCACAAACACGTTGATACTCCTCTTCTGGAGGTTGGAGGAAGGAGGATGCTACAGCATGAGGTAGTGGATGCCCCCGTTTATCGGCAGGTTGGGTGGAGACTTATGTGTCACGGTCAATACACGACCCAGATATATGCTATCTGTCGTTAACCGACTTTTGCAAGCTATAGTTAAGCCTACCAACTCTACGGAAAGGCGGGTGCAAGCATCAACGTTATCTTAGAGGCACATCGTATATGGCTTGCGTGTAGACAGAGGATGAGTGAAGCTATGTGGCTTCCACGGAGGATTAGGGCGAGGAGCCCGACGCGACAGAAAAGAGCTATCCGAAGGGATCTTTAGTATCGAGGTCAACATCGATTTCTTGGTACAAAAGAGGCAGAGATCAGTGGCACTCGGTTCGAGCATAGGGTCTGAGTATGTGGTAGCAGCTTGGCTGCATGCGAGGCCATATGGATGAGGAAGATCCCGAGTTGGAGTTGTTCGGTTCACACCAGAACCTCTTTGTGATTTATTGTGATAACAGCAGTTTCATTAAAAACTATGGGCTAATCAGATGCTTTCATGAGTAGATCTAAACGCTCGACATCGGGTACCATCATATCGTAGAGTGTGCGTGGAGAAAGTCATGTTTACTTTCATATCTTCCCACGGAGGATCGGGATGCGATATCTTGCGAAGGCGCTCCACCAAGGCAAATAGAATACCAAGTGGGATAGGGGTTGCGGATAATCCATATCTTGTTGAGAGGAGTGTTGAAAATGCAACAAGATGATGGAGCTTAGTGAAATGAAGTCGCCTTCACTCAAGTGGGCCCTGCGACTATTTTGTAGCGCAGAGTCTATTTTTAGACTATGTCCATTTTTGAGACATATGGATCATGGTCTATGAGTTGCAGGGATGCTGTTTATGGATGATTGCGTAGGTTGGTGGAAAATAGATGGACCTACTATTTTTAGACATTGGGCGGTTTCTATTTTTAGTTGCCAGGCTAAAATAAGAACGATCAAATATTATTAACATAATAATATGATTATAAACATTATCTTTTTCCTCTTGGAGAACTTGACTTTGATGCTTGGATGTGGCACATGCAACTGAAAAAATGAAATACAATTTTCTAAGGGTTAGTTGAGCTATTGCATGGTTGACTTGTTAAGAACTCAGTGGCGAAGTTTGGTGGAGTTGATGAGATAGTTGGTGGAGTTGTGTTTGGTTTAACTTGGTTTGAACTAGTTTGTATTTAGTCTAATTGACAAATACACTAGTGATGAGTGGTTGTGAATTGTTATTAATAATTTAACTAATTATTAACTCATAAATCAACTAAAGACCACATGATTTCAACTGCATATGACATGAAACAATTCAGTGAGGAGACCAGTGCTAGAGGTGGGTGAAAGGGTGAGTGTGACTATGGTATGACTATACATTGCATGAGATTTACACACACATTGATGGAGATTGCCAATGAGGATTGCGCGATTGGAGCTAGTGAGATTCAAACTTGGATGTCATCATTAATCGACTTGAGATTCGCGTGATGAGGTAGGTAGACTCGTGGAGGAGATTTGAACCCGTGACTAGTTCACTTTCCATACTAGTTTTGTGTGTAGCATTGGAGATAGTGCATGAGAAAGCTGTGAGAGCTTTGTACTATGTATTGTTACATGTTCTCTATCATTATATAATATATAGATAGTTGGGGGTTTTTCAGCTATTTCTTTCCCCATTACATCTGTGTGTTGATATGTGTGCTTGATTATGCTTAATGGCGCATGCGCTGCTTTCTATTTCGTCATATTGATGATCAATTGTAGAAGAGGTTATGTACTATGCATGAAGCTTAAATAGTGTGTAATCAGGATAATCTCGACGAATAATTCAACTATTATTCAAATTTCTACAAGTTCGTCCTCCACCGAGTCCCCATTCTAACTTTGCTTCTGGTTCTATCCCCAGATCACCACCTGTTACCTTCACCATGTCTGGTTCATGACATAACGCTGGTGGTAGCCCCGACCCTAATGCTGGGAATGCTACTAGTGGGGCCGCAATAGGAACTATCGCTGCTGCTCCGTTGCTCCCTTATATGGCATGCCTCAATCTTCCTAATTTTAGCCAGTTGTAATGACCCCATACACCATGATCCTGGTTGGCCTACTATGCTAACCAATATCCCTTCAGTCATCCCCAAGTTTGAAGGTCTTGCTAGAGAGGATCCTACCATCCATTTTCGTTGTTTCCACATATGGTGTTCATCTAACTCCATCACCGACGACTTCGTCCGTCTTCGGTTGTTCCAACGTATGCTTACTGGAGAAGCTTCCAAGAGGTATTTTGACCAGGTCTCCACCTCTCATACTACTTTTGTGACTCTTTCCCAGGCTTTTCTATCTTACTTCCTACTTCCCCTTCACTATGACACCGGTACCAACATCTTGACCTCTTTCCCTCAATTGTCTATGACCCACCTATCTGATCATGTACAAGAATGGCAGAGAAGAAATAGCCTATTTCGAGCCCCTACCTTCGAAGGCTGTGTCTACATGGACTTGTTTCTCAGATCCCTTTTTCCTGCTATTGGCAAAGATGTCACATCTCTCTTCCCTCAGACTGATAAAGCTTCCCTCTATATTTCCTTGAAGTATGACCTGATATATGCACAGTCTGGTTATGTTTATACCATCTTACCTAATCTCCCTAGACCTGGTGGTGCCAATGCACCAGGGGCATCCCATGCCGCTAATAGTATCATTGTATCCCTTTCTCATCTATACACTCATCCTCCCATGGGTTTTGGTTTTCCTCAGGGAGGGGCTAGCTCCTCTAGCACTTTCCTCCCTCTTGGTAGCATGTATCTAGGATACAACATGCCACCTCCTTATTCCCAACCTATTTACCCCAATGTTTCCCAACCTCCTTATTGTCTATATCCACAGCCTAGTGCTCTAGCTCCTCCAACATTAGTACCTCAGCCTCCCTTGCCTTCTCAACACTTGCAACAATAACCACCACCCCCCAGGGTCAGGTGTATGCACAACAGGGTGTGACTCATCCTCCTACCTGAAAAAATAAGAGGAAAGGAAACCAAAACCAATATTCCCTAGAAAATCCAGGAAACAATCCCTAAGGGAATGCACCTAACACCGCAACCCAACAATAGGGCACTTAGCCCAAGCAGGACATGCCTGTTCGCATGAACAAACCTTGTTCTTATTGCGGTGTCTATGGTCACTACACCCATGATTTTCCTCTTTTACCTCAGATGCATCATATGTGGGAAGCTCAAGCAACATCGCAAGAAAATCAATCCTCCCCTTTGGTTCCTCCCAAAGTTGCCCCTATCTAGCTGACTGTGTTTACCAATCCTTTCCCCTAGCAAGGATTCGTGGCTACCCAACTCCCTGAAAGTCAGACAGCCACTCTACCTCCTCCATCTGGTACCTATGATTACTAGATCCTCATGATGCACTTTGACCAACCCATTACCATTGACCTCAACCTTCAGACTCGGTCCTGTCAGTACAAAAATCTGTCCACTACATCTGCTACCGAACCCCCTTCTTCAGGTCCCACAGAGCCTCTTTCGACACCCAATGGTCCTTTACTGATCCCTCAGCCTAAGGTAGAGGTTCATATCAAGATCCCCAAGGGACCATTATACCAAAATGATACTTCTAGTAAAGCTTCCCATTTGTATAGTATAGTAGATGGCTTGGTGCAATCCCCTGCTACCATGTTAATGGTGGAAGTGCTCCAGTAATTCCCTTCACAATGAAAAGCTCTACTAACTACCATGGGCATTGTGGATACTTCAAATGATAGTTTGATTGTCTTTGATGTTAACCAGTTAGAACATCCTCCCCTTCCTGCTTCTGTTGCATTCCTAATCCCTGTCAAGATCCATAATGCCAACGTCTCCCTTGTATCATTGACGAGGAGGGATACACCTATGTGATGTCTGCTTCAGTTTGGAAGCAACTATGATATCCTAAGTTAGCCCCTTCCACTATCACCCTTTGAGCGTGGGATGGCAACTCTTCCCAGCCCTTTGGCATGTTCCGCAATTATCCTATTACTCTTGCGGGAAAGACTATTTGTGTTGATGTTGAAGTCATTGATGCACCCTTAGACTACAACATTCTATTGGGTCGTAGCTACAATTATGCAATATTTTATGTCCCATATGCCGTTCACCGTAAGATGTGATTTCCTCATAATGGAAATATCGTCACTATAGACCAGCTGATATATTACGAACCGAAGTCTCAGACCTCCCCCAAGTCCATTATTTCTTTGGTGGTCAATGAAAAAATAGTCGAACCTCCAACCAGTGTCTCACCCAGAGTCTATAAAGATTCACCTTTTCTTGGTTCTCTCCCTGGTCTCTCTCCTACTACCTCTAACCCTAGCTCATCAAATGTTTTCATGATGCAATCGTCTCGGTCCGACCACAAATGGGCCGGTTCGACTAGGCAACAGCCCTGCCCTGCGTAACCTACTCCTAACACCTCGACTCAACCTTCAGGATTCCCTCCTCAAGGCCCTTCATCTACAGCTGGTGTCCATGATCTTATATACCCTCTTGGAATGGTTCCCCCTAGCCCTAACCATCTCGGAGCTATCCCGCCTAGTCATTACCCCTCTGGTCAAATACCGTTTCTAGCTCCCCCTCTTGGAGTATTTTCGGTACCTGTTATGGCTACCTTGTCTCTTCCTAACAGGACCCTAGTGATCCCAGTCCAGGACATTAATCCCCCAGCCACGATCCTCCTTGGTCAGCCTAAATGTTATACTGCTTTAACCCCTATCCAACCGGTCACCGTGACCCCTCCCTTTTCTTTTGTGCCTCAGCCACCTCTACAGGAACCCACTCTTGTTGCGAAAGCCTTTGGTGAGGGGGGAAAAGTTCGCAAGAAGGCACCTACGGAAAAGGCTGCCCAGACAACCCCCGCTCCTCCTCAGCCTCCAAATCGTACCACCTGGTGTGATTTATGTGATTTTGATGATCATGCCACCCATACCTGTCCTGAATTACCTCATCTCAAGCCCATGGTCAATGAAGCGTTTCCAGAGTCTGATATCCAAAGGGTCTATGTCACTTTACCCGATTTTGTCCTGAAACTGAAGTCTTTGCGCACAAATGATCCTTCTGCTTTGTGTGATTTCCATGGCCACTATACCCAACTCTGTTCCCGCCTCGACGACCACTGTGCCTCTTAAGAAGTGATCCACCAATTCAAGGCCCAGCGCAACGAGTCCACTTCTCCCTTATGTGCCAGTTTTTCTTCGGAAGAACTAGAGGTAGCACCCGCTCCTATTAGAATTCTCCCTCCTAATGTCGAGATGATGGAGCATTTGGCCATCATTTTCTGCCTATCATAATCTATGATATTGACGGTGGAAGACCCCTCTGGGACTTCCCCTTCTGTTTCGCATGACCCCCCTTCAGCGATCACCTTGGGATCTGTTAGGGTCCTATAAGTATAGGATTCATAATTTGGAATTGACTTATGATAGTCTTGTAAATATGTACGTACTTTGCTTTCTGCAAGTTTTTTTCCCATATTTCGTGAAAAATAAAAATAAAAATAGAAAAGCAAAAAGAGGGTAAATTCCTAAAATAAAAATCAAAGGACTTAGAAAAAATAATATAACCCAAAAGAAAAGAAATAAAACATGAAAGTGTGCAAGTCCAAATGCCACTAATTTTTACTTTTAATGATGATTATGGAAGAGTGTCAATAAATGCCATAATCCATGATGAGTTGAACTGCTTAATATTGACTTATCATGTTTCAATTTATTGTTGTAGAATAATGAATAAATATTAGTCAGACAGTTTAACCCTGACTAATTATTAGATAGGTAGAGAATAAAGAGGAGCTCATCAATTTAATCTGAGCCATCAGATGATATAAGGTAGATTTAGGGATTTTTTATTGCTTTTGTTAGTGTCATCCTTTGCAGCCTTCCTCTAGTGATCAAACATGCTCTTACAAGGTGATTTTAAGGTGTCAAGGTCAATTTTTGTCATTTCAAAGAGTCTTCAAACAAAATTTGGTCACTAGGCATTAGGTCTAGGGTTTGCTTTTACTCTTGTCAAAGTTGTCCAAATGTCAGTCCATGTCACCAGTCAGCTGAGTGTACCATCATTCAGAGGGTTTTCATCATCATGTCAGGTTCCAAAGAGTCATTTTACACCTTGTTCATGCTTCAGTTGTGCCTAGGTAAGGTCCATTTCCCTCTCCTAGGGTTTTGGAGGTAATTTCTCTTGGATGGTCAAATCATCAGGAAAAATTGTATCCTGATGTTCATACACCTTCTCTTATCCTTAATGTACCTTATTAAATACTTACCATCATTGGGATCCCCCAAATTCCTCATTTTTGCACAAACCCTAGTTTCTTGCTACAACTTGGCAATTTTCTAGGCCAGGCCTGTGTTTTTCCCTTTTGGACCCCTTCCCCTCACTAAATCTCTGAAATTCCACTTTCCCCTGCTTCCTAACATCCCTCCTTACTTCCCAAAATTTTCTCAAGAATTTAGAAGCCCCTTATCCCCTTAATTTCGCTTCATTTCGACAAATCCCTTGTTCCACACATAGGGATAGGTTTCACTCAAATGATGTTTCTGAGCAATAAAAGATGAATTTGGGAAAAATGAGAGAGTTTTTTGTCCAAAACAGGCTAAGGAAGAAAAAAATCCTTCAATTTTTACACAGGTGTCATGGTTTTAGAGAAATGTCAAACATACAGTCGCCTCAGGAGAATTGATGCACCTCTGAAGTGACCTTGGCAAAATCAAGATTTCTCCTAGCTTGGTTGGCAAAATGACTTTCTTGATGCGTCAAATGATAACTAGACACAAAGATATTTCCAATGAGCTATCATGAGCTCAATTTGGAGTTGTGAAAGACCTTCAAAAGTTTACTGCAACAACACTTCGCCTTGAGGCAGCCTCATTTTTCACATTTTGACCAGTCTTGGGAGATTTGATTTTTGACAGGGTAAATGAACTCCAAATTGAAACTTTCCAGTTTGGTTGGAAATTAGACTCAATAATATTTGCAACGAGCTATCCCGTGCCCCATTTGGACACCGGGAAGGCCTCCAAAAGCCTCCTGCAAAAAGGCGCTACGCATTGGGTTTGTGGCACGACGCATAGAGCTACAAGCCCAATTTCACCATAAACTTCTCCAAAATTTGCAACGATGCTCAAATCTGTGGTGTGCAAGCAAGTGAAGAGTCTTTCTCAGAATTTAAGGTGGTTTAGTGTGCGAAAGCTCATCATCAGGTCAACAAATCAAAAGGAAAAAAGCAAAACAGAGTTCTCTTGTGAAAGTGCCAAAGTCTGCAAAAGTAGAAAGAGGATTTGCCAAATCAAAATCAAAGTCTATGGTATGGAAGACATTTTTGTGTTTCAATAAGCCATTTGCATAGAAAAAGTCTGCAAGAAACAAAAGAAATTGTGAAGAATATTATGGAAGAGTGAAGCAGAGATTGGAAAGCCGAATTATGGATGAGTTCACATGCGCGGCGCATTGGGAAAGTGTGTGGCGCACATAGGCCGCGCGGCGCACTGGGCCTCCTACCACAGTGCATTTTCTTAACGTGCGTGGTGCATCCAGGAGGCGCGGCGCACTGGGTGTGCGCGCGGCGCATAGAGCCGACAGGCCAAATCTCATTATTTCTTCACCAAATTTTCAAACAACTTCAAATCTTTCGCTCCTATTTGTTCAAGTAAGTTGATACAATCGCTCTTGCTGGTGTTTGGTGTGATTTCTAAGGTTGGTTGGAAAATTTGAATGGTGTAAACATAAACTCCATCTTCTTGACAAAGGCTGCTACAAGGGTTTGAAATTGGTGTGTTGAAATTGTATTTTTGGTGCCAAGTTTCCATTTCCCAATTGTGATCCATTTCCCCTTCATAATCCTATCATTATTGTCAATCCTTGATTCCCTTACATTTTCATATCACTTGTCCCATTTTCCCTATTCCTAAACCCTACTATTCCCCATACTCTCCCATATCATTTGCAAATATTCCTAGATTCCTAAATCCCCATACAATCAAGTGACTGTATTACACTTTAAATTCACTCGACAAAACTCCATCATTCTCACTACCCATTCTTCCCACAGTCCCTCATTTGACTTTGACACATTTGGCGAACTAAGACAAAGACACCAAGCTCTTCATTTTCACCTCAGGTAGCATAGATGAAGAAGGCATCGAGGAGGCGTGAAAAGACATAATCTTGGCCGAAACTTCATTGGCTGAGCATGACACGTGATCGAGGACCTTCAGTCCAAATTTCAACAAATTTGGAGTAAATTTTGTCATTTTTAAAATTGTGGTCGCAAAACAGATTTTTCCGCCCGACGCGTCGCGCCACTTGGCGCGCGCTTACGTTTGAGAGATCTTCTGGAGGAAAACTTGATATTTTTGGGTTTTTAATGATAAATTATGCATGCTCAAGAATTGCTGAGAGATTTCATCAAGTTCTGGGTGGTTTAAAGGGTCAAAAACACCTTGAAAATGGCCTTTCTGCCACCTTTTGCACACACAGGAACCAGTTTTGAGAGATTGAAGTTTTGGAGCAGCAAATTCCACTTGGGTTGGAAAGTAGACAGGCAGGGCTTTCCAATGATCTATCATGAGCTCAATTTGGACTTCGGGAAGTGCCTCAAAAACAGGCTCAAAGTGGCGCGATGCATTGAGTTTTCTGGCGCGGCACATAGAGAAATTTGGCCCCATTTTCAATCTTCAGCTCAGAATTTCGGCCAGTTTTGACTAGTTTCACTTTTTGATGTAACTCTTGATTTATCTTGATGTAATTTCATGATCATGATGTAAATTTTGCTCATTTTTACTTGTTATAGAGGATTCATTCACTAAAAGGTGAAAATTAAATGAATGAATCAGTTTCCTACCATATAGAGGCAAGTTGTTTGATTGCCTAGATTGCAGTTCCTAGTTTAGAATTGGTTGAAAAAGCTCCTAGAAGGATGGGCTCGACCCCTAGAGGCATGGGAAGGGGTTAGGCTGGTCTATATTATGTATTTTCTGAGTCATTTTCAGGGTTGGACTCTTGGGAATAGTTTGGCACCTCATTGTATATTCAGTTCAGCATTTTTGGCAAAGGAAAGACCAGAGTTTTGCAGCACTTGTTGGGATTCTTGTGGCTCTGAGTTTTGATGTTTTTTTTCTCCATGTATCTGTAAGTTTTATTAATGTTTTATGTATGCCATTTCCCTTCTCCTTGCTTCTGAAGTTAAACAAATGAGTAACTAAGGTAGAATTCATTAGTTTGCCGGTGCTCTCCCTTAAACTTTTGTTTAGTTTTATATGTTTTTGTCAGTTTGAAGAGGATCCTTACACCCTCTTTCCCTCTTCAGCTCCTCAGTAGTATTTTCCATCCATTCATTGAATCTAAGACATCAAAGTCATTGCCTTCCCTGCCCCAACTTGAACTCTGCAAGAATTTGGCCTCATCCCCAAGCCCAAAAATTGCCTTTCCCTTTTTCCAGAAAAAACCCTAAAAATCAAATCAAACTCCTTGATTCATATACCTAGCCTAAAATTAGCACTCATTTCAGTCATCTCAAACCCTATTGATACATTTTTCCTGAGATTGACCCGGAGAGAGCCCTCTCCTGCTCTGGTAGGGCTAGCTACCAGACTGAGCGTGGTATGATGTTACCCTGAACTCTGCCTTCTTTCAGCCTAAGGTGGATTTAGGCAATAAAAGCTTTCAAAAGAATAAAATGTTAAAGATTTCTAGCTGAAATGCATCTCCAAAATGGAAGAAAAAATTTTAGATTAAAAGTTGGGTAGGTAGAAAGAAGTGGGAGAATCATGTAAATACTTTTCACCATGGCAAAAAGCACTAATTTCCCCTCTCCTATAGTTATTATGCATTCTATACTTTTAGTCAAAGAGGGTCAGAGCATTTCTCTGACTTCTGTTGGGACCGGACCCAAAGCTCAATGAATGTTAAGTTAAAAAGTGTTGAATTCCTATGTTAATCCCTAATTATCACCATTTACCCTACATTCATCCATTTGCACTTTAAGTTTTTAAGTAAATACCTTTTTACTTAATGGAAAAGAAAATCCCCTTTGATTAATTTCCTTCATTCATAAAAAGCATAAAAGCCCTCCAAAAATATTATATTCTAAGTGAAAGTGGTCAAATTACAAATGATAAAGCTTTGCCTTTTTACATCATCACTTTACATAGTCATATGAATATATTTTGGTGTTTTCATTATCCTATTTCATATTAAATTCTAAATTATTTATTAATTCCTTATAAAATATCTTATCCTATTAATATAGCTCATTTTATTTAAAATATTCCCCAAAACCCACTAATATAAGCTTTTTTGCCAAAGTTAATTACCCACATGTTTAAATAAAAACCCCCAATTACACCCCCTTTCGAATAAAACTAACCATATGTAAATATTTCGCCCTATATTTTGATAGAAATTTCCATAGTCTATAACTATATAATAAAAATAAAGATTAAAAAGGCTTTAGATATGTTTTATATATGTCTAAGCGGAGAACAAATTGCCACGATTATATCATTCTAACCATTGTTTTATAAAGGTTGATCATTTGCACCTTTATAAATACTTAAGACCATTCTCCGCATTTCTTAAACCTAAGGTTAAAAACCAAAGATAATTTATCCTAAGCCTTTTTACCTTCCCTGATGAATAAAACCTCACGTTTTATATCATAGGTAACCCATATTAAACCCATGGTTAAATGCAAACTCCGCCTCACGCGCATAAATACAAAACTTTGACATATATATTGCCACCCATATTTACCCTTTGAAACCATATAAACCACGCCTATATATTATTTGAACCTTTACCCATTTGATATACTTTGAAAGGTTTAAACATATATTAACTACCGCGCATATAAAGACCCCTAGCCCCACATACTTTAGACCGCAACTTTCAAGCTCATCCCGACCGTTCACTTCCTGTTTCCAAATCTGATAGCCGACAATCAGTTTCACGCTCCCAAATCAATCGACCACCAAACTCCCAAATGAGTGCGAAATGGGCGGTTTCTTCATTACCGCCTCCTTTGACATGTCATATCTTGATATGATCGCGTTCATTTTAGACAAGACCGTTTACCAACCAAACTGAACGCGAAACCCACTTATGGTTTTTGCATTTAGAAAGGAAAAACTACTCCCACCAGTAATTCATTCGCATTTATGAAATATTTAAATATTATTAACAAAGTTAAAAGCTTTGTTATAATGTTTATTTACGTTATTATGCATTCCTGACTGTAAAAAAAACGCTCGACTGTGCCAAAAACCCATTTGCTCAAAATTCTTGAATTAAATCCATTGAAAGAACTAATTTCAATTGACGACCACTATTTGAAGATTATTTGAAGCCATTTTCTTTGCATTAGAGATCCAGGAATTACTAATGTTTTAGAAACCCTTTTTTCAGCTATCAATATACTTGCAAATCAGGTATTTTCTAGAACTTAGCCTGCAATTTCACAATTTCGACCGTAAATCGAACTAGTTAAGCTTCAATTATTGAAATTTCCCATCAGTTTTGTTCAAAGCCTTGGAAAAAGAGGGCAAACCCTCGCAAAATTTTCCCAAAAATTGCTAATTGCATGAAATCTCATTTTGAAGCTAAAATTCTCAGTCCAGACCTTTTGGAGACAAATTCCATGGCTAAGAAAGATTTTTAAACCCATTGAAAACTTTGAAACCTTGTTTTACAGTCCTAAACATTTAGAAAACCTGCGTTTTCTGTCTCAAGATCGTTCCTTGTGTTCTAAAAATCCTAATTGAGTAATAAATTGTCCACTGCTATCATCCTTTCCCATAAGAGCTTCTCAATTACCCTCTGTTGAAGAAAAATCAACTATAGCAAACTGTATAATCTTGTTGTAATTAAAATGAAAAAAAATAAATTCAAACCTAAGGCTGGAGGATCCAAACCTGTTAAGCCTAGAGGATCTAAACCTCCCAAAACTGAATCAGTGAAAGCCTCAAAATCTACTCCTACTATCACTGCTGAGACCATTGTGACTGTTAATCCTCTTCAACCTCTAGTGTCCACTAAAGAAGTCATCCCCTTGGTTGATGTAGATTACAAAATTGTATACCCTCTAGTAGAATTCAATCTATTAGAAGTTCATAACTGGTGTCATGAAAAGTTCCTTGACAAAGAATAAATGCCTCTTTGGGATACAAATCTACCCAAGTATATAGTCCCAGTAACACACCCTAGTCAGGGCTTGATAAGATTGGGCCAGAAGTATTATGTCCCAGCTCAAAGACCAATTGTGAATAATGACAGGGAAATATTTTTTTCTATCACTGCAGAGTCAATCAATGAAATGTTGCAGTTATAGTTTGACCCAAGGGCAGTCCCATTATCCATAGAAGCATTTACTAAATTATACTTAGGGTTAGATTTCCCTAAAAGATTCATGATTTTTCAGAACTTCATGCCTAGTCATGTGGACATCCCAAAATTGAATCCTCCTTATTCCACTTATAAATTTCCAGAGGGTTCTAGACATTTTATTTCAATGTTATCCTTCATATTAGGATACTTCACTAATGAGTTTACTGATGAGTCTATCCTTGGATTTTTGTCTACATTGTCTCCTGGTCAGCCTCCTGTTGTGATTTTTGATTTTTCCAGGTTTATTTCTGATTCCACACACCATTAATTGACAAAGTTACCCACTCAAGGGGTATTTAGGTATTCCTCCTATTTATTTCATCTGTTCTTATTCTCACAAGAATATCACTTCCCGATAACATTGCAGAAAATGAATGTAGAGGGACAACTTCTATCAGATGTCTTTTGGACATCATTTTTGAGAAAGGAAGGAAATGAATACAATTATACATATTTCACAGATTTGTTTATCAGACTAGCTATGAGTTTGCTACAAAGATCAGAACAACCTAGAGTAAGTGAAGAGATGAAAAGAATATTACAACTGTCAGAAGAATGTAAAATGGGAGATTGATACTTATATGAGAAGCACACTGAATTAAGAATCTTTGGATCCAATTTGCTTCCATACAAGTTACCCAAATTTTTGACTATCAGAGTCTTTGCTTTGGAGTATTTGAGATAGGTGTTGAATGTTGATGCTATCCATTTCATGGCATCCAAAAAGAAGACACATTTTAAACTAAAAAATCAGATTGGTCCATTCATAGGAAATAACCGGGTTGCTGAGAAAGAAATAGAAAAGATATTATCAGAGCTGAAATTTCAAGTGAGTTTTCCTTGGAAATATGATCCCCAAGGTCTTTTGAACAGTATAAGGATTAAAAATAAGCTTCCTCCTTTTATACATGAGCCAAAGCCTAATGTTGAAATTTTTTCCAATCAAATTGAATGGGCAGAAAACACATTGGTAGATGTAACTTTAAATACACAGCCAGCAGGAAAAAAGGATACCATACTTGCTGTGGTAACTCCTAGACAGCCAGAGACTTCAAATAAAAGGAACAAATATGAGGGATCCTATACAATAGAAAATACCTCAGATACCAAGTTCAAACTCATCTACAATAAAAGACTAATATTTGGCTCCATAGGAAAAGAAAAAATTATTGAAGTTGAAGATGAACCAAAGGTCAGTAATAATGAGGCCACTACAATAATCAAGGAGACTTTGACAGATATTGAAGAGAACAAGCAACGTCCAAAGGAAAGGATACCTAAATTATTGAGAAACAAGTGAACATGGAAACTTCTTCTTCTCAAAAAGTAGAAGAAAAAGATTTCGATATTAAGGAGAGATATAAGCATATTAAACAGAGGAATGAGGAGATTAAAAGTGAGATTTATTATCAATTTCTCAAGAAGAAGCCAGGAAATCGGGATAGATTGCTTACAACATTTGATTATTCTTCAAATAAAATGATCATGTCCTATTTATAGCCTACTACTTCAACTCCAAAAATAGTGGCTGATTACAAAAAGATGGAATTTGAAGTAGATACTAAAAAGGTACATGAGTTGGATCAGATAGAATTCCATCGACATAGTTCAAAAATGATATATTACACTGTGGTTACAAAGGCCATGAATGTCACCAATTTTCAAAATACTATTATCAACTTGCAAGATCAAATGAAACTTCATAAAGACTCCTTATATGAAAAATATCTAAGGATCAAGGCCTTAGAAGATTTGATTCTATAGATAGGAGTTGACCCATCAAATATACAAGCTGCTAAAGTATTAATCAAACAGAAAAATGATGATATTGCTGCTTTGAGGAAACAATTAAAACTTCCTCAAAGTGAACACCCATAGAGCAAGGAAATACTTCAAGAACATAAAGAGAAAGAAGATATGATGCAATTGATAATAAAGATTACTACACAAATTAAGGATATGGATAGTCAATTAGATATACTAATGAAAGGAAAGGAAACTGTGAAGGAAATTGATGCTTCTACCATTCCCACAGTTATACCTATTATTATAGCTGCTATTCCTTCTACACTGGGAGAAAAGTTAGCACCTAAAGAGCCACTGGGAACTGCAGTGTTAGTACAATTAGCTACTACCTCCCAAACATAATCCTCAACATCACAGGTGTAGCATACAAATGATGTAGGGAAAATTTTCAAAGAAATGGAAGAAATGACATTGAAAACCAATGAAATCAATAGTTTGAACAAACAGATTCAAATTATGGAGGCATCCAATAAAGAAGCATAGATTAATGCCAGTAATTATGAACAAAAAGAAAAAATACTTGAAGAGCAAGTAAAAAGTCTTCAAAAAGATTTGAGCTTCACTACACAGATTTCTTACATACGAAATCACCAACATAATTGAGGCCACACATCTTCAATGACCATCAATTCAGATAATATATGAATAGAGAGACCTCCTTCTTGCAACTCAAGGTGAAATACAAAGAACAACAAAAGAATTAGCAAATAAACTAGCACAAGAACAAAAGCTAATTACCTTCTTAAACAGTAAGAACAAGACTGAGCTAGAGGAATTGAAGATACAAGATAGGACAGAGACTATACTGCAAATCAAAAAGGTATTGACAAAGAGAACTTTGATGAATAACTTAAAAGAAAAATGTGATGCTATGAATTTTTCCATTACCAATTTTTTAGCAAAGTATACTATGATAAGACAAGTAGGCATCCCGGGATATTCATGTATTCAATGACAAACTGATGGACCAAAAGGAATATGATAAGTATATAATGGACCATGCCAAAGAACAGGTGAATAAACATCTGCCACAGGGATCTCCAATAGGGAAAGTTGTTCTTCAATACATTTAAGATTTATTCTTCCTTCAGAATGAAATCAAACATTTATTTGTAATTAAGCCAAATTTTGCTAAGTACACTGAAGAAGATGAGAACTACAGAAAACTCAAGAGTGTTGTTAGGTCCCTATATTACTTGTATAGTCCCTTATTGTTATTAGTGTAACCCCCTTATTGTTATTATTATACCCTTGTAACCCCCATTTTTTTATTATTGTGCCCTTAAATTATTATTGTTAGGTCGGCTAGGGTTACATTGTGACCCACTAGGATTACATTATGGCCGCATGGAATCCTATATATAGAAAGGAGGTTTTGTAAATTGTATCATCCAAGAATTGTTCATTTATGTAATGTATTGGAGGTTTCCCCCTCGAAGTGGCTTATTTCTAAGGCGTTGATATCTCTTTTCTTCTATTTTTGGAGCTGGTTACAAAACATTTGGTATCAGAGCTTTGGATTCTAGGGTTTCACTGCTCGAAATAGGTCATCGTGGCATTTTCGCTATAACCTTTTTTCTACGAATTTTTGGAAGCTAAAATTTTTAGGGTGCAAAGCCGAAATCCTGAGGAATAATTTCTAAAAATTTCAGAGCTTCGTTCACAATATTTGCAGAGATATGATCTGTGGAATTTAGGTCTTTTTTCAGGCTCCTAAATAGGTCATCGTGGAATTTTCGCTATAACTTGTTTTCTACGAAGGTTTAGAATCTGAAATTTTTAGGGTGCGAAGCTAAAATCTTGAGGAAACTTTTAGATAAATTTCAAAGCTTGGTTCGAAATATTTTTGGAGATATGATCTGTTGAAGGTAGTGCTTTTTCAGGCTCCCGAATTTCATCACAAAGCGGTGATCGGGCGAAAATTTCAATAAATCTCTCTCTGAGCATCGGATTGGAGTGCCGTAAAAATTGGTTGCAAGTAAATGGACTTTAGTTTCATGGCTATCAATTTCGTAGGCGAAGGACGAAACAGTGACATGTGGCAAGTCGTACAAGTTTGTTCTACTGAACTAGTCCATAATTAGGTCATTGTGGGAGATTAGACATAACTTTGTCTTGGAGAATCCAAATCAGGTTAGACTTGTGGAATTAAAAAGAGAATTCAAAGGGAGACTTCAGTGCTTAATTTCAAATATTTAAGAGCCGCAATCACAGAGATAATCCAATTTCAATATCAAGCTCCTAAAAATCAAGAAAAAGGTGTGTTTTTTTTTTTTTTCCGAATTGCATAAGTCTTGTTTGAAGAATCAATTTGAATTGATTCCAAGGGAATATTGTAGAATAGATATCAATATTGGGTTCTAAAATATGCCCCATAAAAATAATTCAACACCCATTAAGCCTTCAAAAGGCTCTACTATTACTCATGAAGATGAAGAATTGCAACATGATCTATCAAAATTACAAGAGCAAGTGCAAAAAATTTAACTCTCGCAAAGAGAAAAAAAAAATGAAATGGAAGTTTTGAAGAAAGACATGGAAGCGAAGATGGATGGTTTGAAGAAAGGCGTGGAAGCTAATATGGATGGCATGGAAGCTGGCGTGGAAGCTAAGATGGATGGCATGGAAGCTAAGATGGATGACATGAAAGACAACATGGAAAACATGAAGAATGATCTAAAAGAAGACATAGAAGGTTTTACAAAGTTGATACAAGAAATGTTTCCTAATGGTGAAAAGATAGTAGAAGAACCTCATGATGAGAACAAAATAAATGTTAATCGTGATTTCATAAACTCTAATGTTGGCAGGAAGAACCACCATATTCCAAAAATGGATATGAGGAAGTTTGATGTAAAGGATCCTGTAACATGGATACTACAAATGGAGAAATATTTTGATCTCCGTAACGTGCAAAACACACAAAAGGTATGCATTGCAACTTTACATTTAGAACAAAATACATTTGTATGGTATCGATGGCTTTGCTCCTATAAAAAAATTGTCACTTGGTCAATTTTTACGGAGGAAATGATAGCACATTATGAGGATACAAAGAGCAACACCTTCTTTAGCCAATTGATAAATCTCAAACAAAAAGGTTTAGTGGGGCAGTACATTGAGGACTTCCAAAAATTGAATATAAGGGTAACTGATATTTCAGAGGAACACAGGATTGATCTCTTCATAGGCACTTTAAAGGACAACATCCAACATGAAGTTCGCGTTTTGGAACTGGATTCATTGGAGAAGGCATTCAAGTTGGCAAGAAAAGTTGAATGTAAAATAATGGCGACAAGGAAGCCTACCACTCAATTCTATAAAGAAGGAAGTGTTGCTACTCCTAGATCTCCACAACCTACAAGGTTGACACCACAACAATTGGAAGAAAAAAGAGAAAAAGGGCTTTGCTACAATTGTGATAGAAAATACACTAAAGGTCATAAGTGTGCTGAGAAGAAATTATTTTACATAGATTGTGAAGAGGAAGAAGAAAATGAACAATAAGAGGATATACACCAGGAACCAACTCTAGAAGAGGAAGAAATGAATCTGACCATATCGTGTAATGCACTGGCAAGAATTACCACTCCTCAAACTCTCAAGATAGAAGGACATATCAAGAAGAAAAAGGTAATAGTGTTGATTGATTCAGGTAGCACCCATAATTTTATTTATTATAAGGTAGCCAAGGAATTAAATTGTTTCCTATACCCAGCACCAGAATGTCAAGTGATGGTTGCAAATGGAGGAACTATAAATTGCTCTGGAAAATGCCATAATATCAAGCTAACCATGGGGGGATATGTATTGACTAGTCCAATGCTTTCCATTCCTATGGGAGGTGCTGATGTTGTACTAGGAGTACAATGGTTACAATCTTTGGGGACGGTAGCTTTTAATTTTCAAGAACTTTTCTTGAAATTTTTTCAGAAGGAAAGGAAGTTGAATTACGGGGTATTGTGGGGAAGTTGAGAAAGATAATAAGCTCTAATGTCATGACAAAGCTTATAAAAAAAGAACAACAAGGCGTCATTGCACAATTATGCTCACTAGAAGTTCCAACATCAAAATCATCTATTTTTACAGATCTCCAACAAGTCTTGGACAATCATTCCAAGGTGTTTAAAACTCCCAAAGGACTACCACCTATTCGTGATCATGATCATGCTATTCATTTGATTCCAGGAAGTGTTCCTCCAAACATCAGGCCTTATAGATATCCTTACTTCCAAAAGAGCGAAATTGAACGTATGATTGCAGAAATGTTAGAGGCGGGTATAATTCAACCTAGTCAAGGTTCTTTCTCTGCTCCTGTAGTATTGGTACACAAGAAGGATGGATCATGGTGAATGTGTCCGGATTATAGGGAGCTCAATAAGCTCACCATTAAAGACAAATTTCCCATTCCTGTGATTGATGAATTATTGGATGAATTACATGGAGCAATTTTTTTTACCAAGTTGGATCTTCGTTCAGGATATCATCAAATTAGAATGAAGACTGAAGATATTCCAAAAACAGCATTTCGAACTCATGAGGGTCATTATGAATTTTGGGTCATGCCTTTTGGCCTTACCAATGCACCTTCTACATTTCAAGGGTTGATGAATTCCATTTTCAAACCCTTCCTTAGAAAATTTGTGCTAGTATTTTTTGATGATATACTAATCTTTAGCAGGTCTTGGAAGGATCATGTTGAACATGTTGATAGGGTGCTCAAACTATTGCAGGAGAGACAATTATATGCAAAAACATCCAAATGTTTTTTTGGAGTACAAGAGGTGGAATATCTGGGTCATATTGTATCTCACGAGGGTGTTAAAGTAGACCCTAACAAAATTAAAGCCATTAGGGAATGGAAAGTCCCCACAACCATAAATTAGTTGCGAGGATTTCTCGGGTTAACAGGGTATTATTGCAAGTTTGTTAAGAATTATGGGAGAATAATAGCACCTCTAACAACATTATTGAAGAAAGATGCATTTTCATGGATTCCTGAAGCAACTAAGGCGTTTGAACATCTTAAAGAGGCAATGTGCCTAACACCGGTCTTAGCTACGCCAGACTTCACAAAAACCTTTATTGTGGAATGTGATGCCTTAGGAAATGGAATTGGTGCTGTTTTAATGCATGAAGGAAGACCCATTGCTTTTGAAAGTCGTCCAATCAAAGGAAAGTATTTACAGAAACCTATTTATGAGAAGGAAATGTTAGCAATACTATATGCACTAAAGAAATGGAGAAATTACCTAATGGGAAGACACTTCAAGGTAAAAACTGATCATTATAGTCTTAAACACTTTTTGGAACTAAGACTGTCTTCAGAAGAGCAGCAAAAATGGGTCACAAAGATGTTGGGTTATGACTTTGAAATAATCTACAAAAAAGGAAAGCTTAATGTTGTTGCAGATGCACTCTCAAGAAAGAATGAAGAGGTGGAAGCATTGCTTTGTGCCATTTTTATTATCCAACCAGATTGGATAACTGAAGCAAGAGAGGAATGGAAGATGGACAAAGATGTATGGACACTCATTCAAAATTTGCAGCAAGATCCTAGTACATATGATACATTTAGTTGGAAAAATGATTCCTTATGGTACAAAGATCGCTTATATATTTGTAAGAATTCCCTACTAAAACAAAAGATTCTTCTGGAATTGCACACTTCTCCTTTAGGAGGACACTTAGGATTTTTAAAAACTTACCACAAGGTGAAGAAAGAATTTTTTTTGGGATGGCCTTAAATTTGATATTCAAATTTTGTGGCGGAATATTTGGTTTGCCAGCAGAATAAAGTTGAGACAATTAAGACCTCGGGACTTCTACAACCTTTATCCATTCCAAGTCAACGTTGGGAGGAGATTTCAATGGATTTTATCACAGGTTTAACTAAATCCGAAGGAAAGAGTGTCATCATGGTGGTAGTTGATATACTTACCAAGTATGCACACTTTTGTGCATTATCTCATCCATTTAAAGCAAGTACAGTTGCTACTACATTTATGGACAGAATTCAAAAGCTACATGGAAGCCCAAGGGTTATTGTGAGTGACAAAGATCCCATTTTTACTGGAAATTTTTGAACGGAGTTATTTTCTTGTTTGGGTACTCAATTAGCTCATAGATCATCTTATCATCCTCAATTTCATGGTCAAACTGAGATAGTAAATAAATTTTTGGAAGGATATCTTCGTTGTTTTGTATCTGATAAACAAACACAATGGGTCAAGTGGTTACCTCTCGCTGAATGATGGTATAACACTTCCTTCCATACTGCAGCAAAAATGACCCCATTTATGGCACTTTATGGATATCATCCACCATCCATCACATCATCTTTGAGGGAAAATTCGAAGGTTCAAGTAGTGGAAGATCACATCGAGCATCAGTAAGAAGTTCTCCAACTCTTAAAGGATAACCTGAATTTGGCACAAAATCGAATGAAACAACAGGCAGATCAACATCGCAGCGAGAGAAGTTTTGATGTAGGAGATTGGGTATTTTACGGCTACAACCATATAAACAAATGTCCCTCAAGCAAGCTAAGAAGGATAATAAATTATCGCCAAAGTACTATGGTCCTTACAAGGTATTGCAAAAGATTGGTACTATGGCATACAAATTGGAGCTTCCTGCTTCTTCGCGAGTACATCCAGTTTTCCATGTTTCATGCTTAAAGAAGGTTATAGGTGAAAATATTCAGTTCAAACAATATTTCCAGAACTTGATGAGGAAGGAAAAATCATATTGGAACCGGAAGCGGTCACGGAAACAAGAACTCGACAACTACGGAATCGATCAATTTCAGAGTATCTCATCAAGTGGAAGAACTTACCCACTGAAGATTCTACATGGGAGGATGAGAATTTTATACAGAAGCACCCAGAGCTACTCAAGCGTTGGGGACAACACTTTTTTGAAGGAGAGGGGCATGTTAGGTCCCTATATTACTAGTATAGTCCCTTATTTTTGTTAGTGTAACCCCCTTATTGTTATTATTGTACCCTTGTAACCCCCATTTTGTTATTATTGTGCCCTTAAATTATTATTGTTAGGTTGGATAGGATTACATTGTGGCCCACTAGGATTACATTATGGCCACATGGACTCCTATATATAGAAAGGAGGTTTTGTAAATTGTATCATCCAAGAATTGTTCATTTATGTAATGTATTGGAGGTTGTCCCCTCGAAGTGGCTTATTTCTAAGGCGTTGATATCTCTTTTCTTCTATTCAATGACAAATTGATGGACCAAAGGGAATATGATAAGTATATAAGGGACCATGCCAAAGAACAGGTGAATAAACATCTGCCACAGGGATCTCCAATAGGGAAAGTTGTTCTTCAATACATTGAATATTTATTCTTCCTTCAGAATGAAATCAAACATTTGTTTGTAATTAAGCCAAATTTTTCTAAGTACACTGAAGAAGATGAGAACTACAGAAAACTCAAGAGTGTAAAGATACCAGATGTTGAACAATGGCAGACTTCCCAGATTTATTATAGCAGCAAAGAAGCAGACAGTGAAAAGAGTGCAGATGAAGCAGTTAGTTTGAAATAGAAACAAATAAAACAGTATTTGATTTTTATTTTTTACTTTTGAAAAGTCTATTTTTACAGTAGTTAGAAGTCAAAATATCAGGTTAAAGAGTATCGGGGTGAAAGGTCAAAGTCAAATTGTATCAGAGAAAAAAAACAGTCAGCTAATTTTTTACTGCAGTAAATTCCCTTTTTACAACAGTGAAATGACTAATAAACAGCATGAAAGAGTATCATGGATAAAGTACAGTGGTCAAAGAGTATAAGTGGAAAGGGTATTAGTTAAGACATTAAACAAAATTATATTTTGCAATATTCCAGCAAGCATGGATAGCTACTCAACAAACAGTTTTGTTTGATAAGATTAGTTCTATATTTTCTAGATAAGAGGACAACTTGCTAAAGTTGTTATGCAGCTGTCCCTCTTAATGTGTAAAGATATTTTTATTTTCCTAGAGTTATTCCTAGATATCTCTAGGATATTTGTAATAAAAATTTGTATAAATACTTCACTCTTTAAATTATTTGGTGTGGAATAAAATTGCTAAGAATATTATAGATATTTTTGGTACGTTGGATGCTCACATGTGTTGATTTCAACGCAACAGTATGGAAAATAGCCAATTAGATTTCATAATTCAGGATTCATGCGATAATTTGAAGAGTAAAGTGCATATATCTTGTCATTATTTCCATTCTATGTTACATACAATTTCATATATGTTTTTCAATCTTAATGATAAATTAGGAGAATTATTTTAGGACTAGTGTAAGAACTCCCTGTCTTAACTACTTAATCATTTAAATGTTTTCTACTGATTTATGGATTTAGGAATTCTTAATTGCTCCTAGTCCCGTTTGAACTCTTCCTCATTCCTCTTTTCCGGATCAAAGGATCCTTCATTTCCCTTTATCTAGAAGCAAGACATCTCATCAAAACAGTCTATCCAAATCTCAGAGGGTTATCTACCTTACCTTGAATACATTAGCATCCTCTTGGCCTTGCCTTCTAGTTCTGCTTGCTAGACTTTGACTCCATAGCCTAATGGAATAGTAGATCCCTCTTTAATTTATCTTCAAGTAATATTATTTTCCATCAAACATTTCAGAACCAAAAAAAAATTGAACTAACATAACTAGCCTAAAACATTAAACAAAAACAAAGTTAAATCATAAAGAGAGAGCCCTCTCTGAATTTTAGGAAGGTTAGATCCTAAATTTTCAAAGTAGGTTTGTGGTTACCCCTAGTTTTCTTAAAACTTAAAAATCCCAAAAGCCCACAATCTTTAGAAATTACTAGGGTGATAACATACTGGTGACCATACTGGGGAACTAACTAATCTCTAGTTTTAAAAAAAATTAGTCCTAAAGGAAGATTTTTAATCTATATTTTTTACTTTGAAGCTATTTTTAAAGGGTTGTGGGTATTCATAAATAGTCATTCTGGCTTCTAGGAAAACCTACTCTACCAGGTTTAACCCGGATCGTAAGCCTTCTCTTATAGTGGATAACCCAGAACAGATTGAAAAAAACAAAAAGAAAAAACAAATTGTCAATTTAGAAGCTGAAGTGCCCTTAAGAAAAGCTAATTCTTTACCCAAAGAGTTAGTAAGCTTATCTGATATTGATTTTGACTTCAATTTTGAACAATCATTGTTTAAAGTCAAATCTGAAACTGATTTAAAAGGTATTTTAATAGATCCTATTTTTACTTATTTCCTGAAAGAAAAACAGAATAGTATTTCAACAAAAATAAAATCAGATAAATCTGAAATTCAAAGTCAAGTAGAAAGGATTAATGTTACATGGATTAAAGACATTGATGAAGCTATTAAATTAGCCCATTTTTTATCTCACTTTAAGCCTCCGGTTTCTCAATTGCACACAACAATAATTCCAGCGGCAGATTCAACTCTGTATGCTGTCACTTCATTTTTAGATTCCACTACAAGTTCATCCACAGGAAAATTTATTCCTGAGTTGCCTTTGCAGCCTAGGATATTATTTCCCTCATTCACTCAATCCACTCAATTCGCTAGTTTTATAAGTAGTACATCCTTATTTCAAAATAGTTCCATATATATACCAACATATTTTTCAAGCTCATCAAGCACAACTTTCATCTTGTCAGCTATCATATCCAGCGCTGCTCCTATCATTACTGTTATACCTCCTAGGTCAACAAAACTTCAAGCCATGGCTGCTAGGTATGCTCCTCTTTTTTTTCCCCAAAACCTCCATGATTTGCCCTAAGATTATCAGAAAAATATACCACTATTTGATGGCCAATCACAATATACTGCTCAACAACATGTTACAAGAATAACAGATTATTGTGAAATCTATGAAAAAGTTGAATCAGATGTTCAAATGAGGTTGTTTGCTCAAAGTTTAATAGGAGAGGTTAAGAAATAGTTTAAAAATTTAGCTGCTGGTAGTATACCTAATTTAGCTGCATTCCATAGAGAATTCTTAAATAGATGGGAAAATAAAAAGAACCCCCTACAATTCTTATCTGAATTTGATGCTTTAAAAAGAGCTCCTAATGAGTCTGTTCAAGATTACTGCACTAGATATAATAGTATTTATAATGCCATTCCTGTTGATCTTAAACCTACACCCTATTCATTACTTCTTAAATTTCATGATGGATTTGATCCAGATATGGCTTACCAACTAAAATAAAGGAATGATGAAACATTAGAGCAACTACAATTAGAAGTTGTTGGTGTAGAAATAAATATTCTAGCTAAAAAGGCCAGACTTGGGAATGAAAGAAGAGTCAAAATCAAAGAAGAAACATCAAAATCAGATGGTAAATTTGACTTTTTTGCTAAAGTTTAGAAAGGGTGGTTGAAAGATTAGACAATATTGAGAGAAAACCACAATGGGATAACCAACCTCAAATCAGAAATCCCAACTTCAGAAAAAATAATAATCCTGGAAAAGGTAAAGAAGCCTCTCCAGATCAAAACATTAGGCCCCCATTCCAAGAGAACTATGCTCAAAGTTCTCAAAACAATGATGAATATGAGGATGAAATCAATATAGTAATGGGGATAGATGAAGAAAACACAATTTTCCTCCCACAGGAGGATTAAGAACTCTTTGAGCTTCAACAACTCAAAGTAGAATCTAGTGAATCCTTTGATTTCAAACAAGGTTATGACTTCGCCATTAACGAAATCCGCAGTCAGTATAACCATTAGGGGAATTTTGAGGTCTAAAATGGGCCTCCTAAGAAAAATGTACAACCAAAATAAAATTTATAAGAACTAATAGGATTCAATATGATGATGTCAACCATGGGGGATGATTCACCATTTTTTAAGTAAAATGGTAAAATGATTAAAAATTAATAAAATAATAAAGCTACTTTTTCAACTCATATTTTAAACTTATCTCCCAAATTTTTTACTCAAATTTCAAGGAGGAGTACTTGTTGGATACAAAATTTAATTCCTCATCCAAGGAGTACCCATGTTGCATACTTTTGATGGACCCTGTTGCACGAAAAATGATAAATACATGAAAACACGTGATTGCAATCACATTTTTTATGTATTTCTCATTTTTTGTATAGCGGGATCCATCGAAAGTATGCAACATGGGTACTCCTTGGATGAGAAATTAAATTTTGAATCCAACGAGTACTCCCTCTCAAAATTTGAGTAAAAACTTTGGGAGATAAGTTGAAAATACTAGTTGAAAAAGTAGTTTTTTATTTTTTGCCTCTAAAATTGGATGATGTAATCAAATCTTATTTTATTATTTCAACTATTATTTTATAATTTTTCTTAGGAGGCCCATTTTAGACCTCAAAATTCCCCTAATGCTTAGAAACAAAAAAAAACAATGAAACTTCTACAAAAAATAACTCTAAAAATCAAACTAAAAAGAATGTAGAAGCCCCAAAAACAAAGATTTTGCAAATTATCCCAAGGGAAAACAAGCAAAATTCCAATCCTCCTAGTCCTAAAAAAGGTCCAAGTACAAAAATTGTTGATATCACTGAAGAAGTGGCCCAATCCTCCAATAATACCCAAAAGGCCAATACTACAAAAGTCCCCAATTCAATGAAATTTATAATTTCTGATCCAAAGAAGAATCATGTTGATTCTAAATCAGCAAATCCCAATACTGTAAACACTAAAATTTCTGTTGAAAGTTAAAAATTTGAAAAAACTCCTACTACCCCTGAATCTGTCCCTGAAAAGAGAGCTAAAGACAACAAGAGTCAAGAAAATCAAACAGAGAACAATAGAACAACTCAAGATAAAATTACAACTACTGAAATTCTTGAAAAATCCACTCAGATGAATGTCATAAAAGATGAACTTATTCAGATTATTAAATCTCAACCAACCTTTAATATTCAAACTAAAATAGCAAAATTAAAAATACCAATTCCTTTGACAGAATTGGTAAAGAATGATTTTTATAAATCAACAATTACTGAAACTTTGAATATGAATGTTGGTGAAGAATATATTAATTTAAATGATGATCAACCTGAATTAATTTTTGGCCTTGATGTAAATGGTAAGCATTCAGATGGATCAGTTCCTCCCTTCTATATTAGTCTTACTATTCATGATCAAATTTTACATAATGCAATGTTAGATTCGAGAACTTCCCACAACTTAATGCCAAAAGCTATTATGGAAACTTTGAATCTAGAAATAACAAGGCCTTATAAAGATTTATTCTCTTTTGATTCAAGCAAGGTCAAATGCATAGGATTGATAAAAGACTTATGTGTCAATTTGGTTCAGTATGTAGGTAAAAATATGGTCATGGATATTGTAATAGCTGATATCCCACCAAAATATGCCATTCTTCCTTCTCGCTCATGGGGAGCTAAGTTGCACGGATCTCTACAATTATACATGAGCTATGCCACCATAACAGTGTTTGGACAACCCAAGAAACTTTACAGAGAAACTTTAATGAAATACATGGTTAGAAGTGCTGAGAGATCAATCAATTACCCAATTTACTCAACACCAACTGATCTTGATTCTTTCATTTTATGTAACTCTGATAATAATGAGATTCAAACTAAATTAATTGACATAAAGCCTAAACCAAACAATGATAATATTTTCCATCAAGCCCTTTGGTAGTTAGAATTTGATGGCTCGGTGAACAAGTCAGGAGAAAGAGCTGGAGTGTGGATCACAAACATTGAGACCAGTCATTTAGATGGTCATGCCTTTAGACTCAACATTAAATGTACCAACAACATGGCAGAGTATGAGGCACTTATCTTAGGCCTTCAAATCAACAGAAATTTAGGAGGTCAAAGAATTCTGATTATGGGAGATTCAGAGTTAATCATTAAACAAGTAAATGGAGATTATTCTGTTCATAATCCTAGATTAGCCATATATAGAGATGCAACAGTTGATTTATGCAATGATTTACTAGAATGTAAGTTTGCTACTATTCCAAGAAAACAAAATTTGCAAGCACATTGCCTAGCAAATTTTGCTAGCACATGTAACTTACATTTTCAACCAACACATAGATATACTGCTGAAGTTAAATATAGACCCATTGTCCCTGATAATGTCAAATACTGGAAGATTTTCTCTGAAGATGAACAAATTTACCATTTTTTGAATAGTGAGGATGAATTTCAAAATTGTATGATAGACACATATCGTAATTTAGATTCAGAATGTAACATAGATTTAGATGTAAATGGTAAAATAAATAACATAGATGCACATAGACTTACTAAACTCACTGTACTTACTCAATCTGATGTAGATAACTTACAGAAGGTAGATATAGAGGAAATAATTGAAGATGAAATTGAGATGTTAGATTTAAAAGATAATTTTTTACCTAAGGGTTTAACTCCTTTGGAGGACTTGTCTGTTTCCAATGATGTGCCCAAAAATGATAAAATGGAACCAATCAAGTTTGACATTGAAGAATGTAACATTGTGATGGACACAAAACAAAAAATGCTCAAATTTTCAAAAATTTTACCCCCTCAAGAAAAAGAAAAATATATTGAACTTTTAAAGGAATACCAAGATGTATTTGCATCGAGTTACAAAGATTTAAAAGCATATGATCAAGCATAATTCAACATAAGATTCCTATAAAAGACAATCAAAAACCATTTAAGAAAAAATTGAGGAGGATCAATCCTGTCCTTTTAACTTTGATTGAAAGAGAAGTTAAATGCATGTATGATGCCCCAATCATTGAACCAATCAGATATTCTGATTGGGTTTCTAACTTAGTACCTACAAGAAAGAAAACTGGTGAAATTAGAATATGTGTAGATTTTAGGAATCTTAATAAAGTGTCTTTAAAGGATAATTACCCATTACAAAAAATGGACCATATTTTACAAATGGTAGTTGGTTCTTCTAGGATATCTTTATTGAATTGTTTTTCATGATATAATCAGATACCTTTCCAATAAGAAGACCAACCTACAATAGCTTTTACCACTACATGGGGCACTTTTATGTATGTGAAAATGCCTTTTGGATTGATGAATGCTGGAGCTACCTTTCAGAGGGCTATGGATCTAGCCTTTGCTAAGGAAATGCATGAATTTTTGGTTATTTATTTAGATGATATTACTATTTTTTCTAAGACAAATAATGACCATTTGGATCATCTGAGACAAGTTTTCATTAAGTGTAGAAAATTTGGTATATCATTAAATCCTAAGAAAACTCTTTTTGGATTAGAAGAAGGAAAAATACTTGGACACATAATTTCAAAGGAAGGTATTAGGATAGATCCATCAAGAATAGAAGCCATACTTCAAATTAACCCACCTAGGAACATCAAAGAGTTACAAGTATTTTTAGGTAAAATTAAATTTTTGAGAAGATTTATTTCTAATCTAGCAGAAATCATCAAAGAACTAAATACCATGTTAAAAAAGGACTCTGTTTTAAAATGGACAGTTGAAGCAAAATAAGCATTCGAATCCATTAAACATGCTTTAGCAAAAAATCCAGTCCTAATTAGTCCAGACTTCAAAAATATTTTATAATTTTTTCGTTTGCCTCAGAACATACCATACCTATAGCGTTTTTTAGTAAAACACTTAGATATGCACCTTTGAGATATAACATAATGGAAAAAAAAGCTTTAGCTTTGGTTAAAGCCATAAAATATTTTAGAGTGTACATTATTTACTCCCACATTATTTCCTATGTCTGCAATTCTGTAGTCAAAGATATTTTAACACGGGATTTGCCAGATGGAAGAAGAGGAAAGTGGATTGCCACTATCCTTGAATATGACATAGAGATTAAGCCAACCAAGCTCATAAAAGGACAAGGTTTAGCCAGACTTATGGCTGAATCCAATTGTAATGCTTTGGATATAAATTTTATTGCCCAGATTGATAACCAGGAAGAGATGGTGACTCCATTGATTAGTGAAGCCTATCTAGACTCACCATGGTACTCAGATATTATCTTTGTACTTAAAAATTTACAAGCTCCTCCTGGATTAACTAGAACAAAAGCTAGATTCATCAAACTTAAAGTAATGAGATATTGTATTCTAGATAAAATGCTTTCTTGGAAAGAACAAAGTGGGATTTTACTGAATTGTTTACTAAAATCAAAGGCTGATAAAATTCTTGGAAAATTTCATGCAGGTGATTGTGGAGGACACTTATACTAGAAAAGTACAACAGATAAGTTTCTTAGGGCTGATTTCTATTGCCCTTCCTTATTTGCTGATGTGAAAAAAATTATTACTTCATGTCACAAATGTCAGATTTTCAAAGGAAAAAGGAAATTGTTACCTTTACCACTAAAACCTATTTCTACTAAGATGCATTTTAAAAAATGGGGTTTAGAATTCATTGGAGAAATTCACCCTCCATCCTCTCGCTAAAAAAATGGATATTGACTGCCACAAATTATTTCACCAAGTGGATTGAAGCCATCCCAACCAGACAAGCCACTAACTCAGTCATTATATCTTTCCTATAAAAAAACATTTTATCTAGATTTGGATGCCCAAAGAAAATTATTACTGATAATGCAGTTTCATTTAAATCTAAGAAAATGATTGCATTTTTCCACAAGTATCATATTAACCTAGGCCACTCTACTGCTTATTACCCTCAGGGTAATGGCCTAGCTGAATCTTCCAATTAAAGCCTTGTGAGTATCATCAAAAAAATACTTGAAGAAAATAAGAAAACTTGGAATAAGAAGTTAGTCTATGCCTTATGGGCAGATAGAATAACTCATCACATACATGCACACCCTAAGTGAAACACCTGGTTTACAATGCCATGCCAAGACTATAACATTGTAATCAATTGATCATGTACCTCCCTCCCCTTGTTTCGACATTGTAATCATTTGATCCTGCACATCCTTGCCCTTGCTGGTCTCTCTTCCTTCTGTGATTCATGTTTTTTTTCCATCATTATGCCTCTAAGAATTTATCCTGAAGACTCCTTGGCCTTCATCCTCAGTTTCCATTAGGAAGACTTACTCCTCCGCGTAGGGTTAAATTTTTTCCTCCACCAAGTCCCCATTCTAACTTTACTTCTGGTTCTTTCCCCGGATCACCTCCTGTCACCTTCACCATGTCTGGTTCATGACATAACGTTGGTGGTAGCCCTGACCCTAATGCTGAGAATGCTACTAGTGGGGCCGCAACAGGAACTATCCCTGCTACTCCCTTTCTCCCTTGTATGGAAGGCCTCAGTCTTCCGGATTTTAGCCAGTCGTAATGACCCCATACACCATGATCCTAGTTGGCCTACTATGCTAGCCAATCTCCCTTCAGTCATCCCCAAGTTTGAAGGTCTTGCTAGAGAGGATCCTACCAGCCATTTTTCGTTGTTTCCACATGTGGTGTTCATTAACTCCATCACCGACGACTTCGTCCGTCTTCGGTTGTTCCAACGTATGCTTACTGGAGAAGCTTCCAAGAGGTATTTTGACCAGGTCTCCACCTCTCATACTACTTTTGTGACTCTTTCCCAGGCTTTTCTATCTTACTTCCTACTTCCCCTTCACTATGACACCGGTACCAACATCTTGACCTCTTTCCCTCAATTGTCTATGACCCACCTATCTGATCATGTACAAGAATGGCAGAGAAGAAATAGCTTATGTCGAGCCCATACCTTCGAAGGCTATGTCTACATGGACTGGTTTCTCAGATCCCTTTTTCCTGCTATTGGAAAAGATGTCGCATCTCACTTCCCTCAGACTGAGAAAGCTTCCCTCTAGATTGCGTTGAAGTATGACCTGAGCTATGCATAGTCTGGTTATGTTTATACTGTCTTACCTAATATCCCTAGACCTGGTGGTGAAAATGCACCAGGGGCATCCCATGTTGCTGATGGTATGATTGGAGCCCTTTCTCATCTATACACTCATCCTCCCATGGGTTATGGTTTTCCTCAGGAAGGGGCCAGCTCCTCCAACACTTTCCCCCCTCCTGGTAGCATGTATCTAGGATATGACATGCCACCTCCTTATTACCAACCTGTTTACCCCAATGTTGCCCAACCTCCTTATTGTCTCTATCCACAGCCAAGTGCTCTAGCTCCTCCAGCATTAGCACCTCAGCCTCCCTTGCCTTCTGAACCCTTGCAACAACAACCACCACCCCCTCAGGGTTAGGTGTATGCACAATAGGGTGCGACTCATCCTCCTACCTCCAAAAATAAGAGGAAAGGCAACCAAAATGAATATTCCCTAGATAATCCAGGAAACAATCCCTAAGGGAATGCACCTAACACCACAACCTAACAATAGGGCACTTAGCCCAAGCAGGACATGCCTGTTCGCATGAAAAAACCTTGTTCTTATTGCGGTGTCTATGGTCACTACACCCATGATTGTCCTCTTTTACCTCAGATGCATCATATGTGGGAAGCTCAAGCAGCATCCCAAGAAAATTAAGCCTCCCCTTTGGTTCCTCCCAAAGCTGCCCCTATCTAGTCGACTGTGTTTACCAATCCTTTCCCCTAGCAAGGATTTGTGGCTACACAACCCCCCGAAAGTCAGGCAGCCACTCTACCTCCTCCATCTGATACCTATGATTACTAGATCCTCATGATGCACTTTGACCAACCCATTACCATTGACCTCAACTTTTCAGACTCGGTCCTGTCAGTACAAAAATCCCTTCACTACGTCTGCTACCGAGCCCCCTTCTTCAGGTCCCACAGAGCCTCTTTCAACACCCAATGGTCCTTTACTGATCTCTCAGCCTAAGGAAGAGGTTTATATCAAGATCCCCAAGGGACCATTACACCAAAATGTTGCTTCTAGTAAAGCTACCCATTCGTATAGTATAGTATATGGCTTGGCGCAATCCCCCGCTACCATGTTAATGCTGGGAGTCCCCCAGTCGTTCGCTTCAAAATGAAAAGCCATACTAACTACCATGGGCATTGTGGATCCTTCAAATGATCGTTTTATTGTCTTTGATGTTGAGCAGTTAGAACATCCCCCCCTTCCTGCTTCCGTTGCATTCCTAATCCCTGTCAAGATCCAGAATGCCAACGTCTCCTGTTGTATCATTGAGGAGGAGGCATAAACCTGTGTGATGTCCGCTTTAGTTTGGAAGAAACTCGGTTCTCCTAAGTTATCCCCTTCCATTATCACCCTCTGAGTGTGGGATGACAACTCTTCCCAACCCCTTGGCATGTTCTGCAATTATCCTATTACTCTTGCGGGCAAGACTATTTATGTTGACGTTGAAGTCATTGATGCACCCTTAGAATACAACATTCTATTGGGTCGTAGCTACAATTATGCAATGTATGATGTCCCATTTGTGGTTCACCGTAAGATGTGATTTCCTCACAATGGAAATATCAACACTATAGACCAGCTGACATATTACGAACCGAAGTCTCAAACCTCCATCGAGTCCATTATTTCTTCGGTGACCAATGAAAAAATAGTCGAACCTCTGACTAGTGTCTCACCCAGAGTCTATAAAGATTCACCTTTTCTTGGTTCTGTCCCCAGTATCTCTCCTCCTACCTCTGACCCTAGCTCGTCGAATGTTTGCATGATGCAATCGTCTCGGTCTGACCACAAATGGACCAGTTCGACTAGCCAGTAGCCCCACCCCACGAAAACTACTCCTAGCACCTTGAATCAACCTTCAGGATCCCATCCTCAAGGCCCTTCATCTACAGCTGGTGTCCATGATCCTATCTACCCTCCTGGAATGGTCCCTCTTGGCCTTAACCATCTTGGAGCTGTCCTGCCTAGTCATTACCCCTCTGGTCAGATACCGTTTCTAGTTCCCCCTCTTGGAGTATTTTTGGTACCTGTTATGGCTACCTTGTCTCTTCCTAACATGATCCTAGGGATCCCAGTCTGGGACATTGATCCCCTAGCCACCATCCCGCCTGGTCAGCCAAAACCTTATACTGCTTTGACCCTTATCCAACCGGTCACCGTGACCCCTCCCTTTTCTTCTGTGCCTCAGCCACCTGAACACGAACCCACTCATGTTGCGAAATCCTCCGGTGAGGGGGGGAAAGTTAGCAAGAAGGCACCTAAGGAAAAGGCTGCCCAGACAACCCCTGCTCCTCCTCAGCCTCCAAATTGTACCACCCAGTGTGATTGATGTGATGTTGTCGATCATGCCACCCATACTTGTCTTGAATTACCTCATCTCAAGCCCATGATCAATGAAACGTTTCCAGAGTTTGATAGCACAAAGGTCTATGTCACTTTACCCGATTCAGTCCTAAAACTGAAGTCTTTGTGAACAAATGATCCTTGTGCTTTGTGTGATTCCCATGGCCACTATACCCACCTCTGTCCCCACCTCGACGACCACCTTGCCTCTTTAGAAGTGGTCCACCAATTCAAGGCCCAATGCAACGAGTGAACCTATCCCTTATCTCCGAGTTTTTCTTTGGAATAACTAGAGGTAACACTTGCTCCTATTGGCATTCCCCCTTCCGATGTCAAGATGACGGAGCCTTCAGCCACCATTTTCTACCTATCATAATCTATGATATCCACGGTGGAAGACCCCTCTGGGACTACCCCTTCTGTTTCGCATGACCCCCCTTCAGCGATCACCTTGGGCTCTGTTAGGGTCCTATAAGTATAGGATTCATAATTTGGAATTGACTTATGATAGTCTTGTAAATATGTACATACTTTTCTTTCTGCAAGTTGTTTTCCCATATTTTGTAAAAAAAAAAAATATATATAAAAGCAAAAAGAGGGTAAAGTCCTAAAAGAAAAATCAAAGGACTTAGAAAAAATAATATAACCCAAAAGAAAAGAAATAAAACATGAAAGTGTGAAAGTCCAAATCCCACTACTTTTTACTATTACTGATGATTATGGCAGAGTGTTAATAAATGCCATAATCCATGATGAGCCGAATTGCTTAATCTTGACTTGTCATGTTTCAATTTATTGTTGTAGAATAGTGAATAAATATTAGTCAGACAGTTTAATCCTGACTAATTATTAGATAGGTAGAGAATAAAGAGGAGCACATCAGTTTAATCTGAGCCCTCAGATGATATAAGGTAGATTTAGATAATTTTTACTACTTTCAAAAGAATAAAATGTTCAAGGTTGCTAGCTCAAATGCACCTCCAAAATGGAAGAAAAAATGTTAGATTAAAAGTTGGGTAGGTAGAAAGAAGTGGGAGAATCATGTAAATACTTTTCACCATGGAAAAAAGCACTAATTCCCCCTCCCCTATAGTTATTCTGCATTCTATACGTTTAGTCAAAGAGGCTCAAAGCATTTCTCTGACTTTTGTTGGGATCGGACCCAAGGCTCAATGAATGTTAAGTTAAATAGTGTTGAATTCCTATGTTAATCCCTAATTATCATCATTTACCCTACATTCATCCATTTGCACTTTAAGGTTTTAAGTAAATACCTTTTTACTTAATGGAAAAGAAAATCCCCTTTGATTAATTTCCTTCATTCATAAAAAACATAAAAGCCCTCCAAAAATATTATATTCTAAGTGAAAGTGGTCAAATGAAAAATGATAAAGCTTTGCCTTTTTACATCATCACTTTACTTAGTCATATGAATATATTTTGGTGTTCTCATTATCTATGTCGTATTAACTTCTAAATTATTTATTAATTCCTTATAAAATATCTTATCCTATTAATATAGCTCATTTTATTTAAAATATTCCCTAAAACCCACTAATATAAGCTTTTTTGCCAAAGTTAATTACCCACATGTTTAAATAAAAACCCCTAATTACACCCCCTTTGGCATAAAACTAACCATATGTAAATATCCCGCTCTCTATTGTGATAGAAATTTCCATAGTCTATAACTATATAATAAAAATAAAGATTAAAAAAGCTTTAGATATGTCTTATATATGTCTAAGAAGAAAAAAAATTGCCCAGATTATATCATTCTAACCACTGTTTTATAAAGGTTGATCATTTGCGCCTTTATAAATACTTAATACCATTCTCCACATTTCTTAAACCTAAGGTTAAAAACCTAAGATCATTTATCCTAATCCTTTTTACCTTCCCCGATGAATAAAACCTCACGTTTTATATCATAGGTAACCCATATTAAACCCTTGGTTCAATGAAAACTCTACCTCACGCGCATATATAAAAAACTTTGAAATATATATTGCCACCCATATTTACCCTTTGCAACCATATAATCCCCGCCTATATATTATTTGAACCTTTACCCATTTGATATACTTTGAAAGGTTTAAACATATATTAACTACTGCGCATATAAAGCCCCCCGGCCCCACATACTTTAGACCGCAGCTTTCAGGCTCATCCCGACCGTTCGCTTCCTATTTCCAAATCTGATAGTCGACAATCAGTTTCACGCTCCGAAACCAATCGACCACCGAACTCCCAAATGAGCGTGAAATGGGCGGTTTCTTCATTACCGCCTCCTCTGACGTGTCATATCCTGATACGATCGCGTTCATTTTATACAAAACCATTTACCGACCAAACTGAACATGAAACCCACTTATGGTTTTCACATTTACAAAGGAAAAACTGCTCCTGCCAGTAATTCATTCGCATTTATGAAATTTTTAAAGATTATTAACAAATTTAAAAGCTTTGTTATAATGTTTATTTATGTTATTATGCATTCCTGACTATAAAAAAACGCTCGACTGTGCCAAAAACCCATTTGCTTAAAATTCTTGAATTAAATCCATTGAAAGACCTGATTTCAACTAACGACCACTATTTGAAGATTATTTGAAGCCATTTTCTCTGCATTAGTGATCCAGGAATTGCTAAATTTTTAGAAACCCTTTTTTCAGCTATCATTATACTTGCAAATCAGGTATTTTCTAGAACTTAGCCTGCAATTTCACAATTTCAACTGTAAATAGAACCAGTTAAGCTTCAAATATTGAAATTGCCCATCAGTTTTGTTCAAAACCTTGGAAAAAGAGGGCAAACCCTCGCAAAGTTTTCCCAAAAATTTCCAATTGCATGAAATCTCAGTTTGAAGCTAAAATTCTCAGTCCATACCTTTTGGAGAAAAATTCCATGGCTAAGAAAGGTTTTTAAACCCATTGAAAACTTTGAAACCCCTTTTTACAGTCGTAAACATTTAGAAAACTCGTGTTTTCTGTCTCAAGATCATTCCTTGTGTTCTAAAAATCCTAATTGAGTAATAAATTGTCCACTGCTATCATCCTTGCCCATAAGAGTTGCTCAATTATCCTCTGTTGAAGAAAAATCAATTATAGCAAACTGTATAATCTTGCTGTAGTTTAAATGACAAAAAAGAAACTCACACCTAAGGCTGGAGGATCCAAGCCTGTTAAGCCTAGAGGATCTAAACATCCCAAAACTGAATCAGTAAAAGCCCCAAAATATACTCCTGCTATCACTGCTGAGACCACTGTGACTGTTAATACTCTTCAACCTCCAGTGTCCACTAAAGAAGTCATCCCCTTGGTTGATGTATTTTACAAAATTGTATACCCTCTAGTAGAATTCAATCTATTAGAAGTTCGTAACTGGTGTCATGAAAAGTTCCTTGACAAATAAGAAATGCCTCTTTGGGATACAAATCTACCCAAGTATATAGTCCCAGTAACACACCCTAGTCAGGACTTGATAAGATCGTGCCAGAAGTATTATGTCCCAAATCAAAGACCAATTGGGAATAATGACAGGGAAATATTTTTTTCTATCACTGTAGAGTCAATCAATGAAATTTTGTAGTTAAAGTTTGACCCAAGGGAAGTCCCATTATCCATAGAAGCATTGGCTCAATTATACTTAGGGTTAGATTTCCCTAAAAGATTCATGACTTTTCAGAACTTCATGCCTAGTCTTTTGGACATCCCAAAATTGAATCCTCCTTATTCCACTTCTAAATTTCTAGAGGGTTATATACATGTTATTTCAATGTTATCCTTCAATACTTCACTAATGAGTTTACTGATGAGTCTATCCTTGGATTTTTGTCTACATTGTCTCCTGGTCAGCCTCCTGCTCTGATTTGTGATTTTTCCAGGTTTATTGCTGATTCCATACACCATTAATTGACAAAGTTACCCACTCAAGGGGTATTTAGGTATTTCTCCTATTTATTACATATGTTCTTATTCTCACAAGAATATCACTTCCCTATAACATTGCAGAAAATGAATGTAGAGGGACAACTTCTATCAGATGTCTTTTGGAAATCATTGTTGAGAAAGGAAGGAAATGAATACAGCTATACATATTTCACAGATTTGTTTATCAGACCAGCTATGAGTTTGCTACAAAGATCAGAACAACCTAGAGTAAGTAAAGAGATGAAAAGAACATTACAACTATTAGAAGAATGTAAAATGGGAGATTGGTACTTATATGAGAAGCACACTGAATTAAGAATCTTTGGATCCAATTTTCTTCCATATAAGTTACCTAAATTTTTGACTATCAGAGTCTTTGCTCTGGAGTATTTGAGACAGGTGTTGAATGTTGATGCTATCCATTTCATGGAATCCAAAAAGAAGACATAGTTTAAACTAAAAAATCAGATTGGTCCAGTCATAGTAAATAACCGAGATGCTGAGAAAGAAATAGAAAAGAGATTATCAGAGCTGAAATTTCAAGTGAGTTTTCCTTGGAATTATGATCGCCAAGGTCTTTTGAATAATATAAGGATTAAAAATAAGCTGCCTCCTTTTATACATGAGCCAAAGCCTAATGTTGAAAATTTTGCCAATCAAATTGAATGGGCAGAAAACACATTGGTAGATGTAACTTTAAATACACAGCCAATAGGAAAAAATGATACCACACTTGTTGTGGTAACTCCTAGACATCCAGAGACTTCAAACAAAAGGAACAGAGATGAGGGATCCTATACAACAGAAACTACCTCAGAAACCAAGTTCAAACTCATCTACAATAAAAGACTAAGATTTGGCTCCATAGGAAAATAAAAACTTATTGAAGTTGAAGATGAACGAGAGGTCAGTAATAATGAGGCCACTACAATAATCAAGGATACTTTGACATATATTGAAAGAGAACGAGCAGTGTCCAAAGGAAAGGATACCTAAATGATTGTGCAACAAGTGAACATGGAAACTTCTTCTTCTCAAACAGTAGAACAAAAAGATTTGGATATTAAGGAGAGATATAAGCAGATTAAACAGAGGAATGAGGATATTAAAAGTGAGATTTATTCTCAATTTCTCAAGAAAAAGCCAAGAAATCAGGATAGATTGCTTACAACATTTTATTATTCTTCAAATAAAATGATCATGTCCTATTTACAGCCTACTACTTCAACTCCAAAAATAGTGGCTGATTACAAAAATATGGAATTTGAAGTAGATACTAAAAGGTACATGAGTTCGATCAGATAGAATTCCATCGACATAGTTCAGAAATGCTATATTCCACTGTGGTGACAAAGGCTGTGAATGTCACCAATTTTCAAAATACCATTATCAACTTGCAAGATCAGATGAAACTTGATAAAGACTCCTTATATGAAAAATATATAAGGATCAAGGCCTTATAAGATTTGATTCTACAGATAGGAGTTGACCCATCAAATATACAAGCTGCGAAAGTATTAATCAAACATAAAAATGATGATATTGCTGCTCTGAGGAAACAATTAAAACTTCCTCAAAGTGAACACCCACAGAGCAAGGAAATACTTCAAGAACATAAAGAGAAAGAAGATATGATGCAATTGATAATAAAGCTTACTACACAAATTAAGGATATGGACAGTCAACTAGATATACTGATGAAATAAAAGGAAACTGTGAAGGAAACTGATGCTTCTACCATTCCCACAGTTATACCTATTATTACAGCTGCTATTCCTTCTAAATTGGGAGAAAAGTTAGCACCTAAAGAGCCACTGGCAACTACAGTGTTAGTACAATCAGCTACTACCTCCCAAACAGAATCCTCAACATCACAGGTGTAGCATATAAATGATGCAGGGAAAATTTTCAAAGAAATGGAAGAAATGACATTGAAAACCAATGAAATCAATAGTTTGAACAAACAGATTCAAATTATGGAGGCATCTAATAAAGAAGCATTGATTAATGCCAATAACTATGAACAAAAAGAAAAAAGACTTGAAGAGCAAGTAAAAAGTCTTGAAAAGGATTTGAGCTTCACTACATAGATTTCTTACATAAGAAATAACCAACATAATTGAGGCCATACATCTTCAATGGCCATCAATTCAGATAATATATGAATAGAGAGACCTCCTTCTTGCAGCTCAAGGTGAAATACAAAGGACAACAGAAGAATTAGCAAATAAACTAGCACAAGAACAAAAGCTAATTACCTTCTTAAACAGTAAGAACAGGACTGAGCTAGAGGAATTGAAGATACAAGATAGGACAAAGACTATATTGCAAATAAAAAAGGTATTGACAAAGAGAACTTTGATGAATAACTTAAAAGAAAAATGTGATGCTATGAATTTTTCCATTACCAAGTTTTTAGCAAAGTATACTATGATAAGACAAGTAGGCATCCTAGACATCCATGTATTCAATGACAAATTGATGGACCAAAAGGAATATGATAAGTATATAAGGAACCATGCCAAAGAACAGGTGAATAAACAACTTTCACAAGGATCTCCAACAGGGAAAGTTTCTCTTCAATACATTGAAGATTTATTCTTCCTTTAGAATGAAATCAAACGTTTGTTTGTAATTAAGCCAAATTTTTCTAAGTACACTAAAGAAGATGAGAACTACAGAAAACTCAAGAGTGTAAATATACCAGATGCTGAACAATGGAAGACTTCCTAGATTTATTATAGCAGCAAAGAAGCAGATAGTGAAAAGAGTGTAGATGAAGCAGTCAGTTTGAAATAGAAACAAATAAAAAAGTATTTGATTTTGATTTTTTACTTTTGAAAAGTCCCTTTTTATAGTAGTTAGAAGTCAAAATATCAGGTTAAATATTATCGAGGTGAAAGGTCAAAGTCAAATTGTATCAGAGAGAAAAAAAAGTCAGCTGATTTTTTACTACAGTAAATTCCCTTTTTATAGCAGCGAAATGACTAATAAACAGCGTGAAAGAGTATCAGAGATAAAGTAAAGTGGTCAAAGAGTATAAGTGGAAAGAGTATTAGTTAAGACATCTTCCAAAAATATATTTTGCAATATTCCAGCAAGCATGGACAACTACTCAACAAATAGTTTTGTTTGATAAGACTAGTTCTATATTTTCTAGATAAGAGGACAACTTGCTAAAGTTGTTAAATAATTGTCCCTCTTAAGGTGTAAAAATATTTTTATTTTCCTAGAGTTATTCCTAGATCTCTCTAGGATATTTGTAATAAAAATTTGCATAAATACTTCACTCTTTAAAGTATTTGATGTGGAATAAAATTGCTAAGAATATTATAGACATTTTGCTGGTACGTTGGAGGTTCACATGTGTTGATTTCAAAGCAACAGTCTAGAAAATAGCCAATTAGACTTCATAATTCAGGATTCATACGATAATTTGAAGAGTAAAGTGCATATATTTTGTCATTGTTTCCATTCTATGTTACATACAATTTCATATATGTTTTTCAATCTTAATGATTAATTAGGAGAATTATTTTAGGACTAGTGTAAGAACTCCCTGTCTTAACTACTTATCATTTAAATGTTTTCTACTAATTTCCGGATTTAGGAATTCTTAATTTCTCCTAGTCCCATTTGAGCTCTACCTCCTTCCTCTTTTCCGGATCAAACGATCCTTCATTTCCCTTTATCCTGAAGCAAGCCATCTCATCAAAACAATCTTTCCAAATCTCATAGGGTTATCTACCTTGCCCTGAATACATTAGCATCCTCTTGGCCTTGCCTTCTAGTTCTGCTTGCTAGAATTTGACTCCATAGCCCAATGGACTAGTAGATCCCTCTTTAATTTATCTTCAAGTAATCTTATTTTCCACCAAACATTTCATAACCAAAAACAAATTGAACTATCATAACTAGCCTAAAACATTAAACAAAAACAAAGTTAAATCATAAAGAGAGAGCCCTCTCTGAAATTTAGGAAGGCTATATCCTAAATTTCCAAAGTAGGTTTGTGGTTACCCCTATTTTTCTTAAAACTTAAAAATCCCAAAAGCCCACAATCTTTAGAAATTACTAGGGTGGTAACATACTGGCAACCATACTGGGGAACTTACCAATCTCCAGTTTTTAAAAAAATTAGTCTTAAAGGTAGATTTTTAATCTATCTTTTTTGCTTTAAAGCTATTTTTAAAGTGTTGTGGGAATTCATAAATAGTCATTTTGGCTTCCGGGAAAACCTACTCTACCAGGTCTAACTCGGATCGTAAGCCTACTCTTATAGTGGATAACCCAGAACAGATTGGGAAAAACAAAAGGAAAAAACAAATTGTCAATTTAGAAGCTATAGTGCCCTTAAGAAAAGCTAATTCTTTACCCAAAGAGCTAGTAAGCTTATCTCATATTGATTTTGATTTCAAGTTTGAACAATCATTGTTTAAAGTTAAATCTGAAACTAATTTAAAATATATTGTAATAGATCCTGTTTTTACTTATTTCCTGAAAGAAAAACAGAATAGTATTTCAACAAAAATAAAATCAGATAAATCTGAAATTCAAAGTCAAGTAGAAAGGATTAATGTTACATGGATTAAAGACACTGATGAAGCTATTAAATTAGCCCATATTTTTATCTCACTTTAAGCCTCCAGTTTCTCAATTGCACACAAAAATAATTCCACCAGCAGATTCAACTCTGTATGCTGTCACTTCATTTTTAGATTCCACTACAAGTTCATCCACAGGAAAATTTTTTCCTGAGTTGCCTTTGCAGCCTAGGATATTATTTCCCTCATTCACTCAATCCACTCAATCCACTAGTTTTATAAGCACTACATCCTTATTTCCAAATAGTTCCATATATATACCATCATCTTTTCCAAGCTCATCAAGCACAACTTTCATCTTGTCAGCTATCGTACCCAGTGCTGCTCCTATCATTACTGTTATACCTCCTAGTTCAACAAAACTTCAAGCCATGGATTCTAGGTATGCTCCTCTTGTTTTACCCCAAAACCTCGATGATATGCCCCAATATTATTAGAAAAATATAACACTATTTGATGGCCAATCACAATATACTGCTCAACAACATGTTACAAGAGTAACAGATTATTGTGAAATCTATGAAATAGATGAATTAGATGTTCAAACGAGGTTGTTTTCTAAAATTTTAATAGGAGAGGTTAAGAAATGGTCTAAAAATTTAGCTGCTGGTAGTATAGCTAATTTAGCTACATTCCATAGAGAATTCTTAAATAGATGGGAAAAGAAAAAGAACCCCCTGCAAATCTTATCTGAATTTGATGCTTTAAAAAGAGCTCCTAATGAGTCTGTTCAATATTACTACACCAGATATAACAGTGTTTATAATGCCATTCCTGTTGATCTTAAACCTACAACCTATTCAGTACTTCTTAGATTTCATGATGGATTTGATCCAGATATGGCTTACCAACTAAAATAAAGGAATGCTGAAACATTAGAACAGATGCAATTAGATGCTGTTGGTGTAGAAATAAATATTCTAGCTAAGAAGGCCAGACTTAGGAATGAAAGAAGAGTCAAAATCAAATAAGAAACATCAAAATCAGATGGTAAATTTGTCTTTTTTGCTAAAAGTTTAGAAAGGGTGGTTGAAAGATTAGACAATATTGAGAGAAAAACACAATGGGATAACCAACCTCAAATCAGAAATCCCAACTTCAGAAAAAATAATAATCCTGGAAAAGGTAAAGAAGCCTCTCCAGATCAAAACATTAGACCCCCATTCGAAGAGAACTATGCTGAAAGTTCTCAAAACAATGATGAAGATGAGGATGACATCAATATAGTAATGGGGATAGATGAAGAAAACACATTTTCCTCACACAGGAGGATCAAGAGCTCTTTGAGCTTCAACAAATCAAAGTAGAATCTAGTCAGTCTAACCATTAGGGGAATTTTGAGATCTAAAATGGGCTCCTAAAAAAAATGTACAACCAAAATAAAATTTATAAGAACCAATAAGATTCAATATGATGATGTCAACCATGGGGGATGATTCACCATTTTTTAAATAAAAGGGTAAAATGATTAAAAATTAATAAAATAATAAAAATACTTTTTCAACTCATATTTTAAACTTATCTCCCAAAGTTTTTACTCAAATTTCATGCAGGAGTACTTGTTGGATACAAAATTTAATTCCTCATCCAAGGAGTACCCATGTTGCATACTTTTGATGGACCCTCCTACACGAAAAATGATAAATACATGAAAACACGTGATTTCAATCACATTTTTAATGTATTTCTCATTTTTTGTATAGCGGGATCCATCGAAAGTATGCAACATGGGTACTCCTTGGATGAGAAATTAAATTTTGAATCCAACGAGTACTCCCTCTCGAAATTTGAGTAAAAACTTTGGGAGATAAGTTGAAAATACTAGTTGAAAAAGTAGTTTTTTATTTTTTGCCTCTAAAATTGGATGATGTAATCAAATCTTATTTTATTATTTCAAATATTATTTTATAATCTCCTTAGGAGGCCCATTTTAGACCTCAAAATTCCCCTAATGCTTAGAAACAGAAAAAACAATGAAACTTCTACAAAAAACAACTCTCAAAATCAAACTAAAAAGAATGTAGAAGCCCCAAAAACAAAGATTTTGCAAATTCTCCCAAGGGAAAACAAACAAAATTCCAATCCTCCCAGTCCTAAAAAAGGTCCAATTCCAAAAATTGTTGATATCACTGAAGAAGTGGCCCAATCCTCAAATAATGCCCAAAAGGCAAATACTACAAAAGTGCTCAATTCAATGAAATTTATAATTTCTGATCCAAAGAAGAATCCCGCTAATTCTAAATCATCAAATCCAAAAATTGTAAACACTAAAGCTTCTGTTGAAAGTTAAAAATATGAAAAAAACTCCTGCTACCCCTGAATCTGTCCCTAAAAAGAGAGCTAAAGACAGCAAGAGTCAAGAAAATCAAACAGAGAACAATGGAACAACTCAAGCTAAAAGTACAACTACTGAAATTCTTGAAAAACCCACTCAGATGAATGTCACAAAAGATGAACTTATTCAGATTAGTAAATCTCAACCAGCCTTTAATATTCAAACTAAAATAGAAAAATTAAAATACCAATTTTTCAATTTAAAAGATAATTTTTTACCTAAGGGTTTAACTCCTTTAGAGGACTTTTTTTATTCCAATGATGTGCCCAAAAACCCTAAAATGGAACCAGTCAAGTCTGACATTGAATACTGTAACATTGCAACGGACACAAAACAAAAAATGCTCAAATTGTCAAAAATTTTACCCCCTCAAGAAAAAGAAAAATATATTGGGACCAGACCCAAGGCTCAATGACTGTTAAGTTAAAAAGTGTTGAATTCCTATGTTAATCCCTAATTATCATCATTTACCCTACATTCATCCATTTGCACTTTAAGTTTTTAAGTAAAGACCTTTTTACTTAATGGAAAAGAAAATCACCTTTGATTAATTTCCTTCATTCATAAAAAGCGTAAAAGCCCTCCAAAAATATTATATTCTAAGTGAAAGTGGTCCAATTACAAATGATAAAGCTTTGCATTTTTACATCATCACTTTACTTATTCATATGAATATATTTTGGTGTTTTCATTATCCTATGTCATATTAACCTCTAACTTAATTATTTATTCCTTATAAAATATCTTATCCTATTAATATAGCTCCTTTTATTTAAAATATTCCCTAAAACCCACTAATATAAGCTTTTTTGCCAAAGTTAATTACCCACATGTTTAAATAAAAACCCCCAATTACACCCCCTTTGGCATAAAACTAACCATATGTAAATATCAAACCCTCTAGAGTGATAGACATTTCCATAGTCTATAACTATATAATAAAAATAAAGATTAAAAAGGCGTTTTATATATGTCTAAGCGGAAAAATATTGCCTCGATTATATCATTCTAACCCTAAGTTTTATAAAGGTTGATCATTTGCACCTTTATAATTACTTAATACCATTCTCCGCATTTATTAAACCTAAGGTTAAAAACCTAAGATCATTTATCCTAAGCCTTTTTACCTTCCCCAATGAATAAAACCTCACGTTTTATATCATAGGTAACCCATATTAAACCCTTGGTTAAATGCAAACTTTGCCTCACGCGCATATATACAAACCTTTGACATATATATTGTTGCCTATATTTACCCTTTGCAACCATATAAACCCCGCCTATATACGATTTTAACCTTTACCCATTAGATATACTTTGAAATGTTTAAACATATATTAACTACCGTGAATATAAAGCCCCCTAACCCCACATACTTTAGACCGCAGCTTTCAGGCTCATCCCGACCGTTCGCTTCCTCTTTCCAAATGTGATGGCCAACGATCAGTTTCGCGCTCCCAAACCAATTGACCACCGAACTCCCAAATGAGCGCAAAATGGGTAGTTTCTTCGTTACTGCCTCCTCTGACGTGTCATATCCTTATACGATTGCGTTCATTTTAGACAAAACCGTTTACCGACCAAACTAAACGCAAAACCCACTTATGGTTTTGACATTTACAAAGGAAAAACTGCTCCCGCCAGTAATTCATTCACATTTATGACAATTTTAAAGATTAATAAGAAATTTAAAAGCTTTGTTATAATGTTTATTTACATTATTATGCATTCCTGACTGTAAAAAAAACCACCCAACTACCTCAAAAACCAATTTTCTCAAAATTATTTAATTAAATCCATTGAAAGACCTGATTTCAACCGACGACCACTATTTGAAGCTATTTTCTCTGCATTAGCGATCTAGGAATCGCCAAAGTTTCAGAAACCCTTTTTGAGCTATTAATATACCTGCAAATCAGGTATTTTCCAGAACTTAGCCTACAATTTCACAATTTCGACCACAAATTGAACCAGTTAAGCTTCAAAGATTGAAATTACCCATCAATTTTTTTCAAAAGCTTGGAAAAAGAGGGCAAACCCTCGCAAAATTTTCCCATAAATTACCAGTTGCATGAAATCTCATTTTGAAGCTAAAATTCTCAGTCCAGACCTTTTGGAGACAAATTCCATGGCTAAGAAAGGTTTTTAAACCCATTGAAAACTTTGAAACCCCTTTTTATAGTCCTAAACATTTAGAAAACCTGCATTTTCTGTCTCAAGATCATTCCTTGTGTTCTAAAAATCCTAATTAAGCAATAAATTGTGCACTTCTATCATCCTTGCCCATAAGAGTTTCTCAATTACCCTCTGTTGAAGAAAAATCAACTATAGAAAATTGTATAATCTTGCTATAGTTAAAATGACAAAAAAGAAACACACACCTAAGGCTGGAGGATCCAAGCCTGTTAAGCTTGGAGGATCTAAAACTCCCAAAACTGAATCAATAAAAGCCCCAAAATCTACCCCTGCTATCACTGCTGAGACAATTGTGATTGTTAATCCTCTTCAACCTCCAGTGTCCACTGAAGAAGTCATCCCCTTGGTTGATGTAGATTACAAAATTGAAGACCCTCTAGTAGAATTCAATCTATTAGAAGTTCACAACTAGTGTCATGAAAATTTCCTTGACAAAGAAGAAATGCCTCTCTGGGATACAAATCTACCTAGGTATATAGTCCCAATAACACACCCTAGTCAGGACTTGATAAGATTGTGCCAGAAGTATTATGTCCCAAATCAAAGATCAATTGTGAATAATGACAGGGAAATCCTTTTTTCTATCACTGCAGAGTCAATCAATGAAATGTTACAGTTACAGTTTGACCCAAGGGTAGTCCCATTATCCATAGAAGCATTGACTCAATTATACTTTGGGTTATATTTCCCTAAAAGATTCATGATTTTTCAAAAATTCATGCCTAGTCATGTGGACATCCCAAAATTGAATCCTCCTTATTCCACTTCTAAATTTCCAGAGGGTTCTAGATATGTTATTTCAATGTTATCCTTCATATTAGGATACTTCATTGATGAGTTTACTGATGAGTCTGTATTTGCCAGGTTTATTGTTGATTCCATACACCATCAATTGACAAAGTTACCAATGAAGGGGTATTTAGGTATTCCTCCTATTTATTTCATCTGTTCTTATTCTCACAAGCATATCACTTCCCTATAACATTGCAGAAAATGAATTTAGAGGGCCAACCTCTATCAATTGTCTTTTGGACATCATTGTTGAGAAAGGAAGGAAATGAATACAGTTATACAGATTTCGTAGATTTGTTTATCATACCAGTTATGATTTTTCTACAAATATCAGAACAACCTAGAGTAAGTGAAGAGATGAAAAGAATATTACAACTATCAGAAGAATGTAAAATGGGATATTGCTACTTATATGAGAAGCACACTGAATAAGAATCTTTGGATCCAATTTGCTTCCATATAAGTTACCTAATTTTTTGACTATCAGAGTCTTTGCTCTGGAGTATTTGAGATAGGTGTTGAATTTTGATGCCATCCATTTCATAGCATCCAAAAAGAAGACACAATTTAAACTAAAAAATCAGATTGGTCCATTCATAGTAAATAAGAGGGATGCTGAGAATGAAATAGAAAAGAGATTATCAGAGCTAAAATTTCAAGTGAGTTTTCCTTGGAATTATGATCCCCAAGGTCTTTTGAATAGTATCAGGATTAAAAATAATTTGCCTCCTTTTATACATGAGCCAAAGCCTAATGTTGAAATTTTTTCCAATCAAATAGAATGGGCAGAATACACATTGGTAGATGTAACTTTAAATACATAGCCAGCAGGAAAAAAAGATACCACACTTGCTATGGTAACTCCTAAACAACCAGAGACTTCAAACAAAAGGAACAAAGATGAGGGTTCTTATACAGTAGAAACTACCTCAGATACCAAGTTTAAACTCATCTACAATAAAAGACTAAGATTTGGCTCCATAGGAAAAGAAAAACTTATTGAAGTTGAAGATGAACCAAAGGTCAGTAATAATGAGGCCACTACAATAATCAAGGAGAATTTGATAAATATTGAAAGAGAACAAGCAGCATCCAAAGGAAGGGAGACCCAAATGATTGAGAAACAAGTGAACATGGAAACTTCTTCTCAAACAACAAAAGAAAAAGATTTGGATATTAAGGAAATATATAAGCAGATTAAAAAGAGGAATGAGGAGATTAAAAGTGAGATTTATTTCTCAATTTCTCAAGTAGAAGCTAGGAAATCAGGATAGATTGCTTACAGCATTTGATTATTCTTCAAATAAAATGATCATGTCCTATTTACATCCTACTACTTCAACTCCAAAAATAGTGGCTGATTACAAAAAGATGGAATTTGAAGTAAATACTAAAAAGTTACACGAGTTGGATCAGATAGAATTCCATTGACATAGTTCAGAAATGCTATATTCCACTGTGGTGACAAAGGCCATGAGTGTCACCAATTTTCAAAATACTATTATCAACCTACAAGATCAGATGATAAAGGTTCCTTATATGCAAAATATCTAAGGATCAAGGCCTTAGAAGATTTGATTCTACAGATAGGAGTTGACCCATCAAATATACAAGCTGCTGAAGTATTAATCAAACAGAAAAATGATGATATTGCTGCTTTGAGGAAACAATTAAAGCTTCTTCAAAGTGAACACCCACAAAGCAAGGAAATACTTCAAGAACATAAAGAGAAAGAAGATATGATGCAATTGATAATAAATCTTACTACACAAATTAAGGATATGGAAAGTCAATTAGATATACTGATGAAAGAAAAGGAAATTGTGAAAGAAATTGATGCTTCTACCATTCCCACGGTTATACCTATTATTACAGCTACTATTCCTTCTACATTGCAAGAAAAGTTAGCACCCAAAGAGCCACTGGCAACTACAGTGTCATTACAATCAGCTACTACCTCCCAAACAGAATCCTCAACATCACAGGTGCAACATACAAATGATGCAGGGAAAATTATAAAATAAATGAAAGAAATGACATTTAAAACCAATGAAATCAAAAGTTTGAAGAAACAGATTCAAATTGTGGAGGCATCCAATAAAGAAACATTGATTAATGCCAATAATTATGAACAAAAAGCTAAAAGACTTGATGAGCAAGGAAAATGTCTTGAAAAGGATTTGAGCTTCACTACACAGATTTCTTACATAATAAATCACTTATGGACCAACATAATTGAGGCCATATGTCTAGTCAATTTAGTGTTCCTAAATTGCTTCCATTAATTATCAACTAGGGTTTGTAACTTTGATGAAGTGTGGTGCACTATATGTGCCTAAGTGACCTTTTCCTTACTTCATTGTATGTGTTTTTCTTATTGTTTTTGGGGGTTTTGTCTTTTTAGTACTTAGTATGCTACTCTATGTTCAAAAGATGAAATCAAATCTATGTCAAAAAGAAAAGAGAAGGAAACCTTAGACTCAAAACAGAGTGTAATCGTAAATTCCGTCCCTAATTAGGAAAATGATGAAAAACAGAGAAAAATCTACCCTAAAATATGTATGGCACCTAAGAATAGAGAATGCAAATCTTAACAATGACTCATAACATGAACTCAATAAATCATAACATGAACTCATTCCAATTCATTCATTAGAAATATGTTGGAATAGCTTGAGAAAAGGATAAGTTTTATGCAATGAGGTTTTCCTAAGTAAACAACAACTTACAATATTACAAAAATATCATCCATGGTTAGAAGTTTATTGGAACACAATTGGAAAAGATTATTTGTAGTACAGTAAGAAACTCTACTATAAATTAACTTATAACACTGAGATTAATCCATTCTGCAACTCAAATTGTCACTACTAAGCCTCATTCGGAAGTTAGAAATCTTTTGGAATAGTTTTGGGAAAAAGGATATTTGTGAAGTTACAAGAGATTGCAGAACAGTCAAGGCCTTGCACTGATATCACTAATTCCTGTTTATATGATGATGTATTGGAGGTTCATAACAAGAGTAGTTTGTAAATAATGAAGGCCTTGAAGTCTAATAGAACAAAACTAGCATACAACTAACTAATGAAACTTGAAATACAGTGGACAGAATTGAACTAAAGTGCCATTATCAATCTTGAAATACAGTGACAGAGTTGAACTAAAATGCAATCAACCTCTGGAGTATTAAAACTAACCTAAAATGCAACTAATCTCTGAAATACTACATCCCTATCTCATTCATTGTGAGTGATATTTTGGAATAATTTATAAGAACAAGTTTGGCTGTAACATTCAATGTAAATGTGCATAAAACATAAAGTTCAGAAAATACAACTAATTCCTAAAATAATACAGTTATATCTCATTCAATATTAGTGATATTTTGGAACAATTCATAAGAATAAAACTGACTGTAGCATGCATTGCAAGTGAGTATAAAACACAAAGTTCAGAAAATTGTCTAAACTAGGAACAAAACAGAGCTAGAATTACTTATCTAAAAAAAATGCACAGAGCTTCTCGAGCAGTAGGGGCCCTCTACCACCAGATCAGCATACAAATCTACTTAGAACTTCTTTAGGTCATGCATCAAGGTTGAACTTCTTTCATTAAAGGAAAATGTTTCAAAAACATCGTATTACAGTCTTGGGAAAACTTAACAACAAAACATCCACCAGCTAGCTGGATCTTGGTCTCTCGAGTAATTTTTATAAGGGAAATACATAACTGCCCTTGAGAAAATATAGGGAAAAGTGTCTTCTGCAATTAAAATCAAATTAGAACTCTTTTGAAGGCCTCTTACTTTGCTGTAGACTTTTGTAGAGTCCATGTCCCGGTAGAAGTCTACCTCTTGGTTTTGGTTTCCCACGTGCATAACCACTTGGAGATTTTTACTCAGACTTCGTGGAGAGCAAAAAATGATGTAGATGAGGTCTGGAATTCACCCATATGTGTTTTTCCTTCAGAAGACACCTGTAACCTATTTAAACACTAAAATAGTTGCGGAACACGTGATCGGCTACAGAACGTCTGTATTCTGTAGCTATTTTGCACAAAATTATTAAAACAGCAAAAACCATGAAAATAAAATATGTTAATCAATTTCATGTAACCTTTAAGCAATCCTAATCATTCTTCATTGATTTTAGGCTTATGAAGTGATAAAAGAATAATGAAATGAAGTGAAGGTTTGTAAAAGAGAAGGCAATTCTAGGGCTCAACACCATACATCTTCAATGACCATCATTTCAGATAATAAATGAACAGAGAGACCTCCTTCTTGCAGCTCAAGGTGAAATACAAAGGACAACAAAAGAATTAGCAGATAAACTAGCACAAGCACAAAAGCTAATTACCTTCTTAAATAGTAAAAACATGACTGAGCTAGAGGAATTGAACATACAAGACAGGACAGAGACTATACTGCAAATCAAAAAGGTATTGACAAAGAGAACTTTGATGAACAACTTAAAAGAAAAATGTGATGCTATGAATTTTTCCATTACCAAGTTTTTAGCAAAGTATACTATGCTAAGACAAGTAAGCATCCCAGAAATCCATGTATTCAATGATAAATTGAAGGACCAAAAGAAATATGATAAGAAGATAAGGGACCATGCCAAATAACAGGTGAATAAACAACTACCACAAGGATCTCCAACAGGGAAAGTTGTTCTTCAATACATTGAAGATTTATTCTTCCTTCAGAATGAAATCAAACATTTGTTTGTAATTAAGCCAAATATTTCTAAGCACACTGAAGCAGATGAGAAATACAGAAAACTCAAGAGTGTAAAGATACCAGATGCTGAAAAATGGTAGACTTTCACAGTTTTATTATAGCAGCAAAGAAGCAGACAATGAAAAGAGTGCAGAAGAAGCATTCAGTTTGAAATAGAAACAAATAAAACAGTATTTGATTTTGATTTTTTACTTTTGAAAAGTCTCTTTTACAATAGTTAGAAGTCAAAATATCAAGTTAAAGAGTATCAGGGTGAAAGGTCAAAGTCAAATTGTATCAGAGAGAAAAAACAATCAACTTATTTTTTACTGCAGTAAATTCCCTTTTTACAATAGTGAAATGACTAATAAACAACGTGAAAGAGTATCAGAGATAACGTATTGTGGTCAAAGAGTATAAGTGGAAAGAGTATCAGTGAAGACATCTTCCAAAAGATATTTTGTAATATGCCAGTAAGCATGGACAACTACTCAATAAACAATTTTGTTTGATAAGATTGGTTCTATATTTTCTAGATAAGAGGACAGCTTGCTAAAGTTGTTAAGCAACTGTCCCTCTTAATGTGTAAAGATATTTTTATTTTCCTAGAGTTATTCCTAGATCTCTCTAGGATATTTTTAATAAAAATTTGTATAAATACTTCACTCTATCAAGTATTTGGTGTGGAATAAAATTTCTAAGAATATTATAAACATTTTGCTGGTATGTTGGAGGCTCATATGTGTTGATTTCAAAGCAGCAGTTTGGAAAATAGCCAATTAGACTTCATAATTCAGGATTCATGTGCTAATTTGAAGAGTAAAGTGCATATATCTTGTCATTGTTTCCATTCTATGTTACATACAATTTCATTTATGTTGTTCAATCTTAATGATTAATTAGGAGAATTATTTCAGGACTAGTGTAAGAACTCCTTGTCTTAACTACTTAATCATTAAAAAATTTTCTACTGATTTCCAGATTTAGGAATTCTTAATTGCTCCTAGTCCCGTTTGAGCTCTGCCTCCTTACTCTTTTTTCGGATCAAAGGATCCTTCATTTTCCTTTATCCCGAAGCAAGCCATCTCATCAAAATAATCTATCCAAATCTCAGAGGGTTATCTACCTTTCCCTAAATACATTAGCATCCTCTTGGCCTTGCCTTCTAGTTCTGCTTGCTAGACTTTGACTCCATAGCCCAATGGACTAGTAGATCCCTCTTTAATTTGTATTCAAGTAATATTATTTTCCACAAAAAATTTGAAAACCAAAACCAAATTGAACTATCATAATGAGCCTAAAACATTAAACAAAAGCAAAGTTAAATCATAAAGAGAGAGCCCTCTCTGAAATTTAGGAAGGCTAGATCCTAAATTTCCAAAGTAGGTTTGTGGTTACCCCTAGTTTTCTTAAAACTGAAAAATTCCAAAAGCCCAAAATCTTTAGAAATTACTAGGGTGTTAACAAGCTCAACATCAGTGGATTCCTTATCTACTTGTTCTTCTGTCACCCACTATGATGATGCGTATGTGAACCTTTCTTCTCATAATGATGATACCGGTAGCCTAGTCGTGTCATGTGGTCTCCCTTCCTCCAGTCACCCCATATTCCATTCTGATGAAGACATTATGGAAGCGATGACCGCCCTTGACTTTCCATGGATGATATGCATCATTGTACATACTTCCTCTCACATCAGTCCCATGACCAATATGTTGTGGAAAAAAAATAGCTCATTCCTAATGAGGTTGATTGGTTTAGAAATCCCATCCCTACACCTGATGGTTTCAAAGAAGGAAATATGGCCAATATATCTCCTACAATTAAAATTAACATTTATAACAAACCAGGGGTAGAAAAAAACATTACCTTGGGTGCCCAATGCACCCCAGAAGAAATTGAGGTTTACACCAAGTTATTCAAGGAATTCCAAGATGTTTTTGCCTGGTCCTATTTAGAAATGCCCAGACTTGATCCCATCATTGTCGAACACCATATCGATACATGGCTCAATGCCAATCCTGTCCATCAAAAGTTGAGACCCATTAATCCTTCCAGACGAGAGGCTGTCAAAGTCGAAATCGATAAGCTTAAGCAGGTTGGTTTTATCTATCCCATTGAATACACCACTTGGGTGTCCAATCTAGTTCTCGTTCTCAAGAAACAAGGCACCATCTGTGTCTGCACTAATTTTCGTGACCTGAAAAAAGCTTGTCCCAAAGGAAACTTCCCCACACCATTCATTGAAAAAATAATTGATGAGTGTATGGGGCACACGGTTCTATCCTTCATGGATGGTTTCTCTGAATGCAACTAGATTTTTATCTGTCGTGCTGATCAGACTAAGAATAAGTTCATTAGTTTGTGGGGAACCTTCACATATAGGGTCATGTCGTTCGGCCTTGAGAATGCCAGAGCCACTTTTCAGCGGGCCATTTCATATTTTTTTCATGACTTGGCTCATATTATCCTTGCTTATTTAGATGACCTCAATGCACGTTCTAAACATCGGGCACAACACCTCCATGATTTGGGTATCATATTTCTCTAATGTCACAAGTATAATATCCACCTCGACTAGTTGAAGTGTGTCTTTTCTATTCCTGCCGGCCGTCTTTTAGGCTTCATTTTGTCTAAATATGGTATAACACTTGACCCCTTGAAATTTCAAGCTATTTTTGAGCTTCCTATTCGTTGTTCCTCACGCAAGTTACAAATCCTCCAAGGCAAAGCTAATTTCCTTCGTCGGTTCGTACCTGACTATGCCACCACCACACACGGTTTCCTTAGACTCCTCAAATATAACATTCCATTTGTTTGGGATGACTATGCTTAAGAGTCTTTTGATGCTCTGAAACATGCCCTCACCTCTGCTCCCTTGATCTATCCCCCTGAATTTGATAGGGATTTCATCCTGTACATCTCAACCTCCACCCATTCGTTCGCTAGGGTCCTTATTCAGGAAGATGATAACATAATCAAGTATGATATCTATTATGTCAGTAAGAACCTTGTAGGTCCCCCTATGTCCTACTCACATGAAGAGAAATTAGTTATGGCTGTCATGTTCTTAGTCCAAAACTTTGTCATTATATCCTCATGCATTCCACCAAGGTCATGACTAATTTGAACCCTATGGCCTTCCTATTGAGCCATCAGATCATCAATGGGAGGTATGCCTGTTGGATTGTTATCCTCTAGGAATTCAATCTTGAATTTGTCACACCAAAGAGTAAGAAAGTTTTATCCCTCGCTTAACTCATTTCTAAATTACCTACCGATATGCAGGATCCTCCAATTAATGATGATTTTCCTGATGAACATTTGTTTTCCATTACTGTAGATGATCCTTGGTATGGCGACATCCTCACTTATCTAGGAACCCAAAAATTCACCCTCCTTATTGATCATGATGCTCGATGACGTATCCGACACCAAGCCCCCCGCTACCTTCTCATTAGTGACAACATTTATCGTTGCGGTGTAGATACTATCCTTCATCATTGTCTCACGCAAGCTGAAGCTGAGCAAGTCCTTAATGCCTGCCATAGAAGTGCTTGTGGTGGCCACCTCTCCAATCTCGCTACTGCCGAGAAAATAATGTGCACTAGGTATTTTTTTCCTTCTCTCTTCAGCAACTTCATTGAAGTAGTCAAACACTGTTCCAATTGCCGAAATTTCTCCCAGAGGCACGAGCTCCTCCATCTCCCCTCCATCCTATCATCTCAGCTGGTCCCTTCTATAAGTGGGACATAGACTTTATGGAGTGTCAACATGCGTCTGCTGGTAACCACAAGTATATCATCATGGTGGTTGGTTATTTCACAAAGTGGGCTAAGGCCATGCCAACGTTCAACAACATGGCAACTACCACAACCCTTTTTTTCTTTAACCATGTTATTGCTCAATTCAAATTTTCGAAAAAATTGGTTTTTGACCATGGCCAACATTTTGAAGATGAGATATGGCATGAGCTATCCTTTTTGTTGGGCTTTGATCACCAATATTCATCCTCCTATTACCCCCAAGGTAATGGCCAAGTTGAAGCAATCAATAAAATCCTTAAAACCATGCTTCAATGAATATTGAATAAGCACAAAACCAACTATCACCTTATGCTCTTCCCTGCTTTGTGTGCCTATAGAACTTTTGTTAAAAATTCCACTATGTTTACTCCTTTCCAGCTTTTTTTTGGTGAGGAGGAAGTCCTACCTATCGAGTGTGAAATCCCTTCCCTTCATTTAGCCATAAAACTTCTCCCTGACACCCAACCCTTAGAACAATGACTTATCATGCTTGAGCGCACTTCTGAAGACTGTCGTGTTGCATTGCAAACCACTAAAGCGGCTAAGAAACACACCAAAGCTCAATATGATTGAAAAGTCCACCCTCATACTTTTCATGAAGGTGATCTTGTTCTAGTGTATGATCAGGCTCATGATGTCCTTGGTCATGGGAAGTTTGACTCATTATGGCTAGGCCCTTACATCACTAGTAAGGATTTGGGTAAATGGGCATACCTCCTAGAATATTTTTAAGGCCACCCTCTTCCTAATCATCGTAATGCACTCTACCTTAAGAAATATTACCCTTAGCATTTCCCTCCTAAAATGCACATTTTATTTCTTTTAGGTAGTTAAATTTAGATTTTTGTGATTTGATACTTCACCCAGAAACCTTTTTTCCAAGAAGTGTCACTTCACCACTCCTCAAAATTGAATTTCTTCATTTGCAACACTATTACTTGGGGCACCACTTTGAATTCATACTTTTCCATGCTCATGTAGATTTTCGTCACGATTAACCATCTTTTACTCATGTTTTTATGGTCTAGACAAAGCCTGTTCTATGTGGTGGAATCATCGAGTCACCCTTGTTTAGAGCATCTGAGTTGAGTCATCATCGCATCCATGGAGTCTATCCCAAGTCCTTTTGTATCCCTCCACAATCCTCCATCCTTCATTTCTTTGTTCCTCTCTTGTGTCGCACATTTTTGCCTTTAGTCATACTGCCTTCTATCCCCTCTGGTGTTGAGTTAGTAGCAGGCAGATCATCCATTCCCTTTATGCACTAATAAGGGAATTTTTCAGCCCACTACTTAGTACCCCCCCATTCCACCATCATCCTTGGTATCAGTCTATCAGTCACTATACTATTATCCCTTGTGCCTTAGTTGAGGATCCCTTATTGCCATCATCTATGGCAGACCTCCTTATGTCGACATCAACTTATTCATTCTAGAAGATAGGTCTAGAGGGCGGTGGACCCTGGTTCCAGCTTCCACTCTTCTTCGGTGCCTCGAATCAAGAAAAGGGACTCTTTATTGCTCTTTATTACCCTTTTACTTGATTTTTTCTTAGCTCTAGATCCTTATGGCATGATCGAGATCTGTATACTTGATGGTTCAGTGATGCAGCAGATTGTACCAGTGATTGCCGGGTGTGTGTGATATGTTTTAGACCTCATGAGGGGGTGGCCCTTCAGGTAGCCTCCCACATACCCTGATGACCTCTCTACTACAACCTTGGATGCATTTCCATAGATTTGATGGTTCTGGCCTCAGTCGCTTGCAACACCTTTTATTTTGCATGTATCATTCAGATTTTCAGAGCTCTTTCCTGTTTTACAGGGCCTCTTTGGTTGTACTTATATCTCATGTAATCAGATATTATTGTATAATTCCTGGTTGTTTTCCCAGGCATAGTATGTATGTGGGATCCATTATCATGTTTTTATCTGGCCCATGTTTATCCCAGCATGTACTATATAGTTCAGTCCCTTGTTTACTAGATGCATCATTCTTTCTACTTTGTTATCTCGACGAGAATAGGTATGCCTCCCCTGCCTCATGTAGAATAGGTACTCACTCATAAAAGAGACTTGTCACAACTGTAAGTCTTTCCTCCTCAGAGTCTTTTCCTCTTGTGCTTTAATCTACCTTATATTTTTGTCTCTCTGAATGTCCTTTCGGTGTCTAGTGATTGAGTTCTTACAACATACTTCATTCATATGATTAGCTCCTAATGCTCGCACACTAGGGGGAAATCTGTTACACCAATTTTTGGTCATCTAACTTGTTACTATTAGTTGGACCAAAGTACACCATGTAAGACCAATTTTACCCTAGTAAAATTGCTTTCATTTTGAAAAATAACTTAATAATCTATAGTTTATTAAGTTGTTTATGGTCTAAATAGGAAACCCCATGAGGAATAATTGAATAAATCGTTATTTGTTTGATTTATCTCAAGGGGTAATTAATTAAACCATAGTTTAATTAATATTCCTGGTCATATTTAACCCAAAACAGGAAAACTAATTAGATAAATCATTATTTATCTTATTATTTTCTAGGAATAATTATTTAAAACATTATTTAAATAATATTCCTTGTTAAATTTGACTAAATCATTTATAAATAATTGAATAAATAATTATTTATTTTAATTATTACTCAACCATATTCTTAAAATAATAAAAAAATCATTTATTTATTTATTATTTAAAAATAAAGGGATTTGACCAAATTCAAATTCCTTTCCCCTCCAACAAAAATAATAAAATATTCCATAAAATTTGGATCTAGATTTGGTTAATAATATTTTAGTTATGCACCAATGTGTATGCTAACTCAATATTTTTTATATATATAAGGGTTTTTCCATTCGTTCACTACCTTTTGTTGCCTAAATATTGCTCTTTATCTATACTTTTGGTTCGACTTTGATCCTCCATCATTGTCATATTTTTCTACCTTTTTTCTTGCAAGCTCCCCTTGAGTTCCATCTTTGTCTAGGTTTTCTACACCATAAAGGAAAGATATCTTAGATCTAAATCACTGAGGACATACAAGAACCCATCCCATTGAGGAGGAATGGTAACATCTTTCTATGTTCCCTTCCCAGGTGTCATAAGTACAAAATTATTTAAAAATATTCTTGTCTTGTCTATTGGATGCGTGGAGAAACTCTTGCTTTTATTTGTTGTTTAATGCCTTTGACTACATATTTCTGGAATTCTATAGCATTTATTCTGATCACTAACTATAGATATAAGGAAATTGGTAGCCATATTTGATTTTAGGGTTGTTTTTTATGCACAACTAAAGTGATATTTTTTCGTATGCTTGCAATTAGAATTCACACTAACACTACTGGTGGCACAAGGATACCTATGGATGATCAAAAGGAAACAAAAAATGTACTCCAATACATAATGCTCATAAACATTAGCTATCTAGTAGATCAAGGAGTACCAAAATATTTTCATGAAAGATTAGAAAAATATAGAAAGAAAACATTAGACGTTTTATTTATAAATATTAAAGGAAGAGCTGGCACCTAGGCCTTGATGTTGGAGGCCTCCCTTTAGTGAAAATATGAGTCCTTCACCGAAGCTCTAAAGCATTCCGTCTCCCAAAGAATTAGGTGTTATCACACTGTAAGTAAGTAAAGGGAATGAGAGGGGCATGAAGGAAGGTCCAATTTCTAAGGGATAATCCCCCATGGATGAGATCAAAGATCTAAAATTAGATAGCTTTACTCTATCACCACTATTTAACGACCAACTCGCCACCTTGGAGCTTCTAGAGGTCAAAGTTTCTCCTCCATTTGGGGAAACGCTACCAAAAAGGGATCAGTGTGGTTTCCCAAGGAATAAGGGTGCTGGCAACGCTAAGCTAGAACTGCGAATATGACATAAATGCGAGCATGAAACCAGGAAATGTTCTGACCCATAATAGTAGGATTTGGACTAAGTTTCTTCAGTAATCTTCCAAGGAAGTTTTATTTGAGTCCTTAGGGGATGTATTAGCATATTTATTCATGGTGGAAACATTACACAGGGTTTGTCACAAGTCATTTCAGGGATGGGAAATGAGCATGGTGAAAAATTACTATGTAACACACTCTCGCGAATCTGTCTCTCTAATGCACCATCTAGCATGCTCTTGTGTTTCTTGTCACAACACACCATTATGTGGTTCCCTATTGTAACAACTCATGTCCATTAACACACCTCCCGGTTAGTTAATAAAATGATGGTATCATCCAATGCTAAAACTCCCTAATGCTATCGTATCATCTAACAATACCTCCCTAATTTGTATAACATTGGCCTGTATGCCTCACGCTGGCCTATCCACATAATGACATTGTACCATCAGTTCGATTCTGAAGTCCTGTAACTACAACTCTCCCACAGTTGGTGACTACACCATGACTCCGCTTCAACAAGGAGTTACCTCCTCCTCCTCAGCGCCCCATTCTCAGACCTATTCTCAGCATCCCTCCTATACACTTGATCCCTCGAAGCACAATTCAACTCGAAGCACAGTTTATGAACCGACCTCCTCTCCACTGTGGTGTTGTTTTGTGGTATTGTTTAAAAACATCATCAACTCCTGACTCAAAATCGACGTTGATACATTACCACAGATGATGTGAGAAACTGATTGCTTCATACATTTCACACACCGGTCATCTCCAGAGGTCATGTATGGTGGATGACTATGTGTTGATTCATTGCATTATTGATTGCAGCATAAGTGCTTATGGTTCATGAAAGAATTTTTTAAATGAGCATAAAGTGAGTTTCATATATAATGGTATATGTTGAAAATTCGTGAACTTTGAATTGAATTATTTAATATATATTGTATGTTTCTATTCATTTATATGCACAATGGTCTTTATGATTGTCATATAGAAGGCAATGATTGTTTTGCAAATTAAAAGTAGTATTTTGTGGAGGAGAGTTCAGTCTTTTGGTTTCCTTAAGAACTATTACACGTTGATTGTTTTTTATAATGGATTTAACTAGTGAAGTATTATATTTCCTCAATAATCTGATACATTCAGCTATTGACAACATAATCCAAATCAACAAAGAGTCTCTCTCTGAAATTGAGACCTGCTTACAATATGCACAGAAAAAAAATTAATTTTTGCAGCTTGAGTCATAACTTCAGCAAGAAGAATTATAATAGTGGAGACATCATTCTAAACTAGTTTCTATTCATAATATTGAGACAAACTTCCATTAGCACCAGGAATATAAATTTGAGATTGATTCACATTCAGTGTCTAGTGCAAGAGTATATTTGCATGCAGAAGTAGAAATTCAACCTGCACTTCCCAAGCCAATCATCATATCTTTGGAAGAGCTTGTCCATAACAAACACATAAATGGTCTGGGATATGACAAGGATGTGTCATTTCATATTATAGACTATTTCAAGCCCATAAAATTTCAAGGTGTTGTATTTCTTCATGACATTTCACCTTCAACTGTTCTAGATTCTGCTCCTCCTCCACAACAACAGATTATGAAATTCTAACATTGTGATTGATTTTGTCATTTAAAATATCGATGTTTTGATATTAATCCATGTGAGCGATGTCATAAAACTACTAATTCTTCACATAGGTGCTTCAAAAACTAGCTTCCCGTAAGAACAAAGATTCATCTTGGATGGATCGCTTCTTGAAAATTAACTTCAAGAGCCAAGAATATTTTTCAGTCACATGTCAGAATCTCTTCTAGAATATTAAAAGGTCTTGTAGTTTATTTTTCTCCATCTTCTCACCTTATATCTGACAGGGAGGGAAGTGATGGTTAGATACAAGCTTTAAAGTCACTTCAAGTGATCCTGAACCACAATCCTCCATACAAGACTTAGAGTTGTAGCCAGAGACAAAAATTCCCATGAGCATGCCTTTGGTTGGTGGTCAAACTTAAACCATCTATGTAGGGTTGATACCTCCCTTTTTAGGTTAGCGTCTCCCTATGCAAAGAATTGGGGAAAAATATTCTAGCAAAAGACTTCAACTTCTTTCCATTTTTGGAAGAGTTCCAGGAATTGCATTAAGGATTCCAAAGTTTGTGGTCATCCTTAAACCACTGTAGGTTAATACCTCCCTTTTCAGGTTGAGGTTCTCCCTTTTTACGCGGGCTGTAGACGTTCCTTTTCCAGGTTGAAGGTCTCCCTCTTAAAATCATTATTAGAACTTCCTCTAATAGAAGACTTCATCTTATTGACATATTTGGAAGAGTTTCGAGAACTACACTAAGCATTCCAGTGTTGGTGGTCATCCTTATACCACCACCTTATGCCAACATTTCAGAGAGCACATTCAACCTAGTGTTTTCATGCATTTTTTATTACATATCTCTTCTTGGACTCATACATACCCCTTCAGATTAAGGGGGGGAATGTTGGACACCTAATCCTCTAAGGGTTGGTGTGGAAGTTGAATAGTCTTAGGGAGTCCAAGAGACCTTGGAATATGGAATCCAACAATCTCTACAATGTGTTATAAATATGTATATCATGTGAATAATAAATTCATTGAATACTTATATTTCATATTATGTCTTTTCCATGTGTGTCTAACAGAATTACTTCGAAAAGGAGGCTTCGTGTCATCCTCGAGGCCACAAAAATGTTAGACTAATGGGAGAGGGCCATTGCGGCCATAGTGTGGGATATTAAATTAGATGAGGACTAGAAGCTTTCCATGGAATTGTAATATTTTTAATTTGCTGAGAATCATACATGTTACTCCAGGTATTGAATAATCATGAAGGGTTTTGAGCTATACCTGGCGGTGGAACTTACAATGGCTTCTCTATCTCCTCACTTGATTTCTTGAACACGCCTTTTAATCGTGACAACCATGGAAAATCCTTTGATGGGTGATCCTCCTCACAAATGCCACAAAATTTTAGAATGTTAAGTGTACATTCATTGAGGGAGTGCTTCTTCCTACAGTTGGAGCAGAATATTGGAAGTTATTTTCCAAATTCATATTTCTTTTGTTTTTATTGCAAAATATATCGTTGTGAAGAAAAATTTCTAATGATATCATTTTTTATTTTTTCAAACGAAATATCAATTTTTTCCTTTGTGGCTTCATGATTGGCTTCAAATTATTCACTGAAAGATTCCTTGAAGAAACATTTCTTGATTTCTCAACAATATTCTTCAGCTAGTTGATATATTATATTAGCCCATGGATTAACACATATGGAATTATTTTCTTTCTACTTTGAATGAAATTTGTTGGAACAAAATCTAATTGTAGGAAATGCAACCTATATATCCTGACTCTTTATGAGGTCGAGCCCGCTTCGATTTGTAAAAGTGATTCGCAGGTTCTTACCTCTCATCTTACCACTCGAAAACCTAAGAGTCAAGGACACATCTACCACACTCATGAAAAATGCATCTATAAAAATAAAACAATGCCAATTATGTTCTTGCACACTTAATAACCTCGCAAACAACGATACCAAAATGTTGGGAAAATGAAATTTCTTAAGAAAACAAATCAATTTTCTCAAACATAAATTATCAATCTAGGTAGGCATTTTTATTTCAAGGTTATTGTGAAAAATATATGCATGTAACAATAGTTAGTTGGAATTAGTTAATCCCTACTGCTAATCTTTCTCCTACAAGAACAAATTTGTCACTCTTCACACTTGGAGGAATGAAAATCAATCTCACTTTCATACCCTCACTTGCATAAATATAACTAACCACACACAATGCTAGAATTGAAATCACACTTGCAGACATGAAATAAAACTCCTTAAAATAAATCCTCACAAAACCCTTCGATCGCAACCATTAGGACAATTGAAATCAACGCATGCATTAACTAAATAGCACATAGTGATATATGTAAAAGAAACCAACTAGAACTCTATTTTAGCAGAAAATTATAAGTTTGTAACAACAGTTGAATATTAGAAGCACATAGTTAGTAAGGATTGATCCAAAAGTACCCATGCCAACACACAATAAATATACACTATTATTATGCAAGTTAAATTAACAAACAATGGCATCACCATATTAGCAAGAATATATAACATTGATATAATAATAAATTAATTGACATAACCTGCAAATAAATTAATGTGTAACAACTATCTACCTATACTCACAAAGAAACCCTAGCTAAAGAGGAGTGCCCTTCCTCCTCAATAGGGGGATGGTGATTCATAACTCACAAATCAGTAATTCAAAGATAAGCCAAAACTTGCAGAGATTGCATTGGATTTACAAATGAAGTTACAAGATGTGTTGTTACATGGATGATGGTTCCTCCCCTTCCTAAGCTAAATTATTCATTTTCTTACTTAATATTTTCTCTATCCTCCAACCTACTCTATGTCCATACATTTACATGAGAAAATAGAGGGGGGGCGGGAATTGGAAGAATTCCCCAAATTATGGGTTGTCACTGTCACTAGAAATATTACAAAATATTGACTCTATTTATTTTTGTAATATCTTAGTTAGAAAAAAACTCAATATATGATTACAATAGATTTATTTGTCATATAATAATATGAGAATAGGCAGGATTTGTTGTATTTTCCAATTGATTGTTCTGTTTGGGAAGTAATCTGTCAATGGTCGTAGTGTGAAATATGTGCCTAAAAGAACCACACTGAACTCCCAATCCATGAACTTTCTGGAGAAACCTTTTTAATGTTATATAATTAGATATGTTTTGAGAAACACCCATGTCGCAGATTTTCTATATTCATAATGATTTTCCCAAAAATCATATTTGTAGTTAGTTATTTGATTCTACCTACATGAGTTATCTGAGTTGTAGATCATGAGTTGGAGCCTAACAGATTTTACCTGGGTATGAGTTAGGAAAAGAAATCCATGTCAACATCCCTATGAGTAAAATCCATGTTCTGTAATTCCCTTTGGAGTTTCATAAGTATTTTAACGTTGGAGGCTATTTCTGTTACTGCATAGGAACCACTGTAACAGTACTAAGAAAACGATCATTAGAAAAGCCAACAATAATCCTTTATAATTAATAAAAATTAAACAAAAATAATGATAATTAACTACTTTAATATTAGTAATATTAATGTGAAATATTCACAAGGAAACACAACAAGATCGGTAAGAAAAAAGACAATAAGTGTGGTAAACTGGTGAAAATGGGTGTTTAGGATGGTGAAAAATAAGAAAAGCTGGTAGCACAACATCGAAAATGTAAGTTGTTTAACTACTTTAGGAAGTCACATTCAACTTGAGGGGTATCCTTGACCTCAATTAATATTTCGGGGTAAGGAGGGTGCAAATAAGTCTTATTTCTAGCAATTGTTATAGGTTTTGCAGCCAAGGTAATATCTACTATTACAACAGTATTGGTAGTAAATCGAGTTGTTATAACTTCTTCAACTGTTTCAATGCCAGTAGTAACATCAATTGTTACAACTTGTTACTTTTCTTAGGATCCTTGATTTGAGTTTTGTTCCCTAGATAGGTTTTGTCCCTCATTTTCTATTATGATAGTGGAAACAGTGGGGGTCACTACCCTTCCCAATCATAATTGAATCTCATTATATTCCACAAGTGAAATGTAGTGGGTAGGGAGAATTGGAGTTTCAACCTACTATACTGCATTATTATTGGGGTTTAGTTTGGGTTGTATAGGTAATTGAGAGGACTTCTCATAGGTACATTGGAAGGAAGTTGTAATTGATGTTGTTGAAATGGATTTGTACAAGGATATGGTTAAGGGGAAGAGGCCCCTGTCATGGCTGAGGCCATGAAGGAATAGGCCGTTGTGGCTAGGGAATTTGGTATTGAACCAAAGGAGGGTTGATAGGCTACCATTGAGCTACTGAATATTGCAATTTCTAGGGTATTTTTTGGTAATTATACATACCAGAACAAGAATTGAAAGAATATCATGTTTCTTGCAACATACCTAAGGGCCTAGGTTACCAAGGATTTTTAGTACAAATGAAGTATGCTTCTTCAACATCCTCTCTTCCTTCCTTGTAAATTTCCTTATGTCTAGGTAATGCGGGACACTGTTATGTAGAGCGGTCCCTCTCACATATGGTACGAATGTTGAGTGGGAATTCCCTCAAAGGATGTTTCTTTCTACAGTGAGAGAAGAAAATGGCTAGGGCTTGCTCTAAATCCATCTGTTTTTTATTTTCTTATCATACATCAAACTGAGGGGACATCAAGCTCATAATATTAGTTTTAAAATTTTCCAACAGATTCCTAATCTTTTCTCTTGTTCCTCCAATATTCACTGAATTTAAGATCCTGGAAAAGATGTCATGTGTTGAGGTTCAATTTCTTATTGATCCTCGGGAACTTCTTCGAAAGAGTTGAACAATATCATCATAAGGTTCATTGGATATGTCCCCTTTTCCCAAAATATTCACCATGTCAAGGAAATCATCCTCCATTCCATAAATCAAATTTGTATTAATTATTTTCTTTTCGAGATTGTTACGTTGACATATTTGTAAACTATACTAAAGTTATTCAACATATTCTTCCAAGTTTGCATTTGGTGTTTGGGTAATTCTAAATATTTCATCCTTCTGATCCCTAGAATGACAATATTCCTGGTTCCTTTCTATAAAAAATTATGTTATCTCATTCCAGGAGTTATTAGATGCCTTACTGAGTCCCATAAACCATCTTAATGCTAATCCTTATAATTTAAATGGAAACAAATTATTTTTTGTTCAATTTTAATGTACTCATAACTTTTGCAGAGGACATCAAATTCAGAAAGAAGTGTATCTGGATCTTCTATAATAATGCCTTGAAAAGTAGGGACTATAGACAAAGGAATGATTTTCATTGGAGTCTATCCTTGAAGATTCCTAATAGGGAAATAAAAAGTAGTGATTGAGCTTCCTACCATTGATTTTGTTGCAAAATTTGTGCAGCTGTTATAGGTTGTGTTAGCACTGCAATTTTTCAAAGATTTCAAAGTCTGGTCATCATTCTCCAATGAATCAATCTGCCTTTTTAGTTCGGTTGTAAGATGAAAGTGTCACTGTCAAAGTGTAGTGGTGAGAAAATTTCATTTCTACCTTCATTCATTTCATTTTCCCTCTTTTACCTTTCATCTTTCCAAAAAACCAAAGTCCAACGTTTCATTTCTTTCAAAACCCCTTTTAAACTATTAAAATTCAATTTTTATAGTTAAAAAGCAGTTATGCCCACCCACTAATAGCCATATCATATTTCCTTTTAAACTCACCATATATTTCTTTTCTTGTAGCTCTACCCACACCACAACAAACCTTTGTAATATCATATATCATATGATATAACTTACCACAGTTAATAACATTGTGGATGCCTTACCCTTTCATCGCAATCAACTTATCATATTTTTAACTTTCATTCACATTGCAATTGTCGTCTCCTACAAAGCCCCCAAAATGCGATTTTTGGTATTTTCTGGGACCCATATTTCCCTTTGATACACATCAAATATGTTATAAACCATTTTAATTATGATTCGGGCATATTTATATCACATTACCATGACTTAACGAAATATTCACTTTCTGCTTTTAAAAGCCTTTAATGGGGCCTACCACATCACAAATCGCATTTTTTCATTGCATCCATTCACCTCCGCCTTTCCTTTTCCCCGATTGCAATATTAAAGTGGGAACTTTCCCTGCCACGTCACCTCTCCTCTCATCATACATTGCACTTTTCAAATAGTAACCTTTAACTCTCGTTCCTCATAATAGCAAACTCTTGATTCCCCGATTGCATTGTAAATGGGCCCCACCATATGATGCAGGGGCATTAGGATCAAGACAAGACTTTGTATATAAATATACATAGGGGGGTTTATGTTTTCGATTTCCTATGTAATTTTCATATTTCAGTGATTTTAATAAAATGTAGGGGGGATTGTAACTGCCCTCGAATGATTAGAGGGCAGGGGAGTGTGAAGAGTCAGTTTAGTTATCTAGGAATTAGGCTAAGTTTAGAACTGTAGGAGTTCAAGAGTTTGTTGAGTCATCAAAGGATCTGAATCGATTCTTTGGCAGTTTTTGTATAAAATAAGTCTCAAAGACATTAGTAAGAGTCCTGCATAGTCTTGCAGAGCTGCATAGACCTGCATAGAGTTAGAAAGGTAGAGTAGGAGATAGAAGGCCATTGGAATAGAAGATCTGGCCAAATCCGAAATTTGTAAGTATGTTCCAATTGCATATATGAAAGTATTGATGGTGTGCACAAATTGGTTGATGTCTACATTGTCAAACCCTGTGTTAAGAATTTGATGTATAAAATTTATGAGCAAGGAATGCTCCAAGTTCTATGAGAGAGTGCATAAGTAGCACAGGCAAGAAGTTCTATAAATTGTTGCTTTTTAATGTATGACAGAAGTTGTTCAGAGTTATATGACTATTGGTTGATTAGTTTCTACGTGAGCGTGTTTGAATCCCCGAGAACTGCGTATTCATATTATGTGCATTGTGGTTTAATTGTATCTTGTATGTCATTGAAGAAGTCGATGTTATGTCAATGTTACATTGGAGGTGTAAAAGTTCATAGATATGAACCTGTGTGTTCAAGCCATTGATAGACAGACGAGATCTATCAAGGAACTCTGTAGTGAGGGTTATATAATGAAGGGTTCGCTTTTGTGTGTGATTCATCATATGGGGTTTTAACCTCTGCATAGAAGCAAACCCACTAGGAAAGAGCGACATCGCAAATAGTGTGGAGCGAACCTACCAATGAAGCAGAGTTAAGGCGAAACGGTGCATTGAGGAGTTAGGTGGAACCTGGATTAAGGGGAGTAACCAGAACCGTGAGCATAAACAGTGAAAGCCGTTCGGAGTGTTAGAAACTAGCAATATCACGTACGATTAAGGGTGGTAAGTTGTTTCACCTTTTTGAATGTGATATCCCTTTCTGCCTGACATGTGGTGAAGGGTGGTATTGGAATACCATTTATATGGTGTAGCTTTTGAGTATTAACGCACATGCTTCTTGATAATGTGATATTCATCCATGTTCGTTCGATTTGTGGTTGGAACGCGACAAATGCTGGGCCATTGGATCCATTCAGGAATTAAGCAAGGTAAAAAATGTGCAGACCCCAGAACTTCAAGAATGTTGGAAAATTGGTTTTATTCCAAAGTTTTGAAAATTTTTAACATTGTTGATACGCATTCATAATAATGTTGTGGGCCAAGTGTTAATTTATGTTGGCGTGGAATTTTGCGTGGGGATTTCACATAAATTTTATTGAGGTCACTGATTTATATCTAATTGTGCGGTATTAAGCCAACCAAAGTCGAACCTTGAATTGAGAGGTTCACATAGTTCATAAGCCTCGGACTTTAGTCATAAAGTCTGGTAATAATAAAAATAGAACCAAAGGGTTGTATTATGGGAGGTAATATCCATTCCATATGGTGGGCCATTATGGGGTTAAGTATGAAGTTTGAATAGTGATTCGAAGCCCATGAAGTAAGATTCGAAGTGGGGTTAAAGTGAAGTAAAACACCCATTTGGTTTGGATATGTGGTGTGTGAAAAGCATCGACATATATATTAAGATGTTGGTGGTCGAGGCATGTTATTGGAATTTATTCAAAACCAGATATGGGTTCCAGTGTATAAGGTTAAGTGATCCCGATGGGTTGTAATCATAGGTCTTTAAAGAAGAAATAAATAAATTCCACATATGTAATTGGTTGGTGGGTTTATAACCTTTTAAAAAGAAGCTTCCTCCATTATTGTTAAATTTTCCTAGATGGGAAATTGGATTGAGCACCAAATTGAGTACAGGTGGTTTGTATGCAGAGGAGTTTTAATTTAATATCTCGAATCTTAGATTTGAGATAATAAAGAGCCCAGATATATTGATTTAAATTTCCACTCCAGAAACAAAACATTGAATAGGCCAGATTGAGAGTTGTATTGGATAAAAAAATTAATAGGGTGCATTTTTGCATCAGAAGTGGGGACTGTGGGTTTTACCCAATATCAAGTGGCATCAGAGCAGAATAAGCTCTTTTTGAGAATTGATTTTTGAAATGCACATGTACTGAAACAGTGAATAAATTTGGTTTTCAAATCTGTTTGACAGAAATTGCAGGTTTGATTAAGTCTGCAGTGAAGGTATTCAGATTTGTAGAATCTGAATTTGGGAGCAGAATATTTTGAAGATTGCAGCAGGTAGAGATGCAGTGCAGGTGAAAGAAGAATCAAGATCATTCAGGGATCTTGGGAGGTGAGTTGATGAGCCTATTTGAACTCTGGTTTGAAGGTATTGTTTGCAGAACGTAGAGTGCAAGCAATTGAGGAAGGAATCTCAGCAAGAAGTAGATCACAAGCTTTGACAGCAGTGATAGAAGATTCCAACAAAGGATTTTGAGTGAAGAGAAAGTGTGGTATAGCCTGGAAGATTCCCAACAGAGGTTGGATGAAAGAAGAACAGATGTGTTCTTGAGAAAAGCTGCAAAGTGAAGCCTAGAGAGAGCAGAAGAAAGTGCTCAGGAGGTTTCAGTAGAAGGGATCAGTACTTTCCAAAAGCTGGATCCGGAGGAAGGGATTGGTGAGGTAAGTTGCAGCAAGGGAGCTTGCTGTTGCAGAGGGTTAATGCAGCTTGTGAGTGAAGAATTCCTAGAGGAGAAAATGGCCACTGATAGCAATATTAGAGATTGCAGAAGTTCTGAGAGAGGCCACAATAGAAGAGTGAGGGAAGATGCCAAAGAAAATGGCATGAGGAAGAAACTCACTGATGAAGAGTATTGGAAAGATATAGCTAAGATCAGTAAGCAGTTTTATAAACTGGATAGGATGATAGAGGAAATCTAGAGAGTTGGTTGGCTCATGAAGAAGAAGATAAAGTGGCAGAGGCTACAAATGAAGAAAGAGAAAATGACAAATGGTCAGCTGAGAGGGATATTACTCAGGATGATTGAGTATCTAGAGAAGGGCTTGAAGATTGAATCTTCAAGTCAGACCAAGGGGTCCAAGGGCCTTACATCTGAAAAATTTTGTGTGTTTCCAGGAAAATCATGTGGGAGAAAAAAAACTGATGATGTTGTCACTAAGGAAGAAAATGGAACATCTAGATATTGTGAAAATGTCCATGCACAGTTGGAGAAAGGTTCTGCTTTCCAACATATTGGAAGCAGAGGAGATTTAAATTGTGATTATGGTTAGAAGTTGGAAGTTCAACAACTTGAGGAATTTGAAGAGAGGACCATTGAAGAATCTCTGAAGTGTATAGAAGACTTGGAACATCAGGGAGATTTGATGATCAAGTCATCAAAGGAGACCATGGGGTCTTTTGTTTTTACAACTGACAAGTTGTGTGTGAATGCAGGTATTGAAGAAGACAATTCATATGATGAAACTGTATTTAATGAAGCTGAATGTTGCCAAGTAAATTATGATGAGTATCTTTCTGATGAATATCAGATTGAATTATTGCAGCAGAAGGAATTCATAAATTCCTTGTTTTATGAAGGAGATTATTTCAATGAAGTTGTATTTGATGATGATAATTTTTTTTTTAATGCTGATAATGAAAAATTGCTTTTATTAATTTGCCAAATGAATATTTATGGACAGATAGCTGAAGCTATTGCAGAGGTGGAAAATCAGAATTCTATTCTGATGAAAGATGAGAAGATAGTGACAGCAGGAAACTTGACTTGTGGTAGAAAGGAAGATAGTGCAGATTTTGAAGATGTTTTCTCAGATGAGATGACAGGTTTGTGGCACGAGATAAGTGTTCTGGAATAGAGGACAGAAACACCGACAAAAGGTGTTCAAATTGTAAAGGCAGATATGACTGAAGATGAGAAAGCTCATTTTTATGAATTAGAGCAGAGATACATCCTTGAAGAGGATGGTGCAGAGGAGAGACTAACTAATAGTATTAAAGATTGTTTGAAGGATTGGGATCAGCATACTGATGTGCTAATTGAGGAGGAAAGAATTGCAGGACAACATACTGAAATGTTGGTAGAAGAGAGAAAGGCATTGAGGCCTTAAGAATTTTTTTTTGACAATTGCTTTGTGAATACAGATCCTGTTGATGCTGAAGGAAGGTTGACACCATTGGGTAGTTAATTAAAAGAGGAGGATAATTTTGTGGAATTGTTTAATCCATGGAATGAGGAAATTAATATGCTGAATCAACAGGATTCAATGAAAGAGAGAGAACCTCAATTTCAGAATTGGGGATTGCAGAATGTGAAGACACAATGGAATGAAGACAGTGAATATTTTCTGAGTCTCAGAAAAGGCTTAGAATTAAAGGAAGAGGAATTGGTGATTAAATCATCAATTGAGGCCATTGGGTCTTGTGGTGTTGAAACTAATGGTTTAGTTGTGCTGACAGGTATGGCAGAAGACAACCCATCTTTTGGAGTTGTCTTGAAGGATGAACTATTGCAGAGGAAGGAAGGTGAGGCTATCATGCCTCCTGTAAAGGAAATTGTTATTTCTGCAGATGACAAAAAGAGTTGGCTTGTATGAATAGACAAGAGAAGACTGTAAGGTAGAATTTTGGGGCTGCTACAGCTGTGGAGAATCAGATTTTTACTCTGACAGAATATGAAAATGCAGTACTTGAAGAGCTTGAAGTGATTCAAGAAGAAGGAAGACAATTTCTAAAGATTTCCAAGGTAGAAGAAGAAGAACATGTTGAATTCAAATTACAACATCTTGATGATGTGAGACAAGTGAAAAATGAATGGATGAATTGTTTGCAGAAAACATTCAGAGAAGAGAATGAATTTGCAGAACAACATATTGAGGTGTTGCTGGAAGGAATGTTGGAGCAAAAAATTGAAGTGTTGCCAGAAGAGGAGGAATAAACACAAAGGTTTTATAATTTTGATGTTTGTTTTATGATTGCAGGTGTTGAAAGAAGGACTAATGGATTTTTAGTCCAAGAGAAGAGAAGAGATGATGACAGTGATTGGAAATTTAAATAACAGTCCAAGGAATTGCTGAAGACATAGAAGGAAGAAATTGTTAGGAGTGACAATCAAGGAGAGTTCTACTGTTACAGAGAAAAAGAGGGTATGGATGATAGGGTGGCAGTTAGAGCAGGGGCTAGAGAAACCACAGGATTTCAGAAAGTATGAGTAAGAATGGAAATTAGAAGAGCTATAGATACAACTGAAGGTAGCATGAGAGCTAGAGATAGAGTAGAAACAACAGTGAGAGTTCAGCAATTAAAAAATCAGCAAGCAGAAGTAGAAGTTCATCAATCAAGGAGAACCAGTATCTAGCAGTTAGAAGACATTTTAGACAGGGAGATTTAATTTATGAGAAAATTGATGGTGAGAGTGTCTAAGAAAAAGATAGCAGCAAAGAAACAAAGAAGGAGCAGCAAAAGAAAAACAGAAAGAGGATATAAAAGTACAGCCAGTGTAAAGATGCAACATAAAATATGGAAGCCTGGAGGAATGCAAAGGAAGAATGTTGCAACATATGACCAGCTACAGAATAAAGTGTAGGATCCGGGAAGACAAGGATGAAAGCACATGATCAGGAGATCATGAATCATTTTAACCCGGGGAGTCTGATGCAGGGGCATTAGGCTCAAGACAAGATTTTGTATATAAATAGACATAGGGGGGTTTATGTTTTCGATTTACTATGTAATTTTCATATTTGAGTGATTTTAATAAAATGTAGGGGGAATTGTAACTACCCTCGAATGATTAGAGGGCAGGGGAGTGTGAAGAGTTAGTTCAGTTATCTAGGAATTAGGCTAAGTTTAGAACTGTAGGAGTTCAAGAGTTTGTTGAGTCATCAAAGGATCTGAATCAATTATTTGGAAGTTTTTGTATAAAAATAAGTCTCGAAGACATTAGTAGGAGTCCTGCATAGTCTTGCAGAGTTTTATAGACCTACATAGAGTTAGAAAGGCAGAGTAGGATATAGAAGGCCATTGGAATAGAAGATCTGCCCAAATCCAAAATTTGTACGTATGTTCCAATTGCATAAATGAAAGTATTGATCATGTGCACAAATTGGTTGATGTCTGCATGGTCAAGCCCCGTGTTAAGAATTTGATGTATGAACTGTATGAGCAAGGAATGCTCCAAGTTCTATAAATTTCTCCCTGATATATGTATGACAGAAGTTGTTCAGAGTTATATGACTATTGGTTGATTAGTTTCTGCACGAGCGTGGTTGAATCCCTGAAACCTGCATACGCATATTATGTGCATTGTGGTTTAATTGTATCCTGTATGTCATTGAAGAAGTCGATGTTATGTCAATGTTACATTGGAGGTGTAAAAGTTCATATATATGAACCTGTGTGTTCAAGCCATTGATAGACAGACGAGATCTATCAAGGAACTCTGTAGCGAGGGTTATATGATGAAGGGTTCTCTTTTGTGTCTGAGTCATCATATGGGGTTTTGACCTCTGCATAGAAGCAAACCCACCAGGAAAGAGCGACATCAAAAATAGTGTCGAGCGAACCTACTAATGAAGCAGAGTTAAGGTGAAACGGTGCATTGAGGAGTTAGGCAGAACCTGGAGTAAGGGGAGTAACCGGAACCATGAGCATAGACAGTGAAAGTGGTTCAGAGTGTTAGAAACTGGTAGTATCACGTGCAATTAAGGGTGGTAAGCTGTTTCACCTTTTTGAACACGATATCCCTTTCTTCCTGACACGTGGTGAAAGGTGGAATTGGAATACCATTTATATCGCATAGCTTTTGAGTATTAACCCGTGTGCTTCTTGATAACGCAATATTCATCCATGTTCATTCGATCCATGGTTGGAATTCGACAAACGCTGGGCTGTCAGATCCATTCGGGAATTAAGCAAGGTAAAACATGTGCGGACCGCAAAACTTCAAGAATGTTGGAAAATTGGTTTTATTCCAAAGTTTTGAAAACTTTTAACATTGTTGATACACATTGATAATAATGCTATGGGCCAAGTGTTAATTTATGTTGGCGTGGATTTTTGCATGGGGATTTCACATAACTTTTATTGAGGTCATTGATTTATATCTAATTGTGTGGTATTAAGCCAACCAAAGTTGAACCTTGAATTGAGAGGTTCATGTAGTTCATAAGCCTCAGACTTTAATCATAAAACATGGTAATAATAAAAATAGAACCAAAGGGTTGTATTATGGGAAGTAATATCCATTCCATATAATGGGCCATTATGGGGTTAAGTATGAAGCTTGATTAGTGATTCGAAGCCCATAAAGTAAGATTCGAAGTGGGGTTAAAGTGAAGTAAAAAACCCATTTGGTTTGGATATGTGGTGTGTGAAAAGCATCGACATATATATTAAGATGTTGGTGGTTGAGGCGCGTTATGGGAATTTATTCAAAACCAGATATGGGTTCCAGTGTATAAGGTTAAGTTATCCCGATGGGTTGTAATCACAGGTCTTTAAAGAAGAAAGAAAGAAATTCTGCATATGTAATTGGTTGGTGGGCTTATAACCTTTTAAAAAGAAGCTTCCGCCATTATTGTTAAATTTTCCTAGATGGGAAATTGGATTGAGCACCAAATTGAGTACAGATGGTTTGTATGTAGAGGAGTTTTAATTTAATATAATTCTGCATATGTAATTGGTTGGTGGGCTTATAACCTTTTAAAAAGAAGCTTCCGCCATTATTGTTAAATTTTCCTAGATGGGAAATTGGATTCAGCACCAAATTGAGTATAGATGGTTTGTATGTAGAGGAGTTTTAATTTAATATCTCAAATCTTAGATTTGAGATATTAAAGAGCCCAGATATATTGATTTAAATTGCCAATCCATAAACATAACATTGAATAGGCTAGATTGAGAGTTGTATTGGATAAAAAAATTAAGAGGGTGCATTTTTGCATCAGAAGTGGGGATTGTGTGTTTTACCTGACATCACCATTTGTCATGCTATGTCACCTCTCCTCTCATCGCACATTGCACTTCACATTTTTCATTCTTATTATCCATCCTGATCCCCAACTCCTGATTTTGATTTTCGATATGAAGTTTGACCTACGATAATATTTGACTTTTCAATTTGCGATATCGCACTTCTCAAATTGCAACCTTTATCCCCTTTTATCATAATAAAAAACTCCTGAATTCCCGATTGCGATTTGCGAGTGACCCCACTTCATTTCCATGTCATCACCCCTTCATAAATCACATTCCTCCCGCTTGTGTCTTATGTTTCAATGTCCCGACCCCGATCTGCGATTGTGATATATGTATAAAGGGGTTTTCTCCTTCCTCTCATCATTTATTTAATAATATCTCCCACTAATAAAATGAAACCCCGCTATCTCTTTCAATCTGCCTCCATAACCTATTTAACCTCCATATTTCTCGCTCCTCTTTTATTTCTCTTGTTGGCCCACAATTCAATGTGTCTACTTCTCATATCTTTCACGTGCCCGATCCTTTTTTTGAAGCTTATCTATGTGAGTTTTTCCACTCCAACGTTATTTCAAAGTTTATTTCAAAACCCTATCATGAAAAACAAGAAACAAAAGGAAAGGAACAACGACATAGTTTCTCTGAAACATATTTCTACCATTACTCTTAGCACCAACACGTTTCAACAAGGCACCATGCAACATTCAAGGAACAATCACAGGTTTACTTTCACTGTTGTTTACACTTTTTTTGGAGTTGGTTGCTCTAGAATAGAGGAGGAGTCTTCCCATAGACTGCCACATCATACAACCACTTAGAATTGTTAGCCTTGATTCCATTTATTTTGATATATCATAGCACAATGCATTAAAGTTTTTGGATAAGCCTCATCTCTTGCACAAGATTGTAATAACTTTTGGGAACAGATTTACTCCTTTTTGTGGAGATAACAGTTTTATATTTTTGTACATATGTGACAAACTGCTATGAAGTAAGGGTTCATGGTTTTAGAATCTTGACTCATATGATCAATACTCTTTTTAGTGAATGAAATGGATAGAAAGTTATGAGGACTTATTACCAATATAGTGTCTGTATTCTCAATTTCCACTTGTATTTCCATATCTTATTATCTTTAGTTGCAGTTTGCAATCCCTCATACTATTATGAGTTTTTATCAGTCTTTTGACATGTTCATATGTTTTATCAATTTTTGTTAGTCTCACATAGTGAGACTTCTTGGTAATATATATATATATATATAGATATATATATAATAATAGTGGGAAGAGAATCACTCATGACAATTATCTTTTATAATATTTCAGTGAGAATATTGTAAGACTAGAAATAGCTTTCTCTTGATGAAATAATGTTAAACTGCTACTTGTGTTAATTTCTACCAAATGTAGTAGATTTATGCTTTGCAGACCTACTGTTTCTTCTCTCATTTTAAATTTTCTTCCCCTCATAGGCTACAAAATCACTCTTTGCTACCACATCAGGCTCCAATATCCTCATTAGTAGAACTGTGGATTTGACTGAAATCTATTTTCAGTGAATAAGAGTTTAAACACCTACCAATCTCATAAAATAAATCATTAAATTTCCTTAGAGTTTAGGATTTGTTTGGTTAGGCGCTTGATGAAGTCCAAGTGTTGATTCTGGCACCAATATATTTTGGTGCGTCTACCAGGAGATGAAGGCCTTGAAACGAAGTATTCTCTCGATGTCTCTTATTTTTAATTGTTGAATGTCAATTATTAATGGTGAATAAGAATTGATGACTTGAATAATACTGCAAATTAGTTCACCTGGTGACTCCACGTAGAGGAAAAGGGGTTTCAAGACCTCCATCTACAAGGACAAATTAGAGATCACCTACTCTAACACCAGCTGTAGACCTAGAGAAGATTATTAAAAATTTAAAATGAAAATAGAGATAAGTTGAGGCCACATCTCAGTTAGTGAAGAAGGTAACAAAAAATACATTCCAGAGAAAAAGCTACCCTCATCTACTTTAGAATCAAAAGAAGTTTCAGTTTCAAAATATCTTGCTAAAAAATCTAAAGTTGAAACTACTTCCCTAGAAAATACAGTAGATGTTGTTAATATAAGCTCAACTGAAATTTTTTTTCATTCCTCAATTGCTAAATCTGAAATTAGTAATCTGAATTAAGTACTATTTTATTCAAAGAGGAACAAATAGAGTTATTAAGTATCAATAAGGAAACATAATAGTTTGTTCTAATTGAAGGGGAGTTAAAGCAATTATTGGCTATTGCACCTTTTCTTGATAGGGGTGTTTTGACTAAAGAAGATTTTAAGACCATTTTAAATGTCCTACAAACTCATCCTGAATACCAGTCCTTCATCACTCCTCAGTAAGAATATTTTTTTTTGTCTATAAATACAATTGTTGGGTCATTCTATTCTCATTCACTAGATGAGAGTGTTCCTGAAGGCCTCACATTCAACCTATCTGACTTCCTAGTCAAGAAAAATAAATTTGAATTAACCTCATCCCCTTAAGGGACAACTTTTGAATCTAATTCTTTTGTAGAAGGTGAAGTCAACACATCCTATGTTCGTCTCTTTGAAAATCCACTTTTTTTAGTCCCCAAGCCTGAAGATTCATCCCAAGATTTCCAATTTTTTGCTGTCCTAAATCAGATTCAGAATCCACAAATTGTAATTCCTATTTCCCAAACAGCTACATCAACAAGTCATCCATCAACTGTACATCAAAAAAATATGGCTCAGCCTTCCCTTACAAGTATGCAACAAATATTAGCTGCAATATATGCACCACTTGATCTTCCTCAACCTTTTAATCCACTCCCTCAAGGATATTACTTGAAATATCTTCCAAAATACACCGGGGAGGGAGAAGGAGTTAATGTTGAGGAACATTTAGCGACTTTCTATAGTTATGCTGACAAACAGAATGTCGAACATGAAGATGTATGGTCAAGACCCTTTGTTCATAGCTTGGATGGTGAAGCTCATAAATGGTTTAGAATTTTCCGCCAAACTCAATAACACGAATTGATGAATTGGAGGAAATATTTGTGAAGCAGTGGGGTGATAGGAAAGACTATATGTACTACCTTACAAAATTTGGAACTCTGAATAAGAAATCAGATGAGTCATTAGATTTTAAAAAGAGGTTTATTAAGATTTATTAGAAAACTCTCAAAGAAATTAACCCTCTTAAGACTACAACTATGATAAATTTTGCAAACGCTCTATATTCTGAGTTTTCTTTATGGTTAGGGGCTGAGAAAGCACAGACAATGATGGATATTCCAGAGGCTGCAATTGGAGTGTAGTTTAATGTCATGGATTCTAATAAATTGAAAATGGAGGAAGAAAAGGCAACAAAAGACAAAAAGAATATGAAAAAAGAAACACCTTCTTCTTATAAGTCTCTTATAACAGAAGAAAATATCGATCAAATGTCCAATTTGATCAAGGAACTTTCCTCTAAGATGGAAAAATTATAGCTAGAAAAAAAACCAGCTACTAGAGCCAATCAAAATGAGATAAATAGAAACCATTCTCCCTTTATGAGGCCTTTTCATCCTCAACAAATCCTACAGTTCCTAGGGAGGAATGTTGGTGATTAAAATGTTCGGCCCCCTTTGAATAATTTTACTGAAGAAGAGCAGTAAGAACATGAGGAAAAAAATGAAGAAATAAATCTTGTAGGAGAAACCTGAAAGTCAAATTATCTAAATTTGCAAGAATATGAATACCAGTCAAGGATTTATTTGTTTTCAGATGATGAGAATGTTCAAATTTATGCACAAAATGATAAAAAAAAGAGTAAGAAGCTCAAAACAAAAATTATCCTTTGAGGTCTAAAGGTCCCATTCAGCAACCTCAACTAAAATTGTATTTAGAGAAATAAGCTTCCAAACAAAAGGAAAAATTCAATAAGGTTCCTCCACTTCAAAATTCTGCAAAAATCATCAAAATCACTGCAGAAAATAAGGAATTAGTTCCAATTTATTTCAATTTCAAATATGAATTGAATAAAATCAAAATTTCGATCCCACTTCTGGAATTATTGAAAAATATAGCATATAAAGAGTCTTTTAAAAGTCTTCTACAACCACCTCTCACTCTCGATTCAGTCACCCTTGAGGATGAGCATCCCACTATTTATCTAGGCTATCATGTCTAAGACCAAAATGATGACAACTCATGACCTTTCTACTTGTCACTCAATATACATGACAAATTGATGCATAATTGTCTGTTAGATTCTAGGGCTTCCCACAATTTGATGCCAAAGAAAGTGATGGATTAATTGGCATTGGAGATCACCAAGAAATACCATGACCTCTACACCTTTGATTCCAAAAAATTCAAGTGCCTAGGAGTAATTAAGGATTTGGTTGTTTCTCTTACAGAAATACCTATGAAAATCTTAGTGATGGACATTGTAGTTGCAGACATTCCTTCTAGATTTTGGTTGCTACTTTCCAGATCTTGGTCTAAAAATTTGGGAGGTACCCTTCAAATGGACATGTCATATGCCACCATCCCAGTGTTTGGAGGGGAATTCAGAAGGCTATATATGGAAACCCAAATGGCCTACATCATTAGTGATCAACATAATCCTTCAAACCATCCCATAGATGCTAAATAAAAGGAATTGGGGTCATCAATACTACACCTTTCTACTGATGATAACAATTTCCAGCCTGAAATAAGTGAAAAAACAACACTTTCAAAGTACAAATGAGCAGCATTTAGAGGGAGGAAAGATCTAGAAATTGTACTTTTATGGAGCCTCATCAAGAGAAGGATCAAGAGCTGATGTATTCCTATTTTCTCCCGCTCAGCAAAAGGTAATTACATCATATAAAATGAAATTTTCTACCACTAACAACACTGCTAATTATGAAGCGCTTGTGCTGGGTATGAAGGCAATGAAAGATTTGGGAGTGGAACATCTAATTGCTTTTGGTGATTCAGATTTGGTGATAAGGCGGGTGAGAAACAACTAACAAGTAAAAAATTCCAAGTTGAAAAATTATAGGAATGAAGATTGGGACTTGATTGAGCATTATTTTTCAGCATTTAATATAAATTTTGTCACTAGAGAGGAAAATGAAATGGTTGATTCACTAGCTATTGCTACTAGTAATTTTAAAGTTCCTCTAGATGTTAAGGAAACCTATGAGATTCAAATAAAAAATAGGCCTTCAATTCCTAATAACATCAAATATTGGCAAGTATTTGAGAATGACAAGGAAATTCAGAAATTTTTAGAGTGTGTTGTGTTGGTGCAGTGGGGTGATAGGAAAGAATGTGTACTACTGAACAACAGTCGTTTGAAGATCGAACAACAACTATTCTGGAATTGAAAAACACAAATAAAAACACAAAAATCAACATTTGTTCAGTTCGATCGAATAGCAGCCGTCCAAGAAGTGAACAGCAGCTGTTCAAGAATTGAACAACAAAATTAAAAATGTGAAATGACTGTTCAATTGTGGTTGAATCAGTAGTCATTCAAAGACTAAACAACACCTGTCCACGAATTGAACAGCAAAAATAAAAATGGTGAAAATGGTTGTTCAATTCGACTGAGCAGTAGCCGCTCGAAGATTGAACAACAACTATCCAAGAATTGAACAAAAAAATTAAAAACATAGCAAAAAGATGTTCAATTTTGTTGAACCGCGGTCGTTCAAAGATTTAACAGCAACTATTCTCGAATTGAATAGAAAAAATAAAAACACCAATGAATAGCTATTCAGTTCGACTGAACAACATCCATTCAAAAATTGAATAATAGTTGCTCACAAATTGAATAGCAAAGTAAAAAACATAAAAATGACTGTTCAATTTTGGTTGAATCAGCGACCATTCAAATACTAAACAATAGCTATTCCCGAATTAAACAAAAAAAAATAAAAACACTGTAGATGGCTGTTCTATTAACTGGCAGTCGTTTAGAGATTCAATGGCAACTATCTGTGAATTGAACAGCAAAAATAAAAACACAGCCAATGGTTGTTCAATTCGACTGAACAACAACCATTCAAATATTGAACAACAACTGTCTGTGAATTGAACAACAAAAAGAAAAACACAATCAATGGCTGTTCAATTCAACTGAACAACAGTCGTTCAAATATTAAATAACAGCTGTCTGTGAATCAAACAACAAAAATAAAAAAACACAACAAATGGACAAATGTTTAATTGAACAGTATTCGTTCAAAGATAGGACAACAGCTGTTTTTGAATTGAACAAAAACAAAAACACAATCTTATAAGGAAAAAAAATTGCAAATGGGAAGAATGTACGACAAGCCAAAACAATTATATACATTATTTACAAGTGATGTTGTCAAACCTCTCATGTAATTGATTTTGTGGGGTTATCACCCCCTTGCATCACAACTTGGATGGTGGGATCATTTCGTGCCTGTCGACAGAAAGATTCTTTTGTGAGAGGTTTGCGATAGAGGCCTACTCTTTGCCCATTAACACGAAATGTTGAACCAGACCCATCTATGGTGGTCAGGTGAGGGTACCATTGCTATGTACTTCCTGAATCTCATATGGACCGAGCCACCTTGTTCACAATTATCCTGTAAAGTCTTGGAATCTGGAGTCATAGAGGAGTGCCCAATCTCCTTTTTGAAATACCTTCCTCTTTATTAGGTTGTTGTGCCAGTTGGCTTGCTATTGTTGAATGATTGTTGTGCGTTGTAGGGCAAGTAGTCAAATTTCATCCAGTTCATTTATTTGCTAGAGTCTCTTAGCTTGAGCTTATGTTAAGTCCAATCCCACTTTCTGGGCTGTTCTCGGAGTTTTAATTTCGAACTCAATAGGGAAGATAGTTTCTCTCCCAAATACTAGTTGATATGGTGAATATCCAGTGGTATTTCACCAGGTTGTTCAATAAGCCCGTAAGCCTTCTGGTATTCTAGTCGTCCAGTCCCTGCGTTATGCTGGCACTGTCTTGGTATGGATTGCCTCTAGGACTTTGTTGATGCTTTGGACTTGCCCATTGGCCTGCGGGTGGTAAGGAGATGTAACTCTGTGGATGATATGGTGATTTATTAAGGTAGATGTGATCTTATTGCCTATGAATTGTGCCCCCCATTGGTTATCACTTCCCTTGGAAAGCCGCATTGCACAAATAGTTCAAAGAGAAAATTAATTACTGATTCTTCTGTGGCTTTTGATAAGGCCACTGCTTCTACCCATTTGGTGACATAATCCATGGAAACTAATACATGGGCTTTCTGGTTTGATGGTGGGTTGAATGGCCCAATGAATTCCAATTACCATCGTTCAAATGGTTCCACCACCAATTGTGGTTGTAGCGGCATTTCATCAGCTTGGCCTGGGTGGCCCATTCTTTGGTAGCTATCATAGGCCTGGACATACTTCTTTACGTCTTTGAAAATCATAGGCCAATAATAGCCTAATTGCAACACTTTAAGCCCTGTCCGACATTTTGCGAAATGGCCACCACAGGGTTCATCATGAAAGGCTTGTAAGATGTCATATATTTATTATTCTCTTATGCATCTGCATATGTGCATATCAGCCCCTGTATGGAATAGGTACCCTCCAATCCAGGAGAATCTTGTGCTGCACTGTATGATAAATTTTTGTTCTCTCGTCGTTAAATGTCTGGGTAGCTTCCCCACTGCCAGATAATTTGCCACATCTGCATACCATGGTGTTTTGACCGCTACTAAAAATAGGTGTTTGTCAGGGAATTGATCGTCAACTGTTAGCATGTCCTCTATCTTGGGGACTTTGGACAAGAAGTTTGCGACCACGTTTTCCTTCCCTGGATGGTCTTTGATTGTTATATCGAATTCCTGCAACAACAATAGCCAACGAGATATTCTTCCATTCATGATTGGTTTATTAGCTAAATATCTAACAGCAGAGTGGTCAATATACAAGAGCACTTGATATCTGGTTATATAGTGCCTAAATTTATTAATAGCATAAATGACAACTAGGAATTATTTTTATGTCACTGTATAATTTAATTCGGTAGGAGTAAGGTTTTTGCTGATATAATAAATAACATAAGTCTTTCAGTGTTATTCTTGGCTAAGGACTGCTCCTATTGATGTATCAGATGCATCAGAAGAGATGTGAAAGGGTAGTTTCCAGTTAGGACCTCGCAGGATTGGTGCTGTTGATACCACTGTCTTGAAGTCTATAAAAGAAGTGTCACATTTTTCAGACCAATGGAATTCAACATTCACAGTCAATGCATACAGAGGTGCAGCTACCTGCAAGAATTTTTTTATAAATCTGCAATAATATCCTGCATAACCCAGAAAACTGCGTACCTCTATTTGTGTACAAGGTGTGGCCAACAGAAGGATTACCTCTATTTTAGCCAGATCTCCCTTTATTCCTACTGCAGAAATGTAGTGACCTAGGATTACCCCCTCAGTCATCATCATGTGGAATTTTTCATTGTTTATACATATTCTAGTAGCAATACATCGTTCTAACACTTTTTATAGCATTTATAGAGCTTGATCAAAGTCTTCCCCATACGGTGTAAAATAATCCATATAGATTTCAAGTCCTTCATTCATTAAGTCAGAAAAAATGCTAATTATGGCTCTCTGAAATGTTGCTGGGGCATTACATAATCCAAACGGTAAAACCCTGTAAGAAAAAGTGCCCCATGGGTAGGTAAAGGTTGTCTTATCTTGGTCTTCAGGAGCTATTTGGATTTGATTGTATTTGCTGAATCTGTCAAGAAAGGAGAAGAACCATTTCCCAGCCAATGTGTCAAGGAATTGGTCAATGAAGGGAAGGGGGAAATGGTATTTCTGTGTTGCCTTATTTAATTCTCTGTAATCTATGTAGATTCTCCACTTCCCATTATTTTTAGGGATGACCACTAGAGGGGAGACCCATTTGCTATCTGAAATAGGATAAATGAAATTTACATCTAACAGTGTTTGCAGCTCCTCTTTTACAATCTCTTTTAAGTGCGGGTTTAATCTTCATTGGGGTTGTCTAATGGGGTGCATTTCCCTATCAGTATAGATGTGGTGTGTGCATAGTTATGGGTCCAAACCCTTCATGTCTTGGTAGTCCCACGCAAATGCACCTTGGTGCTTCCAGAGGACTTTTATGAGTTTCTGCTTTTAGTTTTCATCCAAGCTGCCATTAATATGCAGAACCTTTCATGGCTTGATCTCAATAGGTATGTTGTTACGAACAGTAGTTATGGAGATATGTTGAGTCTCGAAGTCCGTCACAGGATCCTCTTGATCTTCATGTTTGAGGATTGTTTTCAACATTTTGAATTTCAGATTTTCATGCTTGGGTGATTGATTCATAAAGTTATTAATCACATCATCTTTAGTTTGATTCTTGAATTCGGGAGCTTCTACTAGTGTCAGAGGTGGACAGATGTTTTGTTCCCAATATGTATCTGGGTTCTTGTGAGTTTTTACCATGGGAAGGCTTGGTTTGGTAGGCGGATAAATAATGATATTTTTTATAGAGTCTCCTCTAGTGATAGTCATGCTACCTACTCGACAGCCTATGTAAGCATCTGTTGTGGCCAGCCAAGGCCGCCCAAGAATCAATGGGTGCCCTTCCATCCTGTTTTTTGGATTAATGACTAAAAAATTAGCTGGGTATTCCCTTGATTCCACAGAGACCATGATGTCTTGCACTATACCTTCCAGTTTGATAACAGATCTATTAGCTAGTTCCAGAAGTGTGGTCGTAGGTTCTAAAGCTGATATGCCCAGTTTTTCACAAGCTCCTGTAGTTAGGATGTTAATGGCTGCCCCCAAGTCAACCAATGTGTTTTGAAATGAGCGTCCATAATTTTGCATGGTTACAATGGGGTTTCCTGGGTCTTCATATTTTAAAAGTGATTCCCTACCTAACAACAAGTCAGATAGCATTCCTACCACATGAACGGTGGGTGCAGCCATTGTTTTCTTAATTTGTTTTCTTCCACATAATTCTTTGATTGTATTTGCATAGATGGGAATGTCTTGGATGGCCTGGAGAAGAGGAATTTTGATACAAAGGTTTCTTAATCCCCCAAGGATATCAAAATCTAGAGTGATTATAGGCCCGGATAGGTTTAATCTCTCAGGAAATGGAGGCGGAGTCACCCTAATTTCTTCAAGTCTTTGTTGATCAATTGTTTCCTTATCTTTACCTGTTTCTGTTATATTCGTTAGGCTAGGCTCTGTGGAGGTTTCAACTTGGGACTGAGGTGGAGTTGGGGCATCTATAGCTAATATGGCACATCCTGATTTTAACCTCAATCCATTGCACTATTTCTGTTCGGCATTGGGTTTTGGATTTTCTATGATCTGAATTAGTTGAATCGGTCTATTATTGGGATTGTGATTGGGTTGGGCTACCAATTAGGGGTGTATGGCAGGCTATTGGTTATGCTGAATTGGGTAGGGAGCTGGCAACATAGGTTGATTTTGGGTCCCTACTCCTATCAGAATATTGGCCATTCTCGTGGGTCGCTGTCAGTTCCAATTGGTCTTTTGAGTAGGAGGGATTGGCCATTTGTTTTGTTATGGGACATTCTGCTAATAAGGGGGAGAACAAGGGAAGTTCTGCCAATTACTCCCTGATGGAGGTTGCATAGGTCAAGGTGGCATAGGAAACACTTGGTTTGGCCAAGTTGGGAAGGGGTTTTGAGTCTGCCAAGTTGTTGTAGGGTTTTTCTAGCTAAACTGTGGCAATGGAAAGTATTGAGGCAGGTATTGTGGTATGCCATGTTGTGCTTGCCATTTCTGACGTTGATTCATTAAATTGACTGGCTCTATTTCTTCTTCTTCTTCATTGTAGACGGCTTTCAGCCCGGGAAGTGAAGGACACTGGTATGTGGTATGATCCTTAGTGCAGATAGGACAAGTTTGAACCATGTCTAAAGGACATTCCCTCTGGTTGTGCTTCTTTCGACATCTTGGGAAAAAGATGGCCAGGTTTTGTTCTACTATAACTTGTTTCTGCTTGGCTTGTAAAACATCAAGTTGCGTTGTCAAAGTACCCAGGATGTCAGTTTTGAAATATTCTAACATATTTCCAAATTATGCTCTGGTTACATTGCCATTGGTCTGCTTAAGATCCTTCTTCATAGAATCACCCCCAACATGTCTATTGTGTTTGCTACCCCAGGAGCATCTAATACATAAGGAAATAATCTCGTCATATTCATCCTGTTAAATATATCCCTTCCCCATTATGTTAAGCATCTCAACCCATTCTTCCTTCATCCCTTTAACCATCGTGGCTTTTAAAATGTCCTTGGATAGCATGGTATATGAGGATATTTGTAAATTTTGTTGAAATCTTTCTATGTATTCCTCTAATGTTTCATTGTCTTTTGCATACATGTTGAAGATTTCGTCTTTTAGGTATCAGGTTCGACAATAGTCTTGGTATTTGGTAATAAAAATATTCTTCATTTGGTCCTAGTTGTTTATAGTTCGCCCTCCTAATCCCATGAACCAGCAGAGTGCAGTTCCTTTTAAGGTAGAGGGAAATAGTTTTAGTTTCTGGGGACTAGTGGTGTAGTCATATCTTCTGCATAAGACATCAAATTCAAATAGGAAAGCATCAGGCTATTTTGTGGTTAACCAATGAAAGGTAGGGATTTTGTGCAAGGGAATGGCTTTCATAGGAGCATTAGCAGCATTATCAACAATAGGGTATTCTAATGTTGATTTCTGCCTCTGATTCTAATTTTTATTATTTTCCATCTGATAAAAGAGGTGCCAAAAATCTTTGGGAACTTCTTGATCTAGAGGAGAGATTCTAATAGGCTTGGGAGGTGAATGAGGTGGGGGTTTTACAACACTTCCCTAATCTGGGATCCTAAGTACTTATATTTCGATCAATTCTTTAGGGGACTTAGGATCTGATATTTCTATATGAATTCCTCCACTAGTTTCTCCCCCTCCTTCCTGTAGGTTGCAAGAGCCTCCCTCTTTTGAAGGGTTAGTGCCTATATGAATGGTAGTCTACAGGGTTTGCTCAGACCCCTCTATCTCACAGTGAATCTTGGCATAGGCTATAGATGGTGAGGCTACTACCTAAGGGAGTGCATTAGGACTTTGCAGAATGGAAACAGTTTTGGGTCCTATGGATTCCTGACATTTAGCTTTCCTATTGATTTCGTCTATATATGTTATTATTCCTAGGATCACCTGTCCTTTGGATTGTGAGGATGGTTGCGAATGATTTCGGATTTTTTCTCTCTTTTTCTTCCTAGACATAAAACAAGATCACCTATCCTATGGTTCTTTGTATGACTTGATAGTAAGCAGGCTAGAGGGAAAGCATGTTGCTTTCTGATATGCAGGTTCTTACCTCTCATTTTCAACACCCAATTCTTCATAGAAATGGAGAAAGATGAATAAAGGAGGTGACTCTTAACACTCTCCCCTGCAATGACACCAAAATGTTGGTGTTGAAAGAGGTGGCTTTTTATTGACAACTCTAGTGCTTTCTCATTTAATTGTCAACCAGGGGTAGATATTTTTATTCCAAGAGTGTTGGCACAATATATGTGAGTCAGGTCATCTAACAAATATTCCTTGTCACTTATGAGGAAGAATTTGCTAACTTCCTAAGCTTGCTTATCCTACGAGGGGTGGCTTGGATAGGTTTTTAACCTAATATTGAACAACAAGATTTTGCATCTATCAAATGGAATTAAACAATAGTTTAACTGAACCGAACAACAATCCAAAGAAATCAAGCAGAAATTGAATTGAATTCGAAAATAAACTGAACAACAATGGAATTGAATGGAACAATAGTCTAACTAAGCTAAACAGTAATGGAATCGAATTGAATCAAAAATCTAGCTAACTAAGCAGTAATGGAACAACAGTATAACTAGCTGAGCAGTAATGCAACAATAGGATAACTAAGCTGAACAGTAATGGAACAACAATATAACTGAATCGAATTAAATAAATCATACAACAATTATTTAAGTAATTTTTCAATGGAATTCTCTTTATGACTTAATTAATCAACATTGATTGATGGTTGAATGCTTTTTTATGCTAGAAGAAGAATGTAATTCATCGTACACCAATTATTTAAGTAATTTTGCAATGGAATTATCTTTATGACTTAATTAATCAGCATTGATCGATGGTTGAACGCTTCATTATGCTAGAAGAACAATGCAATTCAGAAAGACAAATAATATTGAAATCAACTTATTCTATGATCTGTAGCTCAAATGAAATGGTATTAAAAGAATTGGAACTATCTACTGATAATAAAATATTGTCGTAAGTTGGAAAATACGATTGCGATTGTCCTACTTCAAGAACACAATTTCTAACAATCCTGCAAAAAGAAAATTGTATATGTATTGAATGGAAATATACTTTACAACTGAATTAGATTCTTAAGCATTGGTTCTGCAACTACACAGAGTATGAAAACTTGCATGGAACTTCTAGAGGTTGGGCCCAGACCACCAGAAGCCCTAGCGCAGTAAAAAATTCAAAATATTATTGTTAAAATCTCTATATTACATCCAGTGATGTTACAAAAACACAATTAAATAGACTATTTCTAATGTTTCTATTTTAGAATGAATTTCTTGTCCTTTCTATGACTCCCCTTCTCCTCCATCCTTGGCACTTTTAAAGATGATTTCAAAAATGCAAAAGTATTTCCAAAATGACAGCCCGCTGCGCATGGCTGTCATTTGAGTTCGTGGACTCAAATTCATCTGTTTGCCTTCTGCTGGCTGCTGGGAGTTACCAATATTTCATATGTTTGCATCTGTCGGTTGGCTTCCATTTCCTATTAGTCCAACCATTCTGCCTTCATGAATGCGGAGATAAGAGAAGTAAATTTTCTATTACAAAAACATCATTTTCATCATTAGTCTAATTGTTCTCCTTTTCATAATCTTTTATTCTCTTTATTGTTAATATGAAGAGGAATTCCCCCGAAATTATAACATAATTTTAAGTACTTACAAGGTGAGAACATACCTTAATTTGGGCCCAACATACTCCCCTGCTTACCTTGTCACATGTCCTCATTCAAATAGATGATTGAGAAGTAGCTGTGTTAAGGAGTACGCAGGGTAGGCCTTTTCGTTGTATGCTCTAAAGCCTTTTTTTCGTTTCATGAGTGCAAAGGCAACACTTGTGGCTCCTTATAGTAATTCGTAATTGTGATTATAATCCTTAGGAGGATGCCAAAAGAGAGGGTTTATGTATCTGCATCCCAACCAGGCAGGCTCCATGTTGTAGATTAGGCTGCTGTATGAAAGGAATCTCGAGGCAGCAGCCTTGAAATTCCTGTAACTGAATGGCTCCCTATTCTTCACATTGTTCATGGATGCCATCCATATTTTCTTGGCTGCTGCTAAGGCCGCTTCACGAATGTCCCCAAATTATTCTCATGCATTTTATATGATATATTTATGGATCGGTCCCTATTGAGATTCAACAAGATGATGAGCTTAGTGAAAAGAGTTTCCTTCACTAAGTGGGCCCATAGGTTATTTTTGGCGCAAGTCTATTTTTAGACTATGTCTATTTTTAGACATGATGATCATATTTTAGAAGTTGCAGGATGTTATTTGTGGATGGTTGATCAAGTTGGAAAAATAGATGAAATTATATTTTTAGAATATTGGGCAAAGTCTATTTATAGATCGTTAATCTAAAAATAGATGAATGTTGATTATTATTAGTTCTTAGTAATAATCAGACTCTAAAAAACAACTTATTCTCTTGGAGCACTTCAGTTCAGTGCACAGATGTGGCACATCAACTGAAAAAATGAATTACGCTATTCCTGAGGGTTTACTGGAGCTAATGCATGGAGGACTCAGTTACAACTCAAGTGGCAGAGTTATGACACAGTTGGAAGAAGTAGTTATGGAGTTGTATTTAGTTTAACTTAGTTAAACTCAGTTGAGCTAGATGTATCTAGTATAAATAATTGATACACTAGTGAGAGTGGAGTGAATTAATTCACAAATAATAACTCATTAATCAACTGAAGAATACATCAGTTAACTACAGTGCATGGAAGTTTCATTGGAGACCAGTGGAGAGATAGGTGAAAGGGAAAGATAGACTATCTGTTATGATTATAGTGATGCATTGATTGCATCCAACACACAGTGGAGATGCCAGTGAGGATTTCACAGTTGTTACACAGCAATTTGTCACCATCCCTACAATTCCCCATCCCACACATTGAAGGGCTTATTCTGTGACCTGTGAGCAGTGACATAACCTGAAAACACTTTCATGGCATCCCCCTGGACATGGAAATTCATTCCCCTTAAGAAAACTCCTTGTGAAAAACCCTAAAAATAGCCTTTTTATCCTTGGCGCGACTCGTCAATATTATACCTGCGCCAATGGGGGAAATCCTCCAAAGAGGGCACGCCAACTGGCGCACTTTCTCTGTGTTGTACCTGCGCCAGGCTTATTAGGGAGTGTTTAAAAAAAATAAATGGCAGAAAATTGACACCAACCAACTCCTGAACTGGTATCTAAATTGAGTTGGGACGTTTGGCTCCGGATTTCCATGTAGAGGAAGTGGTTTTCCACCTCTCATGTAAGCTTCCTTGAGGAGAGGGCCAATCCCATGATTGTAGGGATCCCAACTCCCCTTCCACCATCTATATAAGCTTGCTATTTCCCTTTGCAATCTAGTCTCCAAGAGCCTTCATAGCCTAAAGAATGCTGCAATAGTCCTCATAGAGCCAAATCAGTAGCAAGGAGATTGACAATCGAAGAGAGAGGCTTGTCCCCATTCCCGACAAGCTTTACCGAGACATATTCCACTGACGACCCGACGAAGGAAGATTCAGTGTCAGAGCCAGGTTGTATTTTCCTTTGTATGAATTAATGATAAGCAACTATTGGTTATGGTTCCACTCATATTGTTCATTATGATCATGAGTTGTGTCTTCTCTGACTGATACATAATTTCATATATCGGGTTTTACGCTTGTGTTTGCCATGTTTCTTGTGTGTGCAGGTCTTTGATTGCGGCAAGCAAGAAGATTGTGATCTGTTAGGGCAAGAAGACGGGAGCAATATCTTCTCTACAAACAATAGCATTGGAATTGAGGTAGGCCTTCTTTGCAATTTGTTCTATTGCAATTTTGAACTTGCACCTTAGCGTGACACAATTGTTGCTAGACCCAATCTGGGCTAGTAGGGATCGCCTCTATCCGCAGAGGGGATTTACCTCTACAATAAATTGGTGACTCCACTGGGGATCGAACCCAGAATCTCTGGTTTCGTAGACCAGATTGGCTCTAGCAACAATCATATCATGCTAAGGTGCAAGTTCCTAATTTCAATAAACCAAATTGTGAAGAAGGCCTACCTCAAGTCCAACGCTGTTGTTTGTAGAGAAGATAACGCTCCCATCTCCTTGCCCTAGCAGATCACAATCCTCTCACTTGTCGCGATCGAACACCTACACACACAAGAAACACGACAAACACAAGCGTAAAACTTGATATATGCAATTATGTATTAGTCAGAGAAGACACAACTCATCGACAATGCAGTGGAACCATAATATGGGTATATAAAAATATTCATACAAAGAAAGAACAGCAACTTTAAATAGGGCTTCATACAGTGGAATAAAAACGAAGCGAAAATCTCGGTAAAACTGGCTCGGGGAATGGGCAAGCCTCTCTCTGTTGCTCTCCTTGCTCACATTTAACTATGAGGATATTACCAACATACAGGGGGTGAAGAACTCTTGGGGGCTAGCTACACGCCGAGGAAAATAACGAAGCTTATATAGATGTGGAAGGGGAGTTGGGATCCCTACAATCATGGGATTGGCCCTATCCTCAAGGAAGCTTCCATGAGAGGTGGAAAACCACTTCCTCTACATGGAAATCTGGAGCCAAACGTCCCAACTCAATTTAGAGACCATTTTAGGAGTTGGTTGGAGTCAATCTTATACCATTTATTTTTAAAAAACACTCCTTATTAAGCCTGGCGCAGGTACAACACTGAGAAAGTGCGCCAGTTGGCACACCCTCTTTAGAGGATTTCCCCGATTAGTGCGAGGGGTGAACTGTCTAACCGTGCCAATAAAAAAAAGGATATTTTTAGGTTTTTTCACAAGGAATTGTCTTCAGGGGAATGAATTTCCATGTCCATGGGGATGCCATGAAAGTGGTTTCAGGTCATGTCACTGCTCACAGGTCACGGAATAAGCCCTCCAATGTGCGGGGTGGGGAATTGTAGGGACGGTGAAATTTTTTTGTGTAATAGATGCCCCCTAAAGCATGAGGCCCGAAAGAGAGAGAGGGGTGAAATGATTTACGAGAACGTGTCCAACTGAAAACACTGCCGTCGGAAAACATGCGTAGAGAACTACAACTAATATCTCAAATACATAATATATGTGGCATGGGCGCAGCCATCCATAACAGAGTATACAATAATCCAGATCCAAGGTATGGATGCAGCCATCCAGTGAGGATCGATAAATAGACTCAGGTATGGTCGCAGCCATCCAATGAATGAGTCATGTAACTAATCATAATAATCCACAAAATTTCAGCCTAGATTCCAACAGACAAAATCTAGGGTCTTGCACTCCATCTCGATTTGAGCAAAGTACAAGTTCAAGCATGAGAATAAGTGAGCTAAAGTCGAACATGCAAGAACATCGTCTGATTACCAGCCAATGATGAAAGCTGTTAAAAGACGCGAAAGCTACCACCAATAGTGACAATGGTCCTTAAGGTACTATAGGCACAATCTATGACATGTGAATCAGTGAGATGGCATCGAACACCCGTAGAATCACTCGATCGGATGCCAATGATGAAAACATTACATCGAACACGAATAACCTGCCATTGAGGCATGTAGGCTCCAAGGTAACAGAAGGGAGTCCCTATATCAGCTTCCTGGATAATGAGCTGAAGTCGACAGGAAGCGACCTTGATCTAAGGCGGGCCATAGTGTTTCCCACATCATCGACATGAGATAGAGGAACATAATGTCTTTGTGAATCAGGATCAGATGAGAATCAAAGGAAGGTTGAAACTTGCAGAGGTCAACTTCTCTTGAACATATTGGTGGCACGACAATGAGTTTGGTAGTAGTTGACATCAAAAGATCAGAGGTCATGATGATGAGGCAAAGAGTAGATGAGAGGTCAAAAGGGATCACCCAAACCCATGGAGGCAAGTGAAAAATGAGATGAGATGTCCCAAACCCGACACGAATGCAGACAAGTACCATGTTCAAGAGCGACATACTGCCGACATGACAATGATACTGGTTCCATTTTTCCCCCACCATTTCTACCGAGTACCTCTATATTTTTACACAAGCTTGAAGAGGATACCATATGCTTGTCATATAAATTCATCCTTCGGACGAATCCATCCCAGTACATTTAATGATCCCTAGGAAGGAGGAACTCGAATATCATCATTACGACTGAATCTAATGTCATCAGATTTTAACGAGTCTGACAAAGGAAGAACTCGACATATTTTCATGTTTAGAGCATTTGAAAAGACAGTGGAAAAGTAAACTCCAATTGTCCCTTTTCATAAATAGTTCCTCAGATCCAAAAAGGTAGAAAACTATGTCTGAGAAAACCTCCTAGTCGTGATAGGCTAGGGTATTCCTTTTTCGTAAATAATCTATCCCAACCCGAAAAAGGGGTAAATGTATACTGGGTAGATGTTGTTTCACAACCACTTTTAATGAGTTCAAAACGACAAGCGTCTCGGAAATATTTTCAGTTTTCAAGAGTCAGAAAAGAGCTGAAAGATGACTCCTCCTGGAGGAACGAGTGGTATAAAGGGAAGCAACTAGTTCCGATAATGGTGGAATTGCTCAGAACAAGTAAAGGTTAAGAGGCTGGCTAACAAAACCACTCATCGCAGCGGTTCCTCAGGAACAGGTAAAAGAACCAAGTGAAGGCATATGATCGGCCAAGCAGATAGTGACAATGGAATGAGAAAACCAAGGCTCATCTGGAAAAAACAGGCTAATAAAATGACAATCACAAGAGGTAAAATGGGGATGGTTTCATTTTTACACAAGCTTGAAACAAAGATAAACTATGCTTGAAACCAGTTTCATTTTTACACAAGCTTGAAACGGAAACAAACTATGCTTGAAAAAGTAAGCATGCCCCCATCATGGTGAATCATTTAGAAGTACACGCCCCCCAAGCTTAAATCCATATGAAAGGCAGATGGAGTGAAGGTTCAATTTACGAGATCAAGAGAAAGACTCGACTGGGATTTTACGAGATCTTATCAAAGACTCGAATTGAACGGGAACGTATTTCATTGTTTTAACGAGGTTGACACATTAAAATAACTATCCTCAGAGGACCTTGTTTCATTTTTTAACGGGGTTTGTACAAAAGACAAACTATCCTCGGACACCTTGTTTCATTTTTTAACGAGCTTGACACAAGAAAACTAAATATGCTCCGGACACCTTGTTTCATTTTTTAAGGAGCTTGACACAAGAAAAAGAACTGTGCTCTGACCGACCTCATCATAATGAACAAGAAGTCATCGCTTCCAAGAGTTCCACTCCTGATGGAAGGAAAAAATCCTGGAAGTCAGGACCCAATGCCTCCAACACCTGATGCACGACGACACTATCACTGAGCATAGACACGGGGTAGGTAGCCACATAGTTGACCTACGGTGGGGCAGATACAACGGGTGGATAAAAACCAGGAAGGGATGATGGCGGGCCAGCTACCATATCAGGACCAAAGAACGAAATCCGAACAATGGTCACGATCTGTCCTTCATGCGGAAAACAGACCATACGAAAAAGGGAGGAAACAAGTGCTCCCATGGCATAGGTGTAATCACGCCCCAAGAGCATATTGAAATCCAAGGGGCCTGGAACAACCATCACATCCATATGGACGATTTTACCTCCCAAAGTAACAAGTAACCTTGGAAGTATCCCTAATGGTTGACTAGTTCTTATGTTAAACGCCAACAGATTCTGCATAACGGGCGCAAGCGGCAGCGAACCGAAAGCTTGCCAAGTAGTTGATGATAAAATACTAACAGATGCACCTTCATCTATAATGGTGCTGGGTACGACTAAAATAAAGGCCTGTACCATTATCTCAAAAGGCACCTAAGACGGAAGGCGATATCCTGCAAATTGATTCCAATCAAAGGAAGTGACCAAAATACTTGGAGGGGCTACCATTGAACGGAGATGGTCTTCCCTTGGTGTTACGGTAGAAAAAGGATCATCCTCCACAACATCCATCTCGAAGGTGGGAGGAGTGTCCTCTAGGACCTCCATCACGGGAGGCAGACAAGCAACTTCTTGAGGTATGGGGACAGGAGAATCTTTCTCCAAATCCTAGGAATTTGAAGAAACAAGAATAACCTGAGGGGTGTGAGGTCCAATCTCAATGGAAAATACCTGGTGCACCATAGACAGGGCCAGCTCAACTGATCCCACGACCAATGGTTGGTCAGGGACAGATTCCTGAATTTGAATTTCCTAGGGAGCGGGATTGACCAAGGATGACTCTTGACCAATCGTAGGATCAGCTGGTGGAGGACTCAAAGAAATCTGTTTGTAACCAGCCGAAAGGCATGGTGTAGAAATAGTCGAGTTGTCCAAAACTCGCTTGGCTTCATCCATATACGGACAAAGGTGAATGGCATGGTGCCCTTCACACAAATTACAGGGATTGGTGAGCTTACCCTGCTTCTTAATATTTTTAACAGCACTAGCTCAAGACGTGCTCCCAACCTGACTCTGAGAATCCAAAGGAAATGGCGGACAACCATTGGACCATGCTTTGAGCACCTTGGTTATGCCAGGGAAATCTCGAAGAAGATGGTCTCCCGTGCACAACATGCAAGGGAACTTGACTTTCTGCGGAGGGTTGGAAGGTTTATCAAGAGGAGATTTTTTAGAAGCAGTAGTTGCAACCTTAGCCTCTCTCTTATCAGACTTCTTCTTCTTCTTAGCCACCTGGTCCAGACTTTCACCAGGCGAAGTAGAAGAGGATGACACAGAAACAGACGAAGAAGGAGAGAGGTCCACCTTGGAATCAACATGATGTTGTTCAAGCGGAGGAACTGATTGAACAATAGCCGAGACATTTAGGACCACAGAGGTTTAAAACAACCAAACAGGCAACCCAACAGTTAACCCAGGAAGGGGCAACGTTGGCATGTAAGGAGCACCAACGTTTCCAAAAGGAGGAAAAGGAGCAAGATTCCCATTGGAGGTGATTCCTTGGTTGGTGAATTATGGAAAAGTTGTCATCAGAAATGATCTTCAGAACAACACCCTAAGGAAACTAACTTTAACCAAGAATATTTCGTGGGAAGTTAATTTTTAAAACATTGAAACAAAACTCTACCGTTTCATCTTTTAAGAGTCGAGAAACAGGAAAAAGGTGACTCTATCTCTTTCAATTTTGAAAAAAGCGTGAAAGGACAAGCGCTTGATGATCCTTTCAAATTTAATGAGTCAGAAAAGATCAAAATGACTACTCTGGTAATGTAGGCAAAGGGTGTACCAAATAACCGTGAACTGCAATATACACCTTGGTTTCAAAATGAAAGAGAAATCAACCAAGGACTTAACGTACGTGTAGGAAATCTCCCCGAATGTTATGTCCGGTGTATCACGGGTATAGGGCGGCAGACTTGGATTCCTATGGATAAAGGATAGCAACCTAGTGGGGTCTCCCTTTATATACGCAACGGTATGGGGATCACAAGTCTGTACTAGTGCTGTCTAAAGCCAAGAGGCAAACGACAGCTACTAGGTTTAACAACGCCGGAACATGTCTCTAACCTAGACCTCTAAATGTTTCATTAATGTTTCAATGTTGCCTTAGTGTAAATTGAATAAATTTTAATGTTAATATTAAATTATGTTTCGATTTTCAGGCCCTAGCGAGTGTTATGTCTTGAAATATCCTAAATGCACACTACATGAGAAAAGAAATTGTTTCAATTCGATGAATGATATCTAGTTAAGGGAAGAAATTTAGACAATTATGCAACAAACAACAATATTGAAAACGAAAATTTTCCAAAATAGATGATTTTCACTATCCAAAAGTAATTTCAAACATTCAACGATGCGAATAATGCAATGTAATCTATGCAAAATCCTCTTTTTGAAAACTATGCAAATGTAATCTATGCACAATTTCATTTTTCTTTTCAAATGATAAGAATGCACTCAATGCACTTTTCTATGAAATGAAAATCTACTCAATGCATACTTTTAATGAAAGAGAATTCACTCGAAGCGAATTTTAGTTTTCAATCATTAAACAATGTGATCTAAGTTCAATGATAAATCTCAAAAATACTTTTCAATGCAATGTGATCTAATGCATTTTAACGAAAAGCAAACTATGAGATGAAAACTAAATAAACAAAAATCTTCTTAATGAAGGATGAAGGCAAAAGGGATGCAAACAAACACTAAGAATGCAATCGTTGTTTCAGAACACTTTGTAAGGAAATTCCTCAAAAGGTGACAAAACACAAAGAGGACTTCCAAAGCATGAGATCAAAACAAGTCATTCATTCCATTTTACATCAAGCAATCATGGAGAGAAGACATTCCAAACAATGAGAAATGTAATCTATGCTCATACAGAGGAAAGAACGGAAGGGAAAGACACGCTGGTGAAAGATTTAGGGAAAAATTCTCAATTTTCACACACCCTGAAATTGGCACGACTTTGTCACTGACAACTAGCGCCAACTGGCACGTCTTGGTCACTGACAATTAGCGCCAATGGAAAATTGGCATGGGTTGATAACTGACAACAAGAGCCAACGCCTGAAAATGAAAAAACAAAGAATCTCTCCCAACCAAGACTAGACTCACCACTTCAAGCAGAATCTAAAAAAAACCTAGAAGCAAAGTATTGAACAAAAGAAACTTCCAAACAAGGGAAAACCCTAGCACCTACAGGAGATGGCGCGACTATTTGGCTGTAATCTGCACTAAACAGGGGATGGCACAAGTGATGAACTGGCAACCTATGCCAATTGGCACGACTGTTAGGGTGGAAACCCCGCCAATAAAGCCAACCATGAAAAGATGAAAATTCGGAAAATCAGAGGTCAAATATGATCCTCTAGGGGCTGAACAGGGGTTTTACACTAGAAAAAAGCAAACCAAAAGAGTTGATCAAGCATACAAAGACCAAAATCAACCAAAAATACAAGACAAACTCTAATCAATGTCTCCCCAGTGGAGTCACCAATTTGTTGTCTGTTACACAGAAATTTGTCACCGTCCCTACAATTCCCCGTCCCACACATTGGAGGGCTTATTCCGTGACCTGTGAGTAGTGACATAACCTGAAAAAATTTTAATGGCATCCCCCTAGACATGGAATTTAATTACCCTGAAGACAAATCCTTGTGAAAAACCCTAAAAATAGCCTTTTTATCCTTGGCGTGACTCATCAGTATTATACCCGCGCCAATGGGGGAAATCCTCCAAAGAGGGCACGCCAATTTGCAGCAGTGTTTTCTTGGTATTGAAGTTGAGATGTCTTTCAATGGATTGTGATTGGAGTATGCCCTTGAGGGCAGCTCGAATTATATTGCATGGAAGGACAGGATGGAGGTGGTGCTAGATGACAATGGGTTGAAGGAGTTCATAGATGCAGAAATTCCAAAACCTGCTTCTAGCGATGCTGCCGCACTTGACACATGGAAAAAGAAGACAACAAAGTGTTGAAGGATTTTGTTAGAAGGTGTGAAGGATCACATAGTGTCCAGCCTTCATGGTAAAGCTTATCCATTCTTGATGTGGAAAGCTTTGACAAATTTATTCCAAAGCAAGAGCGACCAGAGGAAGTTGGCGCTCAAGGATAAACTCATGAACATAAAAATGGAGGAAGGCGACAGTATACCCAAGTACCTCACGAAGTTTGTCCAGTGTAGGGATGAGCTAGGAAGTGTGGGGGTTACTGTAGATGATGAGGACTTGGTGAGCTTGGCTCTCTTTGGGCTTCCGAAGAGTTGGCATTCCTATCAGGACTCTGTCAATGGTCGAGAGAAATTTCCAGGATGGGAGCGACTTTGGTCGGATATTGTGCAAGAGGAGATAAGGTGGAATACCAGGGACAGATCTTCATCAAAGAATTTAGATGAAGAAAATTGCGCTTTGGCTGCCAAAGCAAGGAAGGGGAAGAGCAAGAAGAATGCTTCTCAATCTAGTGTGAAAGGCAAGAAGCAGGACATGTCTAAGGTGAAGTGCTTTCACTGTCACCAACACGGACGTTACACCACTAATTGTCCACAGAAGAAGAAAAATAAGTAGGCTGCTAGATTTGCAGCTAGAGAGGCCTTAGCCTCACAGTTTGAGCTAGATTTTTCACTGATCGTATGCTTGGTCTCAAGTGTGATGGGTTCAGTGTGGTTTCTTGAGAGTGGTGCATCTTTTCACATGACAGGAGACAAAGATTTGTTTACTGACCTGGATGAGAAAGATATTGGAGTGCACATCGAGATGGGCGATGATGTTAGATAAAGTGCGACCAGTATTGGTACCATTTCCTTTGAGAGGGAGTCTGGTAAACCCTTCGTATTGAAGGAAGTGATGCATGTTCCAGGATTGAAGAAGAATCTTATCTCTGTGGTCATGTTAGAAGACAAGGGATATGATGTTGTCTTTAGCGAGGGAAAGGCTTTCCTGCGTAGTAAGGAAACTGGTGAAACTCGGAGGATAGGGGTTCAAGTTAATAACCTTTATCAGTTGCAGGTAGATGGCTACGCAGCAATGGCAGGCAAGGCAGAAGGAGTGGTGAGCCGGGATGAGGGCAAGCTATGGCATAGGAGATTGGGCCATCTACAACATGGTGCTTTGAAAATTTTGTAGCAGATTTCTACTGGGATTCCCAAAGGTACACTTGCGCAGTTAGATCAGTGCAAGGGATGTACTTTTGGAAAATTTGTGAAAGCCACCTTTCACGAGAAGGATAGTCACGCCACGATGATCCTTGAGAGAATTCACACACACGTGTGTGGACCTTTCTCAGTAGATTTGACAACAAAGCACAGGTTTTATGTGATATTTGTTGATGATTTTTCTCGGAAGTGCTGGATCTTCTTCATGCAGAAGAAGAGCAAGACATACTCAAAGTTCTGTGAGTTCAAGGCACTGGTTGAGAAATAATCGAGGAAGTAGGTGAAGGCTCTTAGGAGTGACAATGGTGGTGAATTCATCTCTGGAGAATTCAAGGACTTTTGCAGCATAGAAGGAATTTGAAGAGAGCTTATAGTACCTCATAACCCACAACAAAATGGGGTCACGGAGTGAAAGAACAGAACAATAGTGGGTGTTGCACAGGTGATGTTGCATGATCAAGGCCTTCCCATACACTTGTGGGCTGAGGCATGCAATACTGCGGTTTATGTGCAAAACTGTTGTCCTCATAGGATACTTGGCATGAGTACACTCGAGGAGGCGTTTTCTGGTAAGAGGCCTGATATTTCTCATTCGAGGATTTTTGGTTCACCTGTTTACATTCATGTGACAAAGGATGCCAGGAAGAAGCTGGAGCCAACTGCAGAGGTTGGGATATTTTTGGGGTACACTAGTACGCCCCACAACTATTGTGTGTATTTTCCAGACAATCGTAAGACTGTTGTGTGACAGGATATCAAATTTCATGAGGAGAAAGCCATGAAGTGTTCACTTGAGAGGGAACCACACTTGCATGCAGATGAGGAGCTATTAGTTCCTAAGGATAAGCCTTAGGATGTGGATCAGCCACAAGAGGAGGTTCATGGAGTGGAAGAGACCACTCATGCAGTGCCAACCATCAGAGGGTGGAAGCGCACTACAGAAGCTGAGCGACTAATTCAGGATGTAGAGAAGGTTGTAGGAGCACCTACATCACAGCGCATATAGAGATAGTCACCTGACTGATATACTAGATACATGGCTCTTATGAGCAAGTGTATCATGACAGAGCCATCCTCTTTCGAGGAAGCTATGGAGGACCCCGCATGGGTAGATGCCATGGTGGAAGAGTATGATTCAATTGTCAGAAATAGTGCATGGGAGATTGTCCCAAGGCCGGAAGGGAAATCAGTGGTAGGTTCGAGATGGATCTACAACGCGAAGCAAGCAGCTGATGGGAGTGTCGAGAAGTACAAGGCAAGATTTGTTGCGCAAGGCTTCTCACAGATTGAGGGGATCGATTATGAGGAAACCTTTGCACCTGTCGCAAGGTATTCTTCCATACAGACGATTCTTGCTCTCTCAGTGCAGATGGGGTGGCACATTCATCAGATGGATGTGAAGATTGTGTTCCTAAATGGAGTGATTGAGGAGGAGGTGTACATAGAGTAGCCCAAAGGTTTCAAGATATTCAATAGCGAGTCGCATGTGTGCAGGCTCAAAATAGCACTCTATGGGTTGAAACAAGCTCCTCGTGATTGGTACACATGGATAGACAATTATTTCACTAGACTTGGATTCTCCAAGAGTGAGACGGATCCAAACCTATACCAGATTATGGTGGAGGGTAAGTTGTTGATCATTGTACTTTATTTAGATGATTTGATTCTGACAGGTGATGAACTGTTGATACACTCATGCAAGGTTGATCTTGCAAAGGAGTTTGAGATGAAGGACTTGGGCCTCCTTCATTATTTCTTGGGATTGGAAATTTGGCAATGCAGTGATGGATTGTTTGTGTCTCAACGCAAGTATGCCCAGGAGATACTGGAGAAGTTCAACATGCATGGCTGCAAGCCTATCGACACTTCTCTTCCTGGTGGATGGAGGAGAGAGGATGTTACATCGGCAGAGGTAGTGGATGCCACTGTTTACCGACAGTTGGTGGGGCCACTTATGTATCTAGTCAATACACGACCTAACATATGCTACATTGTTAACCAACTTTCACAAGCTATGGTTAAGCCTACCAAGCTCTTTTGGAAGGAAGGCAAGCATGTATTGAGATATCTCAGGGGCATATCAGGATATGGATTATGGTACAGATAGTCGGATGAGGTGAAGCTGTGTGGCTTCACGGATGCAAATTGGGCAGGGATCCCAACGAACAGAAAGAGCACATCTGGAGGGATTTTCATTATCAGGTCAACAACATTTTCTTGGTACAACAGGAAGCAGATATCTGTGGCACTCAGTTTAGCAGAGGCCGAGTATATGGCAGTGAGTTTGGCTACATGCGAGGCTATATGGATGAGGAAGATCCTGGTCGGGTTGTTCGGTTCACACTTAGATCCTACCGTGATATATTGTGATAATCAGAGTTGCATCAAACTCTCGGTTAATCCAGTATTTCATGATAGATCTAAGCACATTGACATCTGGTATCATCATATCAGAGATTGTGTGCAGCGGAAGATCATGTTACTTTCATACATTCCCATGGACGATCAGGATGCTGATATCTTGACGAAGGCGCTCACCAGGAGCAAATTCGAATACCACAGGGGTAGGATCTGGGTGGAAGATTATCCCTATTTTTTTGAGACGGAGTTTTGAGATTGCAACAAGATGATGAGCTTAGTGAAAAGAGTCGCCTTCACTAAGTTGGCCCGCAGGCTATTTTTGGCGCAAGTCTATTTTTAGACTATGTCTATTTTTAGACATGTCGATCATATTCTATGAGTTGCAATATGATATTTGTGGATGGTTGGTCAATTTGGAAAAAATAGATGGAATTCTATTTTTAGACATATTGGGTGGAATCTATTTTTAGATTTCCAGTCTAAAAATAGATATGTCAAATATTATTAGCTCTTAATAATATTTTGACTATAAACATTATCTTATTCTCTTGGAGCACTTCAGTTAAGTGCACAGATGTGGAAGAGGAGTTGACAGAAGGAATTACACTATTCCTGAGGGTTAAGTGGATCTATTGCATGGATACTTCAGTTAGAACTCATGTGACAGATTTTGGTGGAGTTATTGAGGTAGTTGGTGGAGTTGTGTTCATTTTAACTGAGTTAAACATAGTTGAGCTAGTTGTATCTAGTCTAACTGATTGATACACTAGTGAGAGTGGTGTGAATTAATTATTAATTAATTCACTAATTATTAACTCATTAATCAAATAAATAATACATCAGTTAACTACAGTGCGTGGATAGTTTCAGTGGAGACCAGTGAAGAGGTAGGTGAAAGAGCAGTGTGATTATCAGTTGTGACTATAGTGTTGCATGATTTACAACACACAGTAGTTGGAGATGCCAATGAGGATTGCATGAGAAAGGCTGGACCAATTTGAGTTCATTCAGAGCCATTCTTCAGCAGTGATTGCGTAGTAGAGGCAGGCTAGCAGGTGGCAGAGATTAGAGCATGTGATTTGCTAGATCGGACCTGGTTAGTGTGTAGAAATTGGAGATTGTACGGAGAGCTTGTGAGGAGCTTTGTATAATGATTTTTACATGAACTCTATGACATATAATATATAGATATTTTGGGGTTTTCAGCTTTAAGATTTCCCATAAAATATTGTGTTCATATGTGTGAATGTTTATGGTTTTAATGTGTGCATGCGATTGTTTTTATTTCTGCAATTAATGATCAATGGTAGAAGAGATTCTGTATTGTGCATGAAGTCAAATAGTGTGTGAACAAGAGAATCTCAGATGTATAACATATCAGTTATATAAATTTCTACAATAAGCTTTGTATGTTTGTATGAAATTTTCATATGATCTCCATGTTACATAATATATAGTTTGGGTTTTCAGCTTCAGGCTTTCCCGATTAAAAGTTGTGTTATGTGCGATTGAATATTTTTGTTTATGCTTCACATGTGTGTGAAATTAATTTTTACGTAAAAGATTAACAAGTGGTATAGATTCAATATCTTGCATAAAGTTAAATAGTGTGAGATAAGGTGGATCTTGGACATATGCATGCTTAGTGCATATAATTTCTACAATCCCAGCCTAGTCCTCACACCTTGCCTTCTCATAAATTTTTTGTGCTGGATGATCAGTTGGAGGGGTTTTGTAGGCTCCCCCCTGAGCCATAAACCTAGACTATGCTCTCTTTTTTGGAAGATGCCATAAGCTTTGGCCCACCTGATCTGGTCTTTAGAAAATTAAAGGAATGCTTGCAGCTGCACATCCCCTATGAAGGGGCTAGGGCTGTTGTCTGTGTCTTCTTCTAAGAATAATTTATGCATGTAAAGGTCACACAAGAGGCACTGGACCTGCTCATCCTGATCATTACAACAATGGAAAAATTATTTTATGGTCCTAAAAGTAGTGGGTTTTCCTGCCCTGACAACTTTAAATTTTAAAAGTAAATACCATTCTATTAGGAACAAGGCATAGTTGGTTTTCGGAGCTCTGCATGATAGCGCATCATTATCTAGAGATAAAATTGTAGAGATTTTATTCTTAGCTTTCTCCACCTTCTCTTGTACCACTTTAACCTTTGCCTGCTCTCCTCTCAGCTGGGTGAATGTCTCATCTTCTGTGGTAGAGAGGCCAGTGAAATTTTTTAGCAGTGCTCGATATTCTTGTAATGACACCACCTCCTTCCTCCACTGTGTTAGTTCATGCCACACTTGCACTATTTCATTGCGTAATTTCTGGTTGGAAGCTTTCTCTACTAGATGGGTTGTTGGAATACGGTCTCCTACAAGCTGCGAAATTGGTCCGATTTTGTATATTTATTATTATAATTAGTCTAGCGCAGGGGTTTTGGGGTGGTTCAAAGGCCCGAAAGCATTGTAATGGGTCAAAGGGTAGACCTAGAGTCCGCAAACCATGGTTTGCAGACCATAGGAAAGATTAGGCTAGATTGTTATAAATAGAGGGACATTTTGAATTATAAGGAAAGAAGATGATGAGATCTTGATGCAAATTATGGCTTAGTAGATCTGTTTGGGTTTTTGGGGAAAGGACTCTTGCTGGCTATGTGTGTGGAGATCCCAAGTCCTACTGTGTGGGCCCTGTTACTGTGTCCGTAGGTCGGGTTTGGGTATTGTAAGAAGGAACTGAAGGATTAATGAATGAGAAAGGCTGTTGCGTAGCTGAATGTATTTGTACTCTTGATGCGAATCTTTGAAAGCTACTATGTTATGCATATTCTATGTTAAGCTGCAAAAGTACTATGTGTTAGCCACCTCTAAAATTTGTTATACCAAAAGGTGGCTAAAATTTTTTTTTGAGCCTTCAAGGAATAAATTTTATTGCAAAAAAGTGTTACCTCTTGAAGACTCTTGAAGGCCTCATGCCTTTGTCCAAAATCTTCACTGCTATGCCCATTTCACACTTTGGAATTCTGTTAATTTCATGAGAACAATCTACTGCAAAATCCCTTTTCCCCCTCATTCCACTTCCAAAACTAATCTCATTTTTACCCCTTTATTCCCCATAAAAATCCTTCATTTTCATGTTTTTCCATTTTCCCCTTCATCAAAACCCCTTTGATAAGGTTTAAGACCCTTTCTTTGCCTTATCGAAACTCTCGAAACCCTTTGAAAACATTGAAAATTTCATAAAAAATACCGTTTTTATGTTGCAGACTTAAGCCCCCTTGGGCTAAGTCCCAAACCACTTCCTCATTATATTCCTTGGTGTTGGAACCAGGCGTTAGACTCATCGGGTGATTATCGCATCGAATTTTTCCTTTGGAAGCATTTTTAATTTTCTTTCCCCACCTCTGATTGCAATGGACCAATCGCGTAATCCCTGCCGTTGATCTCTGCGCGATCAATGGTTGTGACTCATTTCTCCCTCCGCTCTTCTTTGACCTTCGCAAGCAGATCTACACCATTGGTTGATTCCATCCAATGACCACGCTCCTCCCCACACCCTATGAAGTAGTAAAACCAAATACGCAGGATTTTATAATGTTGTTTCGTATTGTGCAGGTGTTTAATGGTGTTGCCCGTAGGAGCTGCGAACCTTGTCGAAAGAAAGAAACCAGCTTATAGTAGAAATAAATCAGGAATGAGTTATTAAGACACAGTTCCGAGGTTTCAACCTGGAGTTTAATGGTCCAGAGTGAATACAATGAATTGCGTTCGCCCCGGGTTAACCCCACGGTCAATCACTGTACAAAATCAGAGCAGTTTTGATCGCACCGCCTTTGAAAGGAAAGCTGGATTCCCCGTTTGGACATGATCAATGGCACAGGCTGACACGTGGCCTTGAGCAGTTTGGAGATACCGCCCTCCTCGCGTGTTAAAGGTCGACTGTGGGCTCAGCATGATATTGACTTACATCGTCCGATCTGAGGCCAGCTCATCGGACAATGATCACGCTCAAAAGAAACTCGGGGGATAGGTTAAGGTACGACGCATTTATCAAAACATCTTCACCATCGATATGATCTGCAGATTGACGGCCCACAATTAGTCGCCCTGGTCCCCATGGCCACGACAACAATTAGTGGTCCCACAGAACTGGTGGTCCCTGACACCTAGTCAGCATACACATCAGCACCCACGCGGCAGCAACCGATTGGAGCGGGTCTTATGAAATCCGGACCCGGGGAGATTTATAGGGTGGATTTCATAACGATTTCGGGTCACAAACACCCTGACATCAGCAAGTCCCTTTTGTGACCCGAAATGGTTATACAGCTTGGTTTTATCAAAAGTGTGAAGTCCGGATATATTATTTGGTAAGGGTGATTATATGGTTTTTTTGTTGTGCCGAGGAAAAAAACCGAAGGCTGGGTTTCATTTCTCACGCCTTCGATTCTTTAAAAGGAAGCCACCCATGGGTTGAATATTCCACGTCTCGTCAATGATTCAAAGGCATTGATGCCTCACGAGCCCTGCGTAGCACTGCACACCAACAAAATACAGTAAATCAATCAAAAATCAAAGAGTATCAGTGTCGAAGACGGAACACACCAGAATAGAAGATTGAAGACAAATTTACGAGGATTACGGCTAATATTGATTATCAAAAGCCTAATCCTCCCAATTAAGACAGTTAAAAGAAAATCCTAAGTGTTTATCAGACAGAATGCCTCCACCGCCACATATGAGGAAAATTGATTCCTCCTAGCTACCACAGTGCCACCTATGCCTCAAAGCATTCAAATAGAGGCCGAAGTTATTGATCAAGATCAGATATTTGTCTCAACGCAGCCAAAGAGTTAATTCTGCAAATAAACTTAATGACAAAATATCAACAGAATTACTTTAATATAACACAGAGCCTCAAAAGTCAACAAATCTCCCATCGAGCTTAATCTTAGATGTAAAACAATTAATACAGATAGAAAACATATGTAAACTTCTCCATTAAGCCCCACAAAGGCCGAGAAGTCATTAATCTGTATTAATTATCTTGGGATATCTTTTATCAGATCCCACCTCCTCATTCTTCTATAAATACTACTGGAGAAGATGAGAGAGGGGTTGGTTGGGTTGGTTGCTGAACCTTGAAATGTAATTGAGCTTGAGACTTCTACCTGTAAATAGTGTTCACTGGCTCTTGAAGCTCTGCTTGTGATAGATAAGTTAGTCTGGGAAGTGTAGATGATTGCTAAGATAAAGCATTGGACTTAGAGCTGTAACTGGTTTGGAGGATCAATACAAGCTGATTTATGGGATCCTGGTCTATATGGATGGTGATGTTATTTCTTATTGTAAATTGTTATTTTATTTCTATTTTCACTATGTTCATCTTCTCTTATAAAGAACAACATGCATAGAGTTAGGACCTACTGTATATCAGTACCCTTCTCTGACTGAAAATCTTTATCTTCATGTTTTCTTCCAAATCTGTGTTATTTAGGAATGATTTAATTCAGTTTAAGCATAGGAATGACGACGTTCCCTCGTTGTACTGTCTTAGCTAAATATTTTTCTTGGATGTTATTTTCATTTCATGTTAAGTAAAGATGAACTAAGGAAGATATGGTGAGCCCTGGTCCTAGTTTTATCCCAAAATACTGTCTGAAAGTTTCCCTTGGAATGTGTCAAAAGCTGGCTAGTTTCGAAGTACTTACCAGATCTTAGGCCATTCTATGTTATCTTTGTGTTTGTCTTGAAAGTAACCAAGTAAAGCAGACCTAGGAGAGGATTTGTGGTGAGCCTGGCCCACTAGTTTCTACTCCAACAGTTGCCTTCAAGTTTCCCTCTGTTTTTGTATGTTTTCTATCCAAAGTATATCAAAGGTTGGCTAGTTTCAAAGTTCTTACCAGATCCTGGATTTATTTTATGTTTTCCTTAAGTTTTTGTCAAAGGTTGGCTAGTTTCAAAGTACTTACCAGATCCTGGGCTACTCTTTGTTCTTCATTTGTTTAATTCCCCTTCTTTTTGTATCATTTCATTCCATAAATAAAATTTCAAAGAGATCCTTAGACATAGATGACTTACCTCATGGACCACTCTTGAACCTGATTGTTTCAATTAAACTCTATTATGACTCCATAGCCCAATGGACTAAAACCTGCAATTATCTATCTTCTTGGCCAAAACTTGTTCTATTTTCTTGCAACTTCTCACCTTTGAAACTCTTTGCATTTAGAACTTTCCACCTCAAACAGTAATCATGCTCAACCATCCAAAAATAAAAAAAACTCTCCGCCTTCATAACTAGCCTAATATCATTACCCAAGAATTCAAAGACAAATTTGCCTTTGCACTTATTGGAGAGATCCCTCTTCGGATTTAGGAGGGCTAGATCCTAGAATCCCAAAGTGGTTGAAACGATGTTGTTTCTGTGAATGGACTTTGCCAATCTTGCTAATTACAGATTCCTAACATTTCTGGCGACTCAGTTGGGAACGTTGAGTTATTATCTTGTTGAATACTTTAGATAGCTCAGAAATCCCTTGATTTAATGACATTTGTTCTGTTATCTGGTTGAACCGTTAGGCATAACATCTCTAGCCAACAAAAATTGTTTAGTGAGTAAAAAGCAGCCTTTTCAAGCACCACCAAGAAATGGTAATCATGATAAAGCTTGTTTGAATCAGTGACAAACTAGGCAAAACCTAGGATTCTCATAATAGTTTGTCTAACCTTGAAGGATCAGTTGGCTTAGCCATAAGAGTAGAATGTGTTTGTCTCATAACCGTAGCTAAGTTTTGAAATAGAGTTATGACATTCTTAGAAACCACGCGACTGAAAAATAACTTAGAAAACCCAAAAATATTTCAGATTGGTATCCAATAAACATGGTGGTGGACCATAAATCCTTTTACCTCCTTAGGAGCTAAAAACTTCCACTTGGCGACTCCATAATCCTCAACAGGCCTTAAGACTCCACTGGGAAGAACCCTTATCATTGTAATATCATTCAAACTTAGTTAGAGGACTGTAGGATTAAAATTTGTATAAACAGATTAGTTGACCTTTTAAATATTGTCATATCTGGTTGAAATTTTCTTGATTATTTGGGTCTGAAAAAAAATAGCATAGTGGCTCCTAGAAAGATTCACACCATAGCCTATCCTGAACCTGATCCACCTGAGATAGTTGATAACCCAGAAAGTATCCTTAGGAAGTCTCCTAGGATTAAATTATCAACTGTTTTTCAGATCACCCTTGAGAGCTAATTTAGTTCCTAAAATTCTTTCAGCTCCACAACTGCATCACAACATGTGGATAAGATGAATGACTACTTTGACAGAAATGAAATTGATGATGATTCTGTCAAGCTTAGATTATTTGCTCCGAGTCTGGGGGGAGAAGTAAGAAAATGGTTTAAAGGCTTAACCCCCCATAGTATCAATGATCTCCAAGACTTCCATCAAACATTCTTAAACAAATGGGAAGTGAAGAAAAATCCTCTCCAAATCCTTTTTGATTACAAGAACCTCCATAGAAATACTGGGGAAAGTGTACAAGCTTATTGTACCAAATTTAACAGTGTATATAATTCACTTTCCCCAGATATAAAGCCTCCACAATGCTCAACATTAAAAAAGTTTCCTGAGGGGTTTGACCCCGAGATGGCTTATCAGTTGAGAGAGAGAGATCCTGCAACTCTTGAAGAGATGCAAAAAGGTTCTCTTGCTGTGGAAGTCAACCTGATGGAGAAGAGAGAAAGAATGAAAAATTGAGAAGAGAGTGTCCTTTAGAGAAGAAAATACACCCTCTACTTCCAACTCAAAGATGGAGAGAATGATGGAGGAGATGATGAATAAAATGAGCATCCTTGAGAGAGCACAAGCCAGTCAAATCCAAATTGTTCCTCAAAACAGAAACCAGAACCAGAATCAGAATTTTAGAAGGAACCAACCTCCAAACAAACCTAAGGAAGATGATCAACAGATCACTCCTCCCTTTCATCAAAACTATGTAAGTGAGGTTGAGGAAACAGATGAAATAATATAGAAAGATGATATCAACATGCTGGGGGTAGATCATGATGAATTTGAAGTTCATTATGATAGAAAAAAAGGTCTATACACACCTTATGATGAAAAAAGAGATGATGATGAAAGTTATTATCAAGACATGGAAAATTTCATCATAGATTCTCAAAGAGAATATGACCTTAGAAGAAAAATCAGTCAAAAAACTCCCAACACCAAAACCTCTGACAAATCTTCACAAAAAAACACTGCAACCAAGCCTAAATTTTTCAAACAAAAGGAAAAAATAGTAGCTGTGAATTAGGATAATGGTAAAGAGAAAGGCACTCAAAACAGTGAAAAACAGAGTGCAGACCTTAGCAGTACTAACATTTCAGCTAGTACTCCTATGAAAACAATTTTTTCAAATGTAAATAGGACTAATCAACAAACAGAATTTGCTGATAGAGTGTCCGCTAATAAGGCTAAGACAAGTTCTTAAAAGAATCAAATTCCTTTCAGCCTGGAGCAAGAAATTTCCAAAATCAAAATCTCTGTTCCCTTGACTGAGTTAGCTGCCCAGAATGTATATAGGACCCAAATTTTGAAGGCTTTAAACATTGAAGATAATAATGACATAGTCAATCTTAATGATGACCAGCCAGAGCTTATTTTTGGTCCAAAGATTGAAGGTATGTATCAAGAGGGAAATTTTCCTCCCTTATATGTAAGTCTAAATGTTCATGACAATATTTTGCATAATGCTATGCATGATTTTGGCACCTCTCATAATTTAATGCCCAAAGCTGTCATGGAGAGCCTTGGTCTAGAAATCACCAGGCCTTATAAAGACCTTTACTCCTTTGATTCCAGCAGAGTAAAATGTTTAGGATTAATCAAAGACCTTTGCGTTAACTTAGCCTAGATTCCAGCCAAATGCTTAGTCATGGATATTTTTGTGGTTGATGTGCCCCAAAGTATGGAATGCTATTATCTAGGTCTTGGGGAGCTAAGTTACAAGGGACTATGCAGATGGACATGACCTATGTGACCATCGCTGTTTTCAACCAGACGAGAAGACTTTATAGGGAATCCCATATGCAATACACAGTTACAAGCCAAGACATACCACAGAACTCTCCCCTTTATTCTGTAAACACCGGCTTGGATTCATTTATCCTTTTCAATGTTGAAACTTTCAGTGAACAAGTGACCTTGTCTAATTCAACGACAGATAGAGAGGAGGAAGAAAATACCGTAGGAGTGTCAGAACAGCTTGCTGAACCTGTAAACTCTAGCAAACAAAACACAGGTCTTGAGCTACAAGTCATGCGTCCATTTCTCTTAAACCTTGAGAGTCAAGAAAAAAATCCTCAACCTAATAAAAAATCTGAGGAGTTAGGACGAGTTCAACAGTGTGCTAACCTCCAAGAACAATTTGATAACACCCTTATTGAAGAGGATAATATCCCAAATGATAAACTTGAGATTATTCCTTTGTGGAGTATGTATTTTGATGAGTCATGCACTAAAACTAATGCTGGTGTAGGTGTCTGGATCTGCAACACTGAAAACAGCCACACAGAAAGCATTTCCTGCAAATTAAACTTTCAGTGTTCTAACAACATAGCGGAATATGAATCCCTGCTTTTAGGCTTACATCTATTGAAAAAGTTAGGAGCCAAGAGAATCAAAGCGTATGGGGATTCAGAGTTAGTCATTAGGCAAGTCAATGGGGAGTATAACGCAAATCATCCCAGACTTAGGGCCTACCGAAATGATGTCATGGACCTTTTAAAAACTTTCTAGGAGTCCAAACTCATTTTTGTCCCAAGAAAAAGAAATATTGCCGCCCACAATTTAGCTTTTGCAGCTAGAACATGCTTAATTCCATATGACACCAAAGACTGCACAACTCAGATAAAATTTAGACCAGCCATTCTTGACAACGAAAAATATTGGCAAGTGTTCGATGGGGACAAACAAATAGAATACTTCATGCAATTCAGAAATGAATTCGAACTACACAGTTCGGACTCAGATTATGAAACAGAATATAGTGAAGAAATTTTTCTTGGTGAAGAAGAGTCGTCTCCTGAGCTTGCCAATATTAATCTTCTCACTAGAAAACTTAAAAACAAAACAGAATTGAATGCAGAGATAGAAACAGAGGAGTTAGAAAATCTGTACTATAAAGATGAAAGTTTGCCCAATGGTCTGGCACCTTTAGAAGAGTTGTTTGATTTTAACGATGTGGCCAGGGAGCCAAAACTGGAACCTGTAGAGACTGAAGTGGAAGAGTGCAATATAGGCAGTGAGAAAAAACCGAAAATGATTAAACTGTCTAAAACTTTACCAGCTCACATTAAACTCAAATACATAGAGTTGTTCAAAGAATTTTCTGATGTTTTTGAGTGGAGTTACGAAGATCTTAAATCCTATAACACTGAAATGATACAACACAAAATCCCTCTCAAGGAAAACCAAATACCATTCAAACAGAAACTGCAAAGAATAAACCCTGTTCAGCTGCCTCTGGTTGAGAAGGAAATTAGGAAAATCTACGATGCTGGTATTATTGTCCCTATTAGATATTCTGAGTGGGTGTCTAATCTGGTGTCAGTTAGGAAGAAAACTGGAGAGATCAGGCTTTGTATAGAATTTAGAGACTTAAACAAAGCTTCATTAAAGGACAACTACCCTTTACCCAAGATGGATCATATTTTACAAAGGGTGGTAGGCTCTAGAAGAATTTCTTTGCTTGATGGCTACTCAGGGTACAATCAGATCTTAGTTCACCCTGCTGATCAATTAAAGACATCCTTTACTACACCATGGGGCACTTTCATGTATGTGAAAATTCCCTTTGGTCTAATGAATGCTGGAGAAAATTTTCAGCGAGCCATGGACATAGCATTCTCGGAAGAACTGGGCTACTTCATCATTATATACCTTGATGATGTCATTGTGTTCTAAAAAACAGATGAAGAGAACTTAGAACACTTAAGAATTTTTTTTGAGAAATGCAGAAATTTTCGAATATATTTAAACCCTAAGAAAACACTATTCGGTCTCTAAGAAGGTAAACTCCTTGGGCACATCATTTCAGAAGAGGGTATTAAGATAGATCCCAAAAGGATTGAGGCCATATTGCAAATCTCTCCTCCTTGAAACATCAAGGAAATGCAATCTTTCATTGGAAAGATTAAATTTTTGAGAAGGTTCATCCCCAACTTAGCTGAGCTCCTTAGGAACATCACAAACATGTTGAAGAAGGAGTAAGGGGTAAAGTGAACCTTGGAAGCAAAGAAGTCCTTTGATCTGGTGAAGCAAGCGTTAACCAAAACACCGGTTCTAATAAGTCCTGATTTTTCAAAATATTTTTATATTTTTTCATTTGCATCAGAACATACCATAGCTATTTTCCTTTTACAGAAAAATCCACAAGGACAAGAGCAACCTATTGCATTCTTTAGCAAGGCTTTGAGAGATGCTCCTTTGAAGTATAACATTATGGAAAAGCAAGATTTTTATTTGGTTAAATATTTGAAAGACTTCAGAGTATACATCCTTCACTCACACATCATTGCCTTTGTCCCAAACTTAGTTGTTAAAGACATTCTAACACAGGACCCAGATGGTAAGAGAGGTAAGTGGACTGCTATTATTCTTGAATATGATGTAGAGATAAAGCCCACTAAACTCATCAAAGGCCAAGGTCTAGCTAGATTAATGGCTGAATCCAATTTTGAGGTTCTTGATATTAATATGATTAATGCTTTGGATGATCAAGAGGAAATCTCAACTCGCATTGTTGAAGACTATTTCATAAATTCCTCTTGGTATGTTGATGTTATTTATGTTTTTCTTAATTTAAATACACCTCCTAGTTTAACAAAAACAAAGGCAAGGTTCCTGAAGTTAAAAGCTATAAACTATTGCATTATGGATAGATGTCTTTATTGGAAAAATGCAAGTGGTGTATTGCTTAAATGTTTGCCTGAGTATGATGCAGAGAAGGTTAAGCACGAGTTCCATGAAGGAGAGTGTGGAGGCCATTTGTACTAGAAGACAACAACCAACAAAATTTTGAGGGCTGGTTTCTATTGGCCTAATCTTTTTCCTAATATACACAAGATGATCATTGCCTGTCATAAATGTCAACTTTTTGAAGGCAAAAGAAAGCTGCTACCTCTACCTCTACATCCAATCACTGTTGAAGCTCCTTTCCAACAGTGGGGACTTGAATTCATAGGAGAAATCCATCCACCATCTTCTGCCCAGCATAGATGGATTTTCACTGCCACAGAATATTTCACTAAGTGGATAGAAGCCATACCTTGTAGGCAAGCCAATGATTATGTTATTATAAAATTCATGGAGTCTAACATTCTCTCCAGATTTGGTTGTCCTACCAAGATCATCACTGATAATGCAGCAACATTTGGATCAAAGAAAATGGTTGAATTCTTTCACATATATTAGATAACATTGGGGAATTCTACGGCCTATTACCCTCAAGGTAATGGACTTGTAGAATCCTATAACAAGAGATTAGTTAACATAATCAAGAAACTATTGGAGGGTAACAAAAAGTCTTCGCACGCAAAGCTAGTTCATGCACTTTGGGCTGACAGATTGACTTTGAAGAAATCCATTGGTATGTCACCTTTCCAGCTTGTGTATGGTACTGATGCAATTTTTCCAACCAGTCTTGGTGTACCAGTGATGAAGTTGATTCAAGAGTTGCAAACTGAATATAATGACATGATCAGAAGAATAAATCAGACCATTCATCTTCAGCAAACCAGAGAGGAGGTTTATGACCAAGTATTGCAGAAGCAGGACATCATTAAGAAGCTTTTTGATAGAGGAACAAAGGCCAACAATTTCAACATTGGGGACAAAGTTTTGAAGTGGGACTCAAGAAGGGAAGACAAGGGCAAGCATGGAAAATTTGACATTTTATGGCTTGGCCCTTACTCTATCTATTCAGCTGCTGGTAATAATGCCTATTTCTTGCAAGAGTTGAATGGAGCAGAATTGTTTGGGGGTCCTGTCAATGGCAGGATGCTTAAGCATTACTTCTCTTGATCCATGCTATGTTCTGAAAGCCTTTTTATCTTTTTTCTCATTTTAAATACTTCACCCATCATTGCATTCAGAGTTATAAAAATCAAAAATACAAAAACAAAGAAAGAAAGAAAAGAGGGCAGATTGTAAAAAAAAGAAAGGTATAGCCCCATACCAAAAGGAGAAACAAATCTGAAAGTGTGCAAGCTCAAATGCCACTCCTAAAGAACACACTTCTAGTTATTCAAACAACATAATATTGACTAATTAGCTTTAAATTTTCTGCTGATAGGATAGTGAATTCGATTTTCCAAACTGTTTAATCTTGGCTTATCAGTAGATAGTTTAGGATACAAATTAAAGGTCCGAACATACTAAAAATATGAACCTAAGTTCCCAAAGAGAATGAATCAATTCTGTTTCAAATTCTGAGTCAAAAAAGATGTAAATCTAGTTCCAATTAGCTCAAAATATGAACTAGTTGATCAAAGAAAGAACAGCTCAAACCAAAGTCAAAATAGAGCTGTAAAAAAGATGAAGGAAAGGCTTGGAAATTTCAGATCCTAAGCCTTCCATTTTGTTTTAATTTTCTGCAAAATAAGATCTATGTGTAGATTGTTTTTTATGCCATAGATCAACAACAAGTTAGACTGTTCAATCCTAACTTGTATGATTTTAAATTTCTGTTGTAGAAATTAGAGAATAAAAATCTGTTGGACAGTTTAATCCCAACAGATAGTAGATTAGGTAGAGAATCATATGGGCTCAACTGTTTAATCTGAGTCCATGGAGAAATAAGGAGTATAAATAGATTAGATTTCCCGCTTTCAAAAGAATAAAATGTTGCGAAAGAGTTTGCCAATCCAAGTGCACTCTAATGAAGAAAAAATGTTAGATCAATAGAATTGGGTGGGTCGAAAGCTTTTTGATGAAAGATCCATTGTTTTTATGGCTGCTAACCTAATTTTAAAACACAAGAAGATCATCCCAGCAAAGGAAGGGTAGCCCAATGGATGAGGCACTGATCAGCCTCCCAGAGAATGCAAGTCTGAAATTATTGATGCCTTCAAGAAGGCACCATCTCCAAGTGGAGCCACTGTTAGCCACCTATAAAATTTGTTATACCAAAAGGTAGCTAAATCATTTTTTGGAGCCTTCAAGGAAAAAATTTTATTACAAAAAAGTGTTACCTCTTGAAGACTCTTGAAGGCCTCATGCCTCTTTCCAAAATCTTCACTGTTGTGCCCATTTTACACTCTGGAATTCTGTTAATTTCATGAGAATAGTCTGCTCCAAAATCCCTTTTTCCCCATCCTTCCACTTCCAAAACTAATCTCATTTTTACCCCTTTATTCCCCATAAAAATCCTTCATTTTCATGTTTTTCCCTTTTCCCCTTCATCAAAACCCCTTTGATAAGGTTTAAGACCCTTTCTTTGCCTTATCGAAACTCTCGAAACCCTTTGAAAACATTGAAAATTTCATAAAAAATACCATTTTGATGTTGCAGAATTAAGCCCCCTTGGGCTAAGTCACAAACCACTTCCTCATTATATGCCTTGGTGCTGAAGCCAGGCGCTAGACCCATTGGGTGCTTATCGCATTGGATTTTTCCTTTGGGAGCATTTTTAATGTTCTTTCCTCACCTCCGATTGCGATGGCCCGATCGCATAATCCTCGCCGTTGATCTCTGCGCGATCAACGGTTGTGACTCATTTCTCCCTCCGCTCTTCTTTGACCTCCGTGAGAAGATCTACACCATTGGTTGATGCCATCCAATGGCCACGCTCCTCCCCACACCCTCTGAAGCAGTAAAATCAAATACGCAGGATTTTATAATGTTGTTTCGTATTGTGCAGGTGTTTAATGGTGTTGCCCATAGGAGTTGTGAATCTCGTCCAAAGAAAGAAACCCGCTTATAGTAGAAATAAATCAGGAACGAGTTATGGAGCCACAGTTCTGAGTTTTGAACATGGATTTTAATGGGCCGTAGTGAATACAACGAATTGCGTTAGCCCTGGGTTAACCCCACAGTCAATCACTGTACAAAACCGGAGCAGTTTTGATCGCACTGCCTTTGAAAGGAAAGTTGTATTCCCCGTTTGGACGCGATCAATGCCACAGGTCGACACGTGGCCTTGAGCAATTTGGAGATACCTCCCTCCCCGTGCATTAAAGGTCGAATGTGGGCTTAGCATGATATTGATGTACGTCGTTGGATCTGAGGCCAGTTCATCGGACGGTGATCGCGCTCAAAAGAAACTCGAGGGATAGGTTAAGGTACGACGCATTTGTCAAAACATCTCCGCCGTCGATTTGATCTGCAGATCGACGACCCACAATCATTCACCCTGGTCCCCATAGCCATGATAGCAACGAGCGGTCCCACGGAACCGGTGTTCCCCGATGCCTAGTCAACATACACATCGACACCCATGCGGCAGCAACCGATTGGAGCGGGTCTTGTGAAATCAGGACATGGGGAGATTTATAGGGCAGATTTCATAAGGATTTCAGGTCACAAACACCTTGACATCAATAAGTCCCTTTTGTGACCCGAAATGGTTATACAGCTTGGTTTTATCAAAATGTTGAAGCCCGGATATATTATTTGGTAAGGGTGATTATATGGTTTTTCTGTTGTGCCGAAGAAATAAGCCGAAGGCTGGGTTTCATTTCTCACGCCTTCAGTTATTTAAAAGGAAGCCACTCATGGGTTGAATATTCCACGACTCGTCAATGATTCAAAGGCATTGATGCCTCACGAGCCCTGCGCATCACTGCACACCAACAAAATACGGTAAATCAATCAAAAATCAAAGAGTATCAGTGTCGAAGAAGGAACGCATCAGAATGGAAGATTGAAGACAAATTTACGAGGACTACGGCTAAGATTGATTATCAAAAGCCTAATCCTCCCAATTAAGACACAGTTAAAAGAAAATCCTAAGTGTTTATCAGACAGAACGCCTCCACCGCCACATCTGAAGCAAATTTATTCCTCCCAGCTACCACAGTGCCACCTGTGCCTCAAAGCATTCAAACATAGGCCGAAGTTACTAATAAAGATCATATATTTGTCTCAACGTAGCTAGAGATTTAATTTTGCAAATAAACTTAATGAAAAAATATCAGCAGAATTACTTTAATATAACACCGAGCTTCAAAAGTCAACAAAGCTCCCATCGAGCTTAATCATAGATGTAAAACAATTAATACAGACATAAAACATCTGTAAACTTCTCCATTAAGCCCCAGAAAGGTCGAGAAGTCATTAATCTGTATTAATTATCTTGGGAGATGTTTTATCAGATCCCACCTCCTCATTCTTCTATAAATACTACTGGAGAAGATGAGAGAGGGGTTGGTTGGGTTGGTTGCTGAACCTTGAAATGTAATTGAGCTTGAGACTTCTACTTGTAAATAGTGTTCACTAGCTCTTGAAGCTCTGCTTGTGATAGATAAGTTAGTCTAGGAAGTGTAGATGATTACTAAGCTAAAGCATTAGACTTAGAGCTGTAACTGGTTTGGAGCATCAATAGAATTTGATTTATGGGATCCTGGTCTATGTCGACGGTGATGTTATTTATTATTGTAAATTGTTATTTTATTTTTGTTTTCACTGTGTTCATCTTATCTTATAAAGAACAACATGCATAGAGTTAGGACCTAATGTATATCAGTACCCTTCTCTAACTTAAAATATTTATCTTCATGTTTTCTTCCAAATCTATGTTATTTAGGAATGATTTAATTCAATTTAAGCATAGGAATGCTGGCACTCCCTCGTCCTACTATATTAGCTAAATATTTTTCTTGGATGTTATTTTCATTTCATGTTAAGTAAAGATGAACTAAGGAATATATGGTGAGCCCTGGTCCTAGTTTTATCCCAAAATACTGTCTGAAATTTTCCCTTGGAATGTGTCAAAAGCTGGCTAGTTTCAAAGTACTTACCAGATCTTAGGCCATCTTGTGTTATCTTTGTGTTTGTCTTGAAAGTAACCAAGTAAAGCAGAGCTAGGAGAGGATTTGTGGTGAGCCCGGCCTGCTAGTTTCTACTCCAACAGTTGCCTTCAAGTTTCCCTCTGTTTTTGTATATTTTCTAGGGAAAGTATATCAAAGGCTAGCTATTTTCGAAGTACTTACCAGATCCTGGATTGCTTTTATGTTTTCCTTAAGTGTTTTTCAAAGGCTGGCTAGTTTCAAAGTACTTACCAGATCCTGGGCTACTCTTTTTTCTTCATTTATTTAATTCCCCTTCTTTTTGTATCATTTCATTCCATAAATCAAATTCAAAGAGATCCTTAGACATAGATGACTTGCCTCATGGACCACTCTTGAACCTGATTGTTTTAATTAAACCCTATTATGACTCCATAGCCCAATGGAATAAAACCTGCAATTATCTATCTTCTTGGCCAAAACTTGTTCTATTTTCTTGCAACTTCTCACCTTTGAAACTCTTTGAATTTATAACTTTCCACCTCAAACAGTAATCATGCTCAACCATCCAAAAACAAACAAAACTCTCGGCCTTCATAACTAGCCTAATATCATTACCCAAGAATTCAAAGGCAAATCTGTCTTTGCACTTATTGGAGAGATCCCTCTCCGAATTTAGGAGGGCTAGATCCTAGAATCCAAAAGTAGTTGAAACGATGTTGTTTCTGTGATTGGACTTTGCCAATCTTGCTAATTACAGATTCCTAACACTGTGTTAAGTGTTTCTTCTGCATCTGGGTCTATTTTGTTATGTTTTATTCAAAGATAACTAAAATGCCGCACTACAATTTTAGAAGTACATGATTTTTTGAGTACAGTAAGTATAGTTGAACTTCCGCACATGGATGAGAAGGAGATCTATAGATCCAGTTCTGAGATAGGTGATTTGGTCATCATAAAGCCAGACACAGATCTGCTTGGCTTACCTATCCTCTCTCAAGGTGTGGAAACCTGGTTCTAACACCCACCCATACTGCTTTAGGTGAGACTTTGACCTACACAAGCGAGTCACTGCCGAAAGGGCCAGTAGTATAGGGGTTTGTTGGCAAACTTTAACCTCCGAACTTGGGTCAGGACCCCTCGAGTCTACAAATGGTTCCTTTTCTAGGACTGGGAGCATTTTGAGAGAGGGATCGAGTAATGATAAGAGAGTACTAGAAGCCTGAGAGGAAGGAAATTGAAGGGTGGTTTTAAAATCAGATTCAAGAATTTGCGATAAAAGATAATTGAAACACGAGGTTAACGAAAAAAATTGGGAAGACAGGTACATTCTTACAGAAAGCTATGAAATTTTCTTTGTGAAATTTGCAATCGAGCTTCAGGAGTGGCTGGCAAGGCTTGTAGAGTCCCAGAAGTGTTGGAAGGATGAACGAGTCACTCAGTGGACTCCAGGGCTGATCCAACAGCTGGAAAGTACTGATAATACCATCACTCACACGATGGATCACTGGGTGGACAGTGTGCTAGGAGGGTTTGTGACAGAATTTTCCACTGATCAGTTCATCTCCTACTCCGATGTAGAGCAGAGATTCTTTAAAGGTTTCCAGGGCAATTTTTTGAAGACATTGCCCCTGCTGATTAAGATATTACTGTGCGAGAAGAGTATTCTATGTAGTCACACCGAGTGAATGACCTCGGATCCAGACGAGAGCATGACATGCAATGGTAAATAATATTGAACCAAACTTGAAGGGGGAAGATCTGTCTATATCCCTCTGCGAGAGACGGCTACGCAGAGCCCCCCAGCTACACTGTCGTCCAGGCTGCGCAAAGGTAATAATTCGCCCATACCACCACCTCTGCCAGGCAATGATATGGCTATGATCCTGAAACTACCTACCTTCAAGGGGGTAGAATATGAGGATATGGACCGACTTTGGTTTGTTGCAAATTTCGTATGGAATGCAAAAAATGTGGCAAGAGATACGGTGAAGACGACGTAGTTATCCCTAGCCTTCGAAGAAAGAGATTTTTACTGGTATATGCAATACATATTTCGGAACAGGAATGCATCTATTCAAGATATTAAGGATGCTCTGAAGCAACAATTCTAAAAGCCAAAATCTTACTCTTAGTTAGTAGCAGATGTGAAGGACTTCAAGCAAGGAGCTTCTGAGTCTGTATGGGAGGATGATCAAAGAATAAAGAGAGCAATCAGGGAAGGAGGATTTGAGTATGACGATCGACAACATACGGAATGGTTCATCACTATGTTTTTGCCTCACCTGCGTATACTAGTGAGTCACCAAACCTTTGAGTCACAGGAAAAAGCTGTGGAAGTCACTATGAAACTAGAAGCTGTGCCCAGAGAGGATACTTCATTAGGAGTACAACAAATTCAAGAGCAACTTGGAGCTATGCACATGGAAATTCAGAGCCTGCAAAAGGAACGAGGAAAAGGAGCCAGCACAAACCTATGGTGCATACCATGTCGGGTATCTGTCCATACGAAGCATCAGTGCCCATTATTAACATATTACATACATGCAGGAGAACCTAACCTAGTGCGTCCAGGCTCAAGTGGATCTGCATTATGGTGCGATAACTACCGCATCACAGGGCTTCACGATATGAGCCATTGCCCTCGGCTAGGATCATATGTCCCAGAACTAAAGCAATAGTGGTGCAGGTTCTGTCAGTTGGTAGGACACGATGAGTAGAACTGTCGAACTTATGATTTGATGATAGATTGAGGAAACTTGTATAGGGTACAATTAGACCCTGCATCACCTAGATCTCCCACGAGCTTTGGTGGCTCTCCAGCAAAGGGCAGGGGAGGAGATCGGGAAGAAATCGCAGGTTGAGGATGCAGAAAGATAATATTCTATAATTGCGGAGAAGTAGGGAACTTTTCTAGGGACTACCCAAATACTACACGACAATCTTGCCAATATTGCAGACAGCTGGACCATGTGATCAAAGATTTCCCAATATTAATAGCAAAAATGCAGGAAAAGCAGCCCACCCCTACGCAGAATGTGCAAAGAGTTAAAGACGAGCTAAGGAACATGGACCCAAGTGTGAAAGTCATAACATGTAGTGGGATGGCCACTCGGGGACCAAAGGAAGAGGGTGTCATGGATCCTCTAACCCGTTAAGAAGGATCAAACATGAAAAAGGGACAAGAAACAATCGCTGCAGCTAGCGAGGACTTCACTAAGGAAGAAGCAGCTACTGTGCAAGTACTAACACACCCCAAGATAGATGAGGGGATCAAGCCTTTCCTGCAGGCATGTATGAAGCTACTACATAACCCAAAGGATTTAGAGAACCTTTAGGCATTAATGAATAGCTGCACAGCGCAGCCCAATTTGACCCTAGGAACCAAGGATGTAGACAAACTATACTGATATAAAGAATGCATTGGAAGAGAAATACGGTTGACTGCACAGATTGGTGACTATGAGATGGATTAGGTTATTTTGGACCTTGGATTAGATGCGAACGTGTTACCTAAAAAAACATGGCAACGAATGGGAGAACCTAAGTTGGAATGGTCCACCATCTAGCTGTGCATGGAGAATCAACAGAAGATCATCCCTCTGGGAAGCCTTCCAAAAATCATGGTAGACATCGCGGGAGTAAAGGCCCAAGCTGACTTTGAGGTAATATAAATCATAGAAGATGCGGACCCCTACCCTGTTCTCCTAAGACTGGACTGGGCTATAGATATGGGGGGTGTTATCAATCTCAAAAACTGAATCATGGTGTTTGAAAATAATGGTACACGAGTAATAGTACCATTGGATCTTGCGAAAGGTGCGCGGTATACAGAGCCAACGCGCGATGAGGAGGAAGTAGATCAAATTTACAAGTTGACTATGTAGGAAAAATATTATATTAACCCCACGTCAGAAGGTGTACTCTGCTGGGAAAAAGGCAGTAAATACATTTCCAACTATGATGGGGAACAAGAGAATTGGCAAGGCCGGTTACATGAGGTTTCGGCTCTATAATGTCTTTGGGTCACAAGGAACTTCCGTTGCATCTCCTCCGAGGTAAGAGACCTTTCCTACTTTGGGGATTCGGGTCACACTAAGGAATTTTTGCACACATTCGAAGTAGAAGTTCCCAAGGGACGTAGGCTATGGGCCCTTAAGCTAGCCCTGCATGGAACACCTGTGCACTGGTGGGATACGTATGGGAAGGTATTATGCAATTGGGAGGAATGTCGGGATAAGATGATCTTGTGATTTGAAGCTCTAGCTATGAAACGGATCAAAAATTTCCTTGGGTCAGAAGATCCATACAGATGTTTGCCCACATGAGAAATGTAGTGGTGCGACAAAACCCCAAAAGAATGGGTCCACCTGTTTATCCATGCTCTATGATTGTGTCCAGCTGCATGGTATTTAGACACGGAGCTACATCAGTGCACTCGCCATTGGGATACTTTGCGGGATGAGTTTCTGTGAACAGTTAGGATGGTGGATGGCATAGGAGCACTCAACACAGCTCTACCGAACACTAATGCCTTGAATCAGGGTAGACCACACCTGTACATCGCATCTGAATCATGGGGAATGCAGGTACCACACATGGTTGAATAGTGCAGCCTCTGACCAACAGAAGGAAAGGATGATCCCCAAACTATTCCAAACTCGGAACTGGATGGGATGCACATGGTTTCCAAGATGTTTAGGCTGCACTTGAATCGCATTACATCACACCCTACTTTGGCTATAATTAAGGATGCAAAAGCATCACAGATGCTTCATACAAGGTCAGTATATCCGTGGGAAGGCCATAGCCTATGAACGATGGCATTCAGAACATTGAAATCTGGTAAAAAGGGAATATTACCGTTACAGAAAACAGGCAGTTGAAAATTAATGAGGCAATTTCTTGTGAGTTGTTACCGTTTACTTCATGGCAAGTTCCAAGTAAGATTCACCTTATTGTTGGACATCCACTTGCACTACAAGGGAGAAACGATAACTCCGACCAAGGTTCCATATCATATCTGTAATCTGCATGTATTGTTCTACTGCATGATTTTCTGGACCTTTATCATTTTTTTCATACCTAATCAACCGAATTTCACTTCCTGTGAGTCTCCAAATTTAGGATCCCCTCCTTACGTTGATATGGTAGCACCTAATCTCGTGGATGCTTCGGTGCTTACTAGTCCAGAGCCTACAGACATTACATTGAGGGGGTCTAGGGATGCCGAAATTGATAAGCTAATTATCCTCTGGCTCCCTGTAGGGAGAATTGACTTCGAATCATGCACGAATTGGCATCAAAGCTATATGACGGAAGTTAACGCCCCTCCCAAACCTAGGATGACCGCAGGATCTAGCCAGACGGGCTCAGAAGCAGCCACGAAAGATGTTACGCAACTGTCGTAGATCACTATAAGAGTTGACACGGTCGACTCGCAGCTTGACCTGCAAATGAAAGGGTTGACTAACAAGGATACTGCATCCCCCTGGAGTATGAAGTGGCACAGGGAGCTTGCAAAGGGGCCCGAGAAAAATCAGCGTTCCCAACACCTGGAATATGATGCAATGATCATGCTGACTGATGGTGATATTGAGAAAATCATGGATGCACTTACTTTGGCTATAGAGGATCAGTGGGAAGCCATAGAAGCACACCAAAAGGTTGTAACTGATGCCATGCGGGTTGAGCTTCATGACCTTCGGAAAAATATGGATATACTGCACCCTACGAGTAGTACCAAGCTAACTACAAATGAAAGCTATGCTTATTCATTGCCTAGCTCTGTCCTGGTCAGCGCCCACCTTCTAGTGGATACGGGGTTACAATTGGACTTGGCAAAGCTACCTTGCGAGGTGTTACAGGGTCTCCACACCGCCATGCTTCAAGAGATCCATCATCGCGATCAAACCATGCAACAACAGCTCGATGTGGCCATGCTGATCATCGCACAACACACCGTAGACATCTCACTTGCTATCTCACAGATGGCGCAGCTCGCAACAGTGGTCCACCAGCTCGGCACAAAGGGACTAGATGAGCTCCCAGCTACAGCTCTGCTCCGGGCTATAATAGAAGGCTTGGTTGCAGAACTAAAGGCATCCATAATTGAAATATAGACCCTCAAGACCCAAATCGACAGGAAAAGCACCACATTACAGGCCAATTACAGCCTGCCACACCTCTAGAGGTACAAGCCCAGCATGCTACGCTCGTAACAGAAGCTATGGAAATCATTACGGGACAACTTATCCAGGGTACTCAGTTGCTAGAGTCGGCCATGCCGCTCTGGATAGTGGTCCAGTTCAACTTGGTTCTTCAGAACATCAAATAGGAATTACAACAGAAGGAAGCCACTTTTGATCAGATCGAAGCTACCTTGCCCTCCTTAGTCCCTGCGCAGTGTCTGGAATGCTTGAAGACTAGCAACGCACTCTGAGATACAATTGAGGATCTCCGACGAATGAAGCATGCCATCAAAAAATTCTTGAATCCATGGGCCGACACTTCCCTCCAGCTATCGCAAGATACCAATGGTGCGATCTAGCGACTCAACCAGATATTAAAGCGGGTTACCGCGGCTATTGGAGGACCAACCTCCCAGAATCTTGTAGACATCGCATAGAATATTGCCGCTTAGAGTCAAGAAATATTACCTCCACTGATCACATCCATCAATGCCCTACATGTGCAGGTAGAGACCGTAGCACCACAGTGACTCGAGACGAGTCACAGGATTGTGTTGGGAGACTGTTGGAATAGGGTCTCCTGCAAGCTGCGAAACTGGTTTGATTTTGTATATTTTTTATTATAATTAGTCTAGCATAGGGGTTTTCGGGTGGGTCAAAGGCCCGAAAGCATTGTAATGGGTCAAAGGGTAGACCTAGAGTCCACAAACCACAATTTGCGGACCATAGGAAAGATTAGGCTAGATTGTTATAAATAGAGAGACATTTTGAATTATAAGGAAAGAAGATGATGAGATCTTGATGAGAATTGTGGCTTAGTAGATCTGTTTGGGTTTTTGGGGAAATGACTCCTGATGGCTCTGTGCGTGGAGATCCCAAGTCCTAGTGTGTGCAGACCCTTCTGCTGTGTGCACAGGTCAGGTTTGGGTATTGTAAGAAGGAAATGAATGATTAATGAATGAGAAAGGTTGTTGCATAGCTGAATGTATTTTTACTGTTGATGCGAATATTTGGTAGCTGCTGTGTTATGCATATTCTGTGTTAAGCTGCGAAGGTACTGTGTTAAGTTTTTCTTCTGAATCTGGGTCAGTTCTGTTATGCTTTATGCAAAGAATAATTGTAATGCTGCACTATTGTTTTAGAAGTATATGATTTGTTTAGTATAGTAAGTATAGTTGACATTAGGGGAATTTTGAGGTGTAAAATGGGCCTCCTAAGGAAATAATAAAATAACAGCTAAACCAATAAAATAATATTTATGAATTTGAAATTCACTTTTTGCACCACAATCCATGTAACCATGGTTAAATTCAATTCAAAAGTTGTACCAAAATAAAATTAATAAAAAAATTGTATTGATGTAACTATAAATAAGAATGACTTTTTCAATAAAAGGTCATTATCATTGAACAATTAATTTATTTGTCCTTTGTACTTAAATAATTTAAAATAAAATATAAATATAAATTCATAAATTCTTAATTATATAATATGTTATTAATTAAAATTTATATTATTTAAATTGTATAATAACATGTAATTAATATACTATATAAAAATAATATAATATAATAAATGTATAGGGATATGCATTGTTTCTTTCAAGAAATATGAAATGACAATAATATATTTTTATTCAAAAAATGTGAAATGACATTTATTATGAGTACTTTAGTTTGAATTTAAAAGTACTTAGAGCACTTCCATGGTTAACCATGAGTTTTTATCCACAATTGAGAATGTGACAAGTAAGTACCTTTAACTCAAGCAATGCCACCTCAACCATTAGGGATGATGTCATCCCCTAAAATGTGATTGGTTCTCATAAAGTGAATTTTGATTATACGTTTTCCTTGGGAGGCCCATTTCAGACCTCAAAATTCCCCTAATGCCTTGTGCACATGGATGCGAAGGAGATCTATAGATCCAATTTTGAGATAGGAAATCTGGTCATTATAAAGCCAGACGCAGCTCTGCTTGGCTTACCTATCCTCTCTTAGGGTGTGGAAACCTAGTTCCAGCACCCACCCATACTGCTTCGGGTGAGAGTTTGACCTGCACAAGCGGGTCACTGCCAAAAGGGCCAATAGTATAGGGGTTTGTTGGCAAACATTAGCCTTCGAACCTAGGTCAGGACCCCTCGAGCCAACGTGGGCATAGGCAAGGGCTTGCTCTGTTTGGGTGGAGGCTTCAATGGTGTTTGGCAGTTTTGCCTACACTTCAGCCTCGATGGTGTCCACTAGGATGGTCTATATTTTAGTTTCAGTAGTAGTTATCAAATTAGTTTGTATTCCAGTTTCCATGATGTTGGCTAAGTCAGTTTGCATTTTTCTTTCAATAGTATTTATTGGTTAAGTTTGAGTTCCTGCAATAGAGGTTTCTGTCTTTGGCTTCCCGGCCTTTGTTTCTTTTTTCAATTTTTTTCTTAGATATTTTACCAATTTCTTCAATCTCTTGTAGGTCCTTCTTATTTTCTCACTTTTCCTTTCATCTAAATCTTCACCTATCCTTATTTCAGTAGGTGGTAGGGGAGCAGAATTCCCCTTTTCACGGATAGCGTCTGAAATTGTGTTTTTGATTACATCTTCAGAATTTACCTCAATGTGAGGGTCCTGAATAGGAGGAGTGATGCTACCTCATGGTGACAAAGGATATGTCTCTTTGTGTGTGCTATGCTCCATGAGGACAGTCTCACCTGAATGATCATGTGATTCCAATCTCTCCTCTGCTTGTCCATCACTATACACTTCCTAATTATCGATTGGAGATAGAGCCTCATTATCTCGCAGTTCCTCTTGGTTAGGTAGGATGCTAGTGTGACCAGAGCTGCTGAGGGTGGTAGATTTATTAGAAATTTCCTCTTGCTCCCCTACTTCCAATGGGTTTCTCAATTCATAGTTTGTCCTTATTTGTCCTGGGTCTCAGGCAATTTCCTCCTCAAATTCTTGCAAGGGCGCATGGGATGGTTCTGCTTCCTCCATGAGGTTTGAGGTTACTTGGGGTGTCTTGGACCATTTTTGCTTGCTTGGCTATGAATTTTAGGTTCGATTCCTTTTCCTTCTTGGTGTATTTACCCTAGAGGGCTCAATTTCGGTTTCGTCATGGTTTACTTCTGGTTCCTGTGCCTCAGGGTTAACAAAATTATCCCAAGCTATCTGCTACCTATCTAGCTCATGAATGATGATTAGTTTCATTAACCCCTGGTGACTAACCACTGCTTGGGGATTCTTGGCTTTCGTCAATCGAACAACAGTATCATGCAATACGGAATTCAAAAAGACAGGCAATTTAATTGAAATTTTTAGTTTAAGTGCAGCTAAAAGTTTGAGATGTTGAGGTTTTACAACGTCCCGATGTCCTTTGCATGTAATAAACTTCTAGATGAATGCCGCTAGCTCCTTCCATGGATGATGTAAAGAGGCATGGTTAATCCCTCTATTTTTTCGTTCCAAAGGTTCATCGGGTCCTGATATGCTTCTACTGCTTCTCTCAAGAGGATATGCTTCTCTGCCCATCTTTCTCATTGCGCTGGTATTCTAGAAACTTCCGTGATAATTCCCTCTGTAACTGGTATATTTTGGACTTTAAATTTGGTTTTACCTTCTTGCAGATTTTGCAGAAATTTGATTGCAATTATTGTGTTGAATCCTTGTAGTCTGTGTACATATTTTAGCCATCCAGCTCGCTGGAGGATGGCACTTGTTGCCTTTATAATTGAAAATTTTGCAGGCTCGCTTCGAAGGGTATTTCCTCCCATAGTTGATATTCTCTTTTCCTCTGATTATTTTTCTTCTTGGCTCTGTTGTTTCGACTAGATGTTGTGTGCAAGTGGAAAAGAGATTGCGGCTCTATGTAGATAATCTTTATGCCTTAATTGTAGTGTTCCTCTGGTCTTATTGATGTTTCTAACGAGATCTGTGTAGGGATTTCACATGCTTGCCAAATGAAGGCCAATTACACCCCCTCTCTCGAAGAAAGGGTGCCCATGCCCTCAAGTACAGGGGAGATTTGGTCGCTTATGAATGTAGATAGGGGAATGTTAGAATTTGGTAATGATAATCTGCATGTGAAGGAACGGGCGGTTGAGTAATTACTAACATATGCAGTAAAAATGACAGATTTAGAAGTTTTCATAATTGTATCTTGTGTGGAAGTGACCGAAAAGCGAGAGGAAATAACATAGACATTATTGTAATATGATGTCCTTGCACGAATGAAAAGTTATGATAGAAGCAAGACTGAGTCAAGTAATGATTGGCATTGTCATTCCAACGTTCAAAATATGTAAACATATCTTTGTTAGTTATTCTTATGGTAGGTCATAACTATTACTAATTCGAGTAATAGCTTGTGGTTGAAAAATGGAAGAGAAGGGGTATATAAAAGAAATTGGCTATTGAATGAGCATACTTTCATACCACAAGCAGAGCCATTGCTGCTAGCAGGCATTCATAGCCTTGATAGGGTTGTTATATTAACCCGAAAAATGAGCCAAGATCCTTATGTAAGAATAGTTTTTTTTCCAGTTTTATGGAGAGATCACCATGCTAGTATGGTGACCAGATAACCATGGTGCCACTCACTAGAGTTGTAGCAAGGTGATCAAGCCGGCTCATGATGAGACCTCCTATCCTTCTAGTCATTAAGAAGGTAATTACCCTGGTGTGATGGCCATAATGGGCATTTCACTTGCTACACCCTTATGAACATCGTAGGTTGGCTCGTGATGAGACCCCCCATCCTCTCTTAAGATTTGCAGTTAAATGTAGTACTTCCTTTTGAATTGTAACATCTTGATCTATAAGGAGGTCACCGTGCTGGTGTGGTAGCCAGATAGTCACAATGCCATTCACTAGAATTGTAATAGAGGGATTAGGATGGCTTGTGATGAGACCACCTATCCTTCCAGTAAATGAGAAGGTCATTGCCCTGGTGTGGTAGCCATAATGGGCATGTCACTTGTTAAATCCCTATGATCATGGTAGTTTGGCTTGTAATGAGACCCCATATCCTCTTAAATATTTGCATGAACACATAATGATTGTTTTTTTTTTTTATACATAGAGGGAGGCTCATTGACTCCTTAAGAGTGATGGATGGTGAAAGAAGTGGAGAAAAAAACCAATACCATTAATACCCCTTGTTCCATTTCTTAATGATGTAGGCACATATTTCTTGAATAGTGCAAAAAGATTTATCATCATAAGGTCCTGTATTATATGATATCATATTTCAATTGTGGGTGACTTAGCCTTTCATTTCATGTTTGCATAATGTCAGCTTCTTGTTTAAGAATTATAGTGCCAAAGGGCCATCATATTTTTAATTTTACCATTTTCCCTCTCTCTTCCAACTACCATTCCCTACTCAAGGTTACTCAATTAAAACAATAATGGCTATTTAAGTTGGTCAGACAATAGCTGTTCAGAGATTTAGCGGTAGCTATTCAAAGATTGCTCGACATTAAAAAAATGCTCAAAAATGGTTTTTCAATTCGAATGAATAGCAATCGTTCAAAAATCAAATAGTAGTTGTTCTCGAATTGAAAAGAAAAAAGAAAAACACAGTAGTGAACAACTGTTCAGTTCGACCAAATAGCAGCCATCAAAGAAGTGAACAACAGTTGTTAAAGAATTGAATAGCAAAAATAAAAACGTGAAACAACTGTTCAATTGTGGTTGAATCAGCAGTCGTTCAAAGACTGAGTAGCAATTGTCCACAAATTGAACATCACAAATAAAAATGCCAAAAATGGTTGTTCAATTCAACTGAGCAGTAGCCGTTCAGATATTGAACAACAACTTTCCAAGAATTGAACAACAAAATTAAAAACACAGCAAAAAGTTGTTCAATTTGGTTGAACCGTGACCATTCAAAGATTGAATAGAAGCTGTTCTCAAATTGAACAGTTGTTGGAACGGGGTCTCCTAGCAAGCTACGACACCAGTCCTTTTTGGGTATTTTTGTTATATTTAGTATAGCGCAGGGGTTTTGGGGTGGGTCAAACCCTCAAAAAGCATTGTAATGGGGTTAAAGGGTAAACTAGGGGTCCAAAAACCATGGGTTGCAGATCATAGGAATGTTAAAGCTAGATTGTTATAAATAGACAGGAATTTTGGATTGTAAGAGGTAAGGATTTGATGAGATATTGATGCGATATGTTGTGCAAGAGATCTGTTGGGGTTTTTTGGGAATAGAATCCTACTGGTTTTGTGCACAGAGATCCTAGTCTAGCTTTGTGAGGACCCTGCTGCTGTGTGCGTAGGTTGGGAAGGAAATTGTAAGGGTAACGAATGAATGAATATGCAAGTTTATTGATCTGAATCTGTGAGTAATTTTGAATGGATTGCTGATAATTACTGTGTTATGCATTTCTCTATCATTGCGCTGTGAAGGTATGTATATTGAATGATTGATCTATTCTTCTTTGGTTATATCTTGCTACGAAAGTCTGTGTATTAAAGTAAACCTAGATCTTATTTGTTCGGGTATGTAATGTTGTGTTAAGGTTATGAAAAGCATATAATTGTAGATATAGTGCATGTGGATGCAATTGGACATAACTTGACCTTGCATAGAGATAATCTGAACCAAATGTAGCCCTGCTTGCCTTACCCTTCCTTTCTCAGGGTGCGGAAACCTGGTTCCAGCACCCACCCATACTACTTCGGGTGAGACTTATTAGCCACCTATAAAATTTGTTATGTCAAATGGTGGCTAGATCTTTTTTAGCCTTCAAGAAACAAATCATTTCCAAATTGTGAGTTCTTGAAGTCTTATGATGCCCTTTATCATTGGTATTAATATTTACTGTTGTTTTACTATTAGCCCTCAAGGACCTTGCTGTGTACCAAAAGAAAAAACTGTTGATGAGGATCTATTTTCCATCATCTCACTTCTCTTTTCACTCACAAAGAATTCCATTTTTCACCCTTATTCCCTTCACAAAAAATCCCCTATAAACCTTCATTTGACTTCTAAACCATTCCAAAACCTTTTTAAACCTTATGCCCCCCTTTAATTTGGTTTAAAAAACCCTTACCTCACCTATTGGGACTCACTTTTGGCCTTAAAATCTCTGTTTTTGGCCTAAAAAACACCCCTTTACACTTTTGAAATCATTAAGGCCCCGAGGGCTTATTTCTTTCAGCCCCTTCCTCCATGTGTCCTAAAGCCCCGCAATCAGGCGCTAAAATGCTTACACCTCCATGCCAAAAACCTTTTCCTCTATTTATTTTACCATTTCCAACGTTATGGTCCTGAATGAATCCGGACCATCGATCTGTAGAGATCAACGGTCGTCGAACCACCATCTTTCCGCTCATTTGCTTACCCCGCTTTCCTCTTGTTCAATAACTCTGCTTTCTTTTTTAATCTCGACTGTCCGATTGCAGGATTTGACTATCGAGACTTAACCCGATCTCACCATTTAACCCGCTACATGACAAAAATCATTTGTCACCATAGACCCCACCGAAGCTTTTAACCCCACATCTCTCTGCCTGTCACGCTCATTCCGCGCCGTCTGATCCGGAGCCTCTGATCCAATGACCAGTGATTGATATCCCGTAATTTTTGGCCTCCCCCCGTAGTGCGCTACTTCCACGCGATAAAAGTGGTTTTCAAAAGCCACGTGTTGATCTCTCTATGGTATTGCATTCATAAAGTTAATACCGCCTACCCCCCAAATGCTACGCGAAAACCATTGATGGTTTTCGGAAAACTGCTTCTTCCCAATTCGCACCAAATTCAAGTTTTAAACCTATTTTTTCGTTCTTCCATGATTTCGACCCTTTAGCTGCTGCATCCACATCATTCCTCACTGCCCCTCCACGCTCATGAGCCTCTGAAGCAGTCATCCCCGCTCCTGCAGGTTTTTATAACGGGTTTATCGTGTTTTACAAGGTTTACAAGGTGATGAATTCATACAGTCCCCACAGTCACAGTCAGGTTACATATAACACATAAAGACCATCACAGAGCCGAAGATTGCAGAGGACACTGAGAGGGTTTAATAGCATGTTTTATCAAATATTGGGGTTATTGACCCTAACATAAACCCTCCAGCGCCCCTATAGCCTGTATATTCACAAACATAAGTCAGTAGAAGTTTAAAGTGTATCAAAAAGAGATTAAAGGATTAATGCATAATATTGAAGACTTAATGCTTATATCCATTGTTTAAAAGGATAAAGGACATAGATAAAGAGCCGAAGATGATCAAGGAGGCTTAATGAAGCCTAAAGCACACATCAAGCCATATCACTGACTTAAGATCAAAATAGCATTATTTGATGGATTGTAGATTTCTGTGGTGTAGATTTTTAGAATCAAAGTTCAGAATCTCCACAGTTCTCATTTTTAAGTCTATGTTTCGAGTCTAAAAAAAGACCCATCATCAAGACAAATCTGCAAAAAAGAGAGCCAATTTGTGTTAAATAAATAGTGGAAAAATGACAAGAAAGAGAGCCGACCAGATAAAAACTTAATGCTTTAATTTCTAAATAATTTTATTTATTTATTAAAAATAACTAAAAATAAAAATAAATTAATAAATAAATGAAATTATTTAGAAATTAAAGCATTAAGTTGTTATCTGGTCGACTCTCTTTCTTGTCATTTTTCCACTATTTATTTAACACAAATTGTCTCTCTTTTTTGCAGATTTGTCCTGATGATGGGTCTTGTTTTAGACCCGAAACATAGACTTAAAAATGAGAACTGTAGAGATTCTGAGCTTTGATTCTAAAAAGAGCATTCTTTCTCCAAAGGAAGGAACAACTCACATGACCTATTCTACACTCCACCAAGCATCCTGGCAGCTATTACACTGACAAAAATTCCTAAAACTGTCAGGACAGTAGTTATGAAGGCATGGAAGACCTGCAAGCCAAACTATCCACCTTACTTATCTCAGAAGACAAAACAGAGTACCAAAAACCAGAAAGTACTTAAAAGAAACATACCTGAAGTTATTGTCAACCTGACAAAGACTTCTAAACCAGCCGAAAGGGTGCCAATAGTTAATGCAAAGCCATTATGCAGAGTGGGCATTCAAATACTTCCTCCCCTCTGTCTTAATGAATCATTTAAGTTCATATCTACCACTCCACCTCCTCATTCACCTATAAGTACTCATTGAAGGTTCGGGTGGGATTTTATTGACTGTTTGTACTGTTATTGAGGGGAAGTAGCTGAGTAGTTTGTAATATAGTAGGCTGGGAAGAGATGTTTGAACTGTAAAAATCCACTGGACTCAAAGTATGTGACTAGTTTTACACATCAATTGAACAAGCAGATTCACAGGATCCTGGTCTATATTATTGGTGATGTTTTCCTTACTGTTATTTTCTCCTTTCATGTTTTTCATACTGTCCATTATTCTCTGATAAAGAACAACAAAAATAGATTAGGACATACTGTTGGAAGTACCCTAAATCTCACTGATAAGCTTTATCTTTATTTTTTCCTCTGATTGTGTATTTTAAGGATAATTCTATATAGTATAACCAATCAATAAATGTTGGTGAGCCCATGTCTTGCTGAGTACAACTTGAACCATTGTTCTTGAGAGATATTTTCATTTCATGCTAAGTAAAATATTGAACTAGGGAAGTCTATGGTTAGCCCTATCCTCTATTTTCTTCTCCAACAGTTTGTTTTTAAAGTTTCCCCGTGAGTTGGTGTCAAACGAAGAGAAGGTTAAAAGTCTTTCTCTAATCTTAGGCGTTACTCTGTGCTTAACCTTAAATGTTTTCTACTGTCTGAAAGCGGCTATGAGAAGTGCTAGATTATTTCCCTTGAGAGTATGCTAAAATCAGGTTAGGTTAAAAGTCCTTACTTGATCTTAAGCTACCCTTTGTGTCTTTATTGAGAGTTTCCTTTGATGGCATGTCAAAAGAAGGATAGGTTAAAAGTCCTTACCTGATCTTAGGCTGGACTTTGGTTTCTTTCTTTCACCTCACTTCTTAATGTTCCATCTCACCATCTATCTAAACAAATCCTTTGGTATAGATGACTTGCCCTATGGAAACCATTGGATAGTAGTTATGCAAATAAACCCTTTTATGACTCCATAGCCCAATGGACTAATGCTTTCCTTGACCTATCTCCCCATGCTGAAACATCCTACTACTTAGTTCCTTCTTCAATTCACATAACCTTCTCAATTAATGATCTCCAACCAAACAAACAAACCAAACCCCTGTGCTTTATAACTATCTTAATACCATAAATTGACCTTAAATATATATCATTCTTTGCATTTATAGATAGATACCTCTCTGGATCCAGGAGGGCTAGATCCTAGGATCCCAAAGTGGTTTGATGTTGTCTTGTCTTTTGGTTTTTCCAATCTGGCCAAAACACAAGAACCCCAACAAGAGTGTGAACTACGCAAGAAGGTCACTGCCAAAAGGGCCAGTAGTATAGGGGTTTGTTGGAAAACCTTGCACACCGAACCTGGGTTAGGACCCCTCAAGCCAACAAATGGTTTGGTTGCCAGGACCCGAAGAGATCTGAGAAAGGGATCGGGTAATGAAAAGAGAATACTAGAAGCCTGAAAGGAAAGATATTGAGGACTGGTTTGAAAGACATATCTAGGAGTTTTCAGTAAGAGAAAACCGAAGTGAAAATTAATGGCGGAAAGGTGGAACAATAGGTACGTTCTTACTGAAAGCTACGAAATATTATTTGTAACCTTTGCAATTGAGCTTCAGGAGTGGCTGGCTAGGTTGGTAGAATTCCAGAAGTGCTGGAAGGACAAGTGAGTCATTCAGTGGACTCCCGAACTGCTCGAACAGCTGGAGAGAACCGATAACACTATTACACACACGGTGGATCACTGGGTGGATAGTGTGCTAGGAGGCATTGTGATAGAGTTTCCCATTGAGGCCAAGCGGCGATTATTCAAAGGATTCCTGGTTAATTTTCTGAGGACGTTACCATTATTGATCAAGAAGTTGTTGTGCGAAAAGAGCATTTTGTGTAGCCACACAAATTGAATGACCTCGGATCTAGATGGGAGTGCGACATGCAGTGGTAAGTATTATCAGACCAACCTGGACGGAGGAAGCACCGCCTATAGCCCAGTTAAGGAATTGACCACATCACCATCTAGGGCATGTAGGGGTAAGAACTCAACTATAACATCGTCCTTGGATAGTGATATGGCTGCGCATCTAAAACTAGCTACCTTCAGGGGGGTAGGAGATGAGGACATGGATCGATTTTGGTTTGTTGCAGACTCTATCTAGACTACGCAGAACGTGGAAAGCGATAAAATAAAAAGGGCACAACTGTCTTTAGCATTCAAAGATAGAGCTCTGGACTGGTATATGCAATATGTTGCCCAGAATGGAATTGCTTCCACTTAGGATATTAAGAATGCTCTGCAGCAACAATTTCGCAAACCAAATTCCTACTCCCAGTTAGTGGCAGACATAAAATACTTCAAACAGGGTGCGTATGAATTAGTGTGGGAGGGGGATCAATGGCTGAAGAAGGAAATTAAGGAAGGAGGGTTCAAGTATGATGATAGACAACATATGGAATGGTTCATCGCCGTGTTTTTACCTCACCTACACACACCAATGAATCAATAGACCTTTGAATCGCAGGAGAAAGTTGTAGAAGCCGCTATGAAGTTAGAAGCTGCTCCCTGGGAAGATACCTCAACCGGTGTCCAAAAGATCCAGGAATAGCTTGGAGCTATGCACCTAGAGATACAGAACCTATGAAAAGAGTGTGGAAAAGACAGCTGCACGGATCTCTAGTGTATACGTTACTGAGTGTCTGTTCATACAAAGGATCAGTGTCCTCTACTAACTGATTATATCCAAGATGGAGGACCTAGCCCACTGCGCCTAGGGGTAAGTAGGGAACCTGCCCTGTTGTGACCAGGATCAATTGGATCTGCGCTATGGTGTGATGATTTTCAGGTAGCACACCTCCACGATACGAACCATTTCCATTGGCTGGGTGCATATATCTGAGAGCTAAACCAACAATGGTATCGATTCTGTCAGTCCATAGGACATGACGAGTAGAATTTCTGAACATATGACTTGCTGATATATCGCGGGAACTTATATCGGGCGCAATCAGACCTTGTGTCACCTAGACTGACTAAAAACTTTGGAGGATCATCGGCCCAAGGTAGAGGAGGCTAGGGAGGAAGTGCAGGCCGAGGACGAGGTCAACTGATCTGTTATAATTGTGGAGAAATAGGGAACTTTGTCAGAAAATGCCCTAATCCCACCCGACCATCATGTAAATACTACAAACAACTAGACCATGAGGTAGAAGACTATCCGATCTTGATAGCCAGAATGTAAAAAGGGTTAAAACTAAGCTAAGAGAATCAGATCCAAGTGTAAAGGTCATAACACGTAGTGGATTGGACAAAAAGGGAAGAAAAGAGGTACCTCGCGAAGAACAGGCAGTACCAGCAGCCCCTGCGCAGTCTCAAAGCAAGGAAGAAAATGAGACCTTTTTGAAGGCATGTCTGAAATTACTTAGGAACCCGTAGGCTGTAAGAAAGATCTTGCCTTTAATGAACACTTGCGTAGCTCCGCCCACCTTGATCCCTGAGACCAAGGATGTGCACAAACTGTACAGCTCTAAGAAACGCATAGGGAAAGAAATGTGGCTAATTTCACAGATCGAGGACTATGAAATGGATCAGGTTATCTTGGATCCTGGATCTGATGCCAATGTTTTACCTAAGCAAACATGGAAACGAATGGGGAAGCCCAAATTGGAATGGTCCACTATCTAGCTACGCATAGCGAACCAACAGAAAATCATTCCCTTGGGTAGGTTATGAATGGTTATGGTTGACATCGCAGGGGCAAGGGTCCTAGATGACTTTGAAGTAATTGAGATAGTTGAAGATGCGGACCCCTACCCTGCGCTCCTTGGACTAGATTGGGAAATGGACATGGGAGGCATTATTAACTGAAAGAAATGAAGCATGGCGTTTGAAAGTGGAAGTACCCATGTCATAATACCTCTGGATCCCACAGAAGGTGCCTGGTATACTGAGCCTATCCACATGAAGGAAGAATTAGATCATATCTATAAGATCATTGCGCAAGATGAAGATCGGGTTAACCCCACAGATGAAGGGTTTTTCTGTTGGGAAAAGGATAGTGAATTATTTTCTGACTCTGATGAAGAGCTGGAGAATTGGCAGAGCTAGCTGCATGAGGTTTCAGCACTTCACAGCCTTCAGACCGTCAAAAGCTTCCGTCGCATCTCTACCATGGAACGAACCTTTCCTTGCCAAGAGGCCATAGATGACACTTCGAAGCCTGTGAAGCCTAAGGGGTCCATGGAATGTAGGTCTGAGGCACTACCACTAACTCGGTATGAAGCGCCTATGCAGGGACCTGTCTCCCCTACCCGGACGAAGTACTCGAGTAGGGTAATCCTACATATAGAGACTCCCTTAGCCAGACGGACCCCAAAATCGGTCGACCCACGTGGTGACCTGCTTGCGCAAAACACTCAAGGGTGAGTTTGGCCCTTGTCCAACCAGGTTATGGACCTATCTATAATCATGAATATCCAGGAGAATTTGTGGACAATTGAAGAATTAAAACACCTACGGATGTATGACGCAGTTGTCCAGCACAAAAATGCTCCTTCCACAATTGACATAAATGCTTCGAAAAGACTCCCAATCGACTTGAAGGCTCACCGTGTGTCAAACTTTCATCAAAGTACAAAAGGACCTCCAATGCATCAGCCATGCCCTGACATCACAGGGATGCGACCTTGGATACAAAGGAAGAATACCAGCTCATCTCGATTTAATGCGAAAAGACACTTACAAACGCAGGAAAAGGGTAGTAGATTATCAATATCACCATTTATGATCGAGGGTATGTGCCACATGCGAGCTAACTTGCCATTAAGTAGCTTCAATTGGGGTGCATATGGCTGGAAGATGATGGCTCGGGCTATTTATTCAACTGTCAAGCGGTATTGGCTACCTGCATTATGGTTTTTTCTACTTATCTCTATGATTCATATTGCTCGTCTCTCTGTTATGGATCCCTACTCACAGGAGGAACTGATAAGAGGGCCGAGAGACACTGAGTGCAGTAATAGGAGTGCACATGGGCTACTACCTGGGAGGATTAGCTACAAACCAAGTTCGGCAGGAACTCTACGGTATCGAGACCTGCTATAACATCTCCACCATTTCCAAGCCCCGCTCGCTAAAAGTAACATATGTTTACCCCCCGCATTGTCACTTCTGAACTGAGTTCTGGGGACATACAAGTCAACTTAGCAAAGCTTTCTACTATAGAACTACGAAGACTCTTTGCCAGCGTATTGCAATAAGTACACCACCATGGCTAAGAAAGGCGCAAGTAGTATGACCTGACCCCGGAAGAACGCACCCAGTGAATTGCCATGGTAACTAACGCCACACACATTATTCAGGAACAACTGGTGCAGGGAGCCCAATTGTTTGAAGAGGCTATGCAGCTATGGAAAAAAGCACTGCACCACCCCACGCTTCAGCATGCCCAAAGGAAATTAACGCAGGCAGAATATGCTCTAGATCAACTTCGGGCCTCTACACCTCCTCCCAACCATGCGCAGCGCCTGGCCGCCATGCACCAGATTAAGGACCTTCGTCACTCCAAGAAGATTGTGTACAAAAAGTTGAAACCATGGACTGATGCTACACTCCAACTTGCACATGATGCGCAGTCCACCATTACACACCTCCACTAGCTATTGGAACACGTTGGTCCGAATCTCGATGGGCCTACTTCTCCGACGATGGTCAATATTGTGCAACACATAGTGGCCCGAAGCAAGGAAGTGCTTCCACCCCTCCTTCGCTCCCTGGCTACCTTACACACGTAGATCGAAGGCACACCTCCAAAGTGACTCAGGACAAGTCACAAGGTTGTGTTGGGGGACTGTTGGAACGGGGTCTCCTAGCAAGCTACGAAACTGGTCCCTTTTGGATATTTTTTGTTATATTTAGTATAGCGCAGGGGTTTTGGGGTGGGTCAAAGCCTTGAAAAGCATTGTAATGGGGTTAAAGGGTAAACTAGGGGTCTGAAAACCATGGGTTGCAGACCATAGGAATGTTAAAGTTAGATTTTTATAAATAGAGAGGCATTTCAGATTGTAAGAGATATGGATTTGATGAGATATTGATGCGATTTTTTGGGGTTTTTGGGGAACGGACTCCTGCTGGCTATGTGCGCGGAGATCCTAGTCGAGCTATGTGCGGACCCTGCTACTGTGTGCGCAGCTTGGGAAGGGAATTGTAAGGGTAACAAATGAATGAATATGCAAGAATATTGGGTCTGAATCTGGGAGTAATTTTAAATGGATTGTTGATAATTATTGTGTTATGCATTTCTCTATCTTTGCGTTGCGAAGGTCTGTATATTGAATTATTGATCTATTCTACTTTGGTTATATCTTGCTGTGAAATTCTGTGTATTAAAGTAAACCTAGATCTGTTCTGTTTGGGTATGTAATGCTTTGTTAAGGTTATGAAAAGTATAGAATTGTAGATCTACTGCACGTGGATGCAATTGGACATATACTTGAACCTGCGCAGAGATAATCTGATCCGAACACACCCTTGCTTGCCTTACCCTTCCTTTCTCAGGGTGCGGAAACCTGGTTCCAGCACCCACCCATACTACTTCGGGTGAGACTATGACTTGCGCAAGCAGGTCACTGCTGAAACGACCAGTAGTATAGGGGTTTGTTGGAAAACCTTGCATACCGAACCTAGGTTAGGACCCCTCAAGCCCACAACAGAAAAAATAAAAACACCAACGAACATCTGTTTAGTTCGAGTAAACAGTAGCTGTTCAAAGATTGAACAACAGTTGTTCACAAATTAAACAACAAAGTAAAAAACTGAAATATAAATTTTAAATTTTGTTTGAATTAGTAGCTGTTCAAATACTAAATAGAAAATGTTCCTGAATTGAACAGAAAAAATAAAAACACCGTAGATGGTTGTTCAATTGAGCAGTAGCCGTTTAGAGATTGAACGGCAACTATCTATGAATTGAACAACAAAAATAAAAAGACAACCAATGGTTGTTCAATTCGATTGAATAGCAGCCGTTCAAATATTGAACAACAACTGTCTGTGAATTGAACAACAAAAGGAAAAACATAGCCAATGGTTGTTCAATTGAACAACATCCATTCAAGGATAGAACATCAACTATTTTCGAATTGAATAACAATAAAAACACAATCTTACAAGGAAAATAAATTTCAAATGGGAAGAATGTACGACAAGAGAAAAAAATTATATACATTATTTACAAGTGATGTTGTCAAACCTCTCATGTACTTGAGTTTGTGGGGTTATCATCCCCTTGCATCACAACTTGGATGGTGGGATCATTTTGTGCTTGTTGACAGAAAGATTATTTTGTGTGAGGCTTGTGATAGAGGTGTACTTTGTGCCCATTAACTCGAAATGTTGAAACAGACCCATCTATGGTGGTCAAGGTGAGGGTACCATTGCTATGTACTTCCTGAATCTCATATGGACCGAGCCACCTTGTTCGAAGTTTTCGTGGAAAGTCTTGGAATCTAGAGTCATAGAGGAGTGACCAATCTCCTTTTTGAAATACCTTCCTCTTTATTAGGTTATCGTGCCACTTGGATCGTTGTTGTTGAATGTTCGTTGTGCATTTCAGGGTAAGTAGTCGAATTTTATCCAGTTCATTTATTTGCTGGAGTCTCTTAGCTTGAGCCTCTGTTAAGTCCAATCCCACTTCCTAGGCTGTTGTCAGAGTTTTAATTTCGAACTCAATAGAGAATATAGGTTCTCCCCCAAATACTAGCTGATATGGTGAATATCCAGTGGTATTTTTCCAGGTTGTTCGATAAGCCCATAAGGCTTCTGGTAGTCTAGTGGTACAGTCTCGACGATGTGCTACTATCGTCTCGGTAAGGATTTCCTCCAGGAATTTTTTGGTGCTTTCGACTTACCCATTGGCCTACGGGTGGTAAGGAGACGTAACTCTATGGATGATATGGTGATTTATTAAGGTAGATGTGATCTTATTTCCTGTGAATTGTGCCCCCCCATTAGTTATCACTTCCCCTGGAAAGCCCTATCACACGAATAGTTCAAAGAGAAACTTAGTTACTAATTCTTCCGTGGCTCTTAACAAGGCCATTGCTTCTGCCCATTTGGTGACATAATTCGTGGCAACTAATATGTGGGATTTTTGGTTTGATGGTGGGTTCAATGGCCCAATGAAGTCCAACGCCCATCGTTCAAATGGTTCCACCACCAATTGTGGTTGTAGCAGAATTTCATCAGCTTGGCCTGGGTGGCCTATTATTTGGCAGCTATCGCAGGCCTAGACATACTTCTTTGCATCTTTGAAAATCGTAGGCCAATAATAGCCTAATTGCAACACTATATGCCCTATCCGTCGTTCTGTGAAATGGCCACCAGAACGTTCACCGTGACAGGCTCGTAAGATGTCATAGATTTTGTCTTCCCTTATGCATCTACGTATGTGCATATTGAACCCTGTATGGAATAGGTATCCTCCAGTCCATGAGAATATTGCACTGCGTTGTACAATAAATTTTCATTCTCTTGCCATTAAATGTCTGGGTAGCTTCCCCACTGCTAGATAATTTTCCACATCTGTATACCATGGTGTTTTGACCGCTACGAAAAATAGGTGTTTTTCAAAGAATTGATCGTCAACTGTTAGCGTGTCGTCTGTCTTGGGGATTCTGGACAGGAAGTATGTGACCACGTTTTCCTTCCCTAGATAGTCTTTGATCGTTATATCGAATTCCTACAACAACAATAGCCAGCGAGTTATTCTGCCATTCGTGATTGGTTTATTAGCTAAATATATAATAGTAGAGTGGTTAGTATATAGGAACACTTGATATCTAGTTATATAGTGCCTGAATTTATTGATAGCGTAAATGACATCCAAGAATTATTTTTTGGTCACTGTATAATTTAATTCGGTAGGAGTAAGGTTTTTTTTTATATAATAAATAGCATAAATCTTTCGGTCTTCTTCATGGCCAATGACTGCTCCTATTGCTGTATCAGATGCATTAGAAGAGATGTGAAAGGGAAGTTTCTAGTTAGGACCTCGCAGGATTGGTACTGTTGAAACCAGCCTCTTCAAGTCTATAAAAGCAGTGTCACATTTTCTAGTCCAATGGAATTCAATATTCCAAGCCAATGCATATAGAGGTGCAGCTATCTGCGAGATTTTTGTTATAAATATGTGATAATATCTTGCATATCCTAGAAAACTGTGTACCTCTGTTTGTGTACAAGGTGTGGCCAACAAAAGGATTACCTCTATTTTAGTCGGATCTACCTGTATTCTAGCTGCAGAAATGTAGTGACCTAGGATTACACACTCAGTCATCATTATGTGGCATTTTCGTTGCTTAGACATAGTCTAGTAGCATTACTTTTTTCTAACACTTTTTCTAGCATTTCTAGAGCTTCATCAAAGTCTTCCCCATAGGGTGTCAAATCATTCATATAGATTTCAAGTCCTTCACTCATTAAGTTAGAAAAAATGCTAATTATGGCTCTCGGAAATGTTGTTGGGGAATTACATAATTTAAACAGTAAAACTCTGTAAGCAAAAATGTCCCATGGGCAGGTAAAGGTTGTCTTATGTTGGTCTTCGGGAGATATTTGGATTTGATTGTATCTGTCGAATCCATCAAGAAAGGAGAAGAACCGTTTCCCAGCCAATGTGTCAAGGACTTGGTTAATGAAGGGAAGGGGGAAATGGTATTTCTATGTTGCCTTATTTAATTCTCTTTAATCTACATAGATTCTCCACTTCCCATTATTTTTAGGGATGACCACCAGAGGGGAGACCCATTTTCTCTCTTAAATAGGATAAATGAAATTTACATCTAACAGTTTTTGCAGCTCCTCTTTTACAATCTCTTTTAAATGCAGGTTTAATCTTCATTGGGTTTGTCTAATGGGGTTTGTTTCCCTATCAGTATAGATGTGGTGCGTGCATAGTTGTGGGTCCAAACCCTTCATGTCTTGGTAGTCCCATGCAAATGCACCTTGGTACTTCTGGAGGACTTTTATGAGTTTATTCTTTTGGTTTTCATCCAAGCTGCCGTTAATATTCAAAACCTTTCATGGCTTGATCCCAATAGGTATGTTGTTATGAACAACGGTTGTGGAGATATGTTGAGTCTCGAAGTCCGTCACAGTATCCTATTTATCTTCATGTTCGAGGACTGTTTTCAACATTTGGCATTTTAGATTTTCAGGCTTGGGTGACTGATTCATAAAGTTATTAATCACATCATCTTTAGTTTGATCCTTGAATTTTCCAAGCTTCTACTAGTGTCAGAGGTGGATGGATATTTTGCTCCCAATATGTATCAGGGTGCTTGTGAATTTTTACCATGGGCAGGCTTGGTTTGGTAGGTGGATAAATAATGATATTTTTTATAGAGTATCCTCTAGTGATAGTCATGCCACCTGCTCAACAACCTATGTAAGCATCTACTATGGCCAGCCAAGGCTGCCCAAGAATCAATGGGTGCGCTTCCATCCTATTTTTTGGATTAATGAATAAAAAATCAGCTGGGTATTCCCATGATTCCATAGAGACCATGATGTCTTGAACTATACCTTCCAGTCTGATAAAAAATCTGTCAGCTAGTTACAGAAGTGTGGTTGTAGGTTCTAAAGATGATATGCCCAGTTTTTCACAAGCTCCTATAGTTAGGATGTTAATGGCTGCCCCCAGGTCAACCAATGTGTTTGGAAATGAGTGCCAAGAAATTTGCATGGTTACAATGGGGTTTCTTGGGTCTTCATATTTTACAGGTGATTCCCTAACTAACAACAAGTCAGATAGCGTTCCTACCACATGAATGATGGGTGCAGCCATTGTTTTCTGATTTTTTTTTTCCACACAATTCTTTGAATGTCTTTACATAGATGGGAATGTCTTGGATGGCCTAGAGAAGATCAATTTTGATACAAATGTTTATTAATTCCCCCACGATTTCAAAATTTAGAGTGATTATAGGCCTGGGTAGGTTTAATCTCTCAGGAAATGGAGGCACAGTCATCCTAAGTTCTTTGGGTCTTTGTTGACCAATTGTTCCTTTATCTTAACCTGTTTCTGTTATATTCATTAGGCTAGGCTCTTTGAAGGTTTCACATTGGGACTGAGGTGGAGTTGTGGCCTCTATAGGTAATATGGTATGTCCTAATCTTAACCTAAATTCATTGCATTGTTTTTGTTCGGCATTGGGTTTTGGATTTTCTATGATCAGAATTAGTTGAACTGGTCTGTTATTGGGATTAGGATTGGGTTGGGCTGGCAATTGAGGGCGTATGGCAAGCTGCTGGTTATGCTGAATTTAGTAGAGAGCTGAAAACGTAGGTTGATTTTGGGTCCATCCTCCTATCGGCAGATTGGCCATTCCAGTGGGTTGCTTCCAGTTCCAATTGGTGTTTTGAGTAGGGTGTTTCGCCATTGGTTTTGATATGGGAAATTCTGCCAATAAGGGGGAGAGCAAGGGAAGTTCTGCCAATTACTCCCTGATGGAGGTTGCGTAGGCCAAGGTGGCCTAGGAAATGATTGGTTTGGCCAAGTTGGGAAGGAGTTTTGAGTTTGCCAAGTTGTTGGAGGGCTTTTCTAGCTAAACTGCGGCAACAGAAGGTATTGAGGCAGGTCTTGTCGTATGCCAGGTTGTGCTTGCCATTGCCGATGATGATTCATTAAATAGACTAGCTTTGTTTCTTCTTCTACTTCCTTGTAGATGGCTTTCAGCTTGGGAAGTGAAGGACACTAGTACGTGGTATGATCCTTAGTGCTGATAGCACAATTATGAACCACGTCTAAAGGACATTCCCTCTAGTTGTGCTTCTTCCGAAATCTTGGGCAAAATATGGCTAGGTTTTGTTTTGCTATAGCTTGTTTCTGTTTGGCTTGTAAAACATCAAGTTATGTTGTCAAAGTACCCAGGATGTCATTTTTGAAATTTTCTAACAGATTTCCAAATTCTGTTCTGGTTACATTACCATTGGTGCACTTAATATCCTTCTTCATAGAATCACGCCAAACAGGTCTATTGCGTGAGCTACCTTTGAGCAGCTAATACATAAGGAAATAATCTTGTTGTATTCTTCCTGGTAAATATCTCCCTTCCCCATTATGTTAAGCATCTCAAACCATTCTTCCTTCATCCTTTTAGTCATCGTGGCTTTTAAAATTTCCTTGGATAGCATGGTATATGAGGATCTTTGTAAATTGTATTGAAATCTTTCTACGTATTCCTCTAATGTTTCATTGTCTTTTGTAGACATGTTGAATATTTAGTATTTTAGGTCTTGGGTTCGACAATAGTCTTGGTATTTGGTAAGAAAAATATTCTTCATTTGATCCTAGTTGTTTATAGTTCGCGCTCCTAATCCCATGAACCAGCAGAGTGCAGTTCCTTTTAAGGTAGAGGGAAATAATTTTAGTTTCTGGCGATTGGTGGTGTATTCATATCCTCTGCATAAGACATAAAATTCAAATAGGAATGCTTCATGATATTCTATGGTTAACCCATGAAAGGTGGGGATGTTGTGCAAGGGAATGGCTTTCATAGGGGCATTGCTTGATCAACAATAGGGTATTCTAATGTTGATGTCTGCCTCTGATTCTGATTTTGATTATTTTCCATCTGATCAAAGAGGTGCCAGAAATCTTTGAAAACTTCTTGTTCTAGAGGAGAGATTCTAATAGGCTTGGGAGGTGAATGCGGTGGGGGTTTTACAACACTTCCTTGATCTGGGATCCTTAGTACTTCTATTTCAATCACTTCTTTAGGGGACTTAGGTTCTAATATTTCTATGTGAATTCCTCCACTAGTTTCTCCCCCTCCTTCTTATAGGTTTCAAAAACCTCCCTCTTTTGAAGGGTCATTACCTATATGAATGGAAGTTTATAGGCTTTGCTCAGACCCCTCTGTCTCACAGTGAATCTTGGCATAGGCTACAGATGGTGAGGCTGCTACCCGAGGGAGTGCATTAGGACTTTGAATGGAAACAGTTTTGGGATCTATAGATGACTCAGATTCAACTTTCCTAATGATTTCGTCTATATATTTTGTTCTTCCAAGGATCACTGGTCCTTTGGATTGTGAGGATGGTTGTGAATGATTTCAGATTTTTTTCTATCTTTTTCTTCTTAGACATAAAACAAGAGCACCTATACTATGGTTCTTTGTATGATTTGCTGGTGAGCGGGCTAGAGGGAAAGCATGTTGCTTGCCGGTATGAAGGTTCTTACCTCTCATTTTCAATACCCAATTCTTTCAAGCAATGGAGAAATATGAATAAAGGAGGTGAATCTTAACACCCTCCCCGGAAACGGCGCCAAAATGTTGGTGCTAAAAGAGGTGGCTTTTCATTTACAACTCTAGTGCTTTCTCATTTAACTATCAACCCGGGGTAAGTCTTTTTATTCCAAGATTTTTGGCACAATATGTGCAAGTTAGGTTGTTTAATAGATGTTCCTTGTCACTTATGAGGAATAATTTGCTAACTTCCTAAGCTTTCTTATCCTACGAGGGGTGGCTTGGATAGGTTTTTAACCTAAGATTGAGCAAAAATATTTTGCATTTATCTAATGGAAATAAATAGCAGTTTAACTGAACAGAACAACAATCTAGAGAAATCAAGGAGAAATTGAATTGAATTTGAGAATAAACTGAACAACAATGGAATTGAATGGAACGACAGTCTAACTAAGCTAAACAGTAATGGAATCCAATTGAATTAGCAGTCTAGCTAACTAAGAAGTAATGGAACAATAGTATAAGTAGCTGAGCAGTATTGGAACAACAGGATAACTAAGCTGAACAGTAATGGAATAGCAGTATAACTGAAGTGAATTAAATAAATCGTACAACAATTATTTAAGTAATTTTGCAATGGAATTCTCTTTATGACTTAATTAATCAACATTGATCGATGGTTGAACGCTTCGTTCTGCTAGAAGAATAATGCAATTCATAAAGAGAGATAATATTGAAATCAACTTATTCTATGATCTGTAACTCAAAAGCAATGGTATTAAAAGGATTAGAACTATATACTAATAATAAAATATTTCTGTAAGTCGGAAAATACGATTGCGATTGTCCTACTTCAAGAACGCAATTTATAACAATCCTGAAGAAAGAGAACTGTATTTATATTGAATGGAAATATACTTTACAACTGCTTCATATCCTTAAGCATTGGTTATGCAACTACACAGAGTATGAAAACTTGTGTGGAACTTCCATAGGTTGGGCTCAGACCACCAGAAGCCCTAGCGCAGTAAAAAATTCAAAATATTATTGTTCAAAGTTCTATATTACATCTAGTGATGTTATAAAAACACAATTAGACAAATTTTTTCTAATGTGTCTATTACAGAATGAATTTCCTCTCTTGTATTTGACTCCCCTTCTCGTCCATACTTTTCCCTTTTAAAGGCGATTTAAAAAATGTGAAAGTATTTCCCAAATGACAACCCATTGACCATGGCTGTCATTTGAGTTCTTGGACTTGAATTCATCTTTCTACCTTCTGTCGGTCGCTGGGAGTTACCAGGATTTCATATGTTTGCATCCGTTGGTTAGCTTCCATTTCCTATTGGTCCAGCCATTCTGCCTTCCTGCATGCAGAGATAAGAGAAGTCAATTTTGTTACAAAAACATCCTTTTCATCATTATTCTAATTGTTCTCATTTTCATAATCTTTCATTCTCTTTATTTTTAATATGAAGAGGAATTCCCCCAAAATTATAACATAATTTGAAGTACTCATAGGGTGAGAACATACCTTAATATGGGCCCAACATACTCCCCTACTTACCTAGCTGCATGTCCTCATGAAAACATATGATTGAGATGTAGTTGCATTAAGGAGTAGGTAGGGTAGGCCTTTTCGTTGTATGCTCTAAAGCCTTGTTTTCGTTTCACCAGTGCAAAGGTAGCGCCTGTGGCTCCTTCTAGTAATTCATAATTGTGATTATAATCCTCAAGAGGATGCCAGAGGAGAGGATTTCTCTATCTGCATCCCAACTAGGCAAGCCCCATGCTGTAGATCAGGTTGTTGTATGAAAGGAATCTGGAGGAAACAACCTTGAAATTCCTATAGCTTAATGGCTCCCTATTCTTCACATTGTTCGTGGAGGCTATCCATCTATGCTTAGTTGTTGCTAAGGCCACTTCATGAATGTCCCCAAAGTATTCTCGCATTTTCTATGATATATTTTTGGATGGGTCCTAGCCTAGTCCTCACACCATGTCTTCTCATGAATTTTTTGTGCTGGATGATCAGTTGTAGGGGTTTCTTAGGCTCCCCCCTAACCCATAAATCTAGACTATGATCTCCTTTTTGGAAGATGTCGTAGGCTTTGGCCCAACTGATCTGGATTTTAGCAAATGAAAGGAAGGCTTGCAGCTACACATCTCCTATGAAGGGGATATGGTCGCTTTTTGTGTCTTCTTCTAAGAATAATTTATGGATGTAAAGCTCACAGAAGAGGCGTTGGACCTACTCATCCTGATCGTTACAACAATGGAAAAATTCTTCTATGGTCCTGAAATTAGTGGGTTTTCCTGCCCTAACATCTTTAAATTTCAAGAGTAAATACCGTTCTATTAGGAACAAGGCATAGTTCGTTTCCGGAGCTTTGCATGATAGCGCATCATTATATAGAGAGAAAATTGTAGAGATTTGCTTCTTAGCTTGCTCCACCTACTCTTGTACGACTTTAACTTTTTTTTCTCTCCTCTAAGCTGGGAAAATGTCTCATCTTCTGTGGTGGAGAGGTCAGTGAACTTTTTTAGCAGTTCCTGATATTCTTGTAATGGTGCCACCTCCTTCCTGCACTGTGTTAGTTCATGCCACACTTGCACTAGTTCATTGCATAATTTATGGTTGGCAACTTTCTCTACTATATGGGCATAGGCAGGGGCTTCCTTTGTTTGGGTCCCCTTTTCCTCTATAACCTTCTGCTCAGTTTGGGTGGAGGCTTCGATCATGTTTTCCAGTTCTGTCTGCACTTCAGCCTCAGTTGTGTCTACTATGTTGGTATGTATTTTAGTTTCAGTAGTAGTTATCAAATTGGTTTGTATTCCAGTTTCCACGGTGTTAGCTAAGTCAGTTTGCATTTCACTTTCGACAATATTTAATGGTTCTCTTTGAGTTCCTGCAATAGATTTTTTTATCTTTGGCTTTCGGGCCCTTCTTTCTTTTTTCAGTTGTTTTCTCAGATATTTTACCAATTTCTTCAATCTCTTGCAGGTCCTTCTTAGTTTCTCACTTCTCCTTTCATCTGAATCTTTACCTGTCCTTATTTCAACAGGTGGTAGGGGAGCAGAATTCCCCTTTTCAGGGATAGCATCTAAAATGGAGTTTCTGATTACGTCTTAAGAATTTACCTCAATGTGAGGGTCCTAACTAGGAGGAGCGATGGTACCTCCTGGTGACAAAGGAGTTGTCTCTGAGTTTGTGCTTTGCTCCATAAGGACAGTGTCACCTGAATGATCATGTGATTCCAATCTCTCCTCTACCTGTCCATCACTATACACTTTGTAATTATCGATAGGAGATAGAGCCTCATCATCTCACGGTTCCTCTTTGTCAGGTAGGATGTTAGTGGGACCAGAGCAGCTAGGGGTGGCGGATTTATCAGAAAGTTCCTCTTGCTCCCCTGCTTCCAATGGGTTTCTCAATTCATAGTTTTTCCTTATTTGTCCTAGTTCTCGGGCCATTTCCTCCTCAAATTCTTGCAAGGGTGCATGGGATGGTTCTGTTTCCTCCATGAGGTTTGAGGTTCCATGGGGTGTCTTTGACCATTTTTTCCTACTTGGCTCTAATGTTGAGGTTCGGGTCCTTTTTCTTCTTGGTTTATTTACCCTGGGGGGCTCAATTTTGATTATGTTAGGGTTTAATTCTGGTTCATGTGCCTCAGGGTTAACAAAATTATCCCAAGCTATCTACTGCCTATCTAGCTCATGAATGATGATTAGTTTTATTAACCCCTGGTTACTAACCACTCCTTGGGGATTCTTGGATTTCCTCAATTGAACAACAGTATCATGCAATATGAAATTCAAATAGGCAGGAAGATTAATTGAATTTTTTTGTTTAAGTGCTGCTAAAAGTTTGAGCTGTCGAGTTTTTACCACATCCTGATGTCCTTCACATGTAATAAACTTCTGGATGAATGTCGCCAGCTCCTTCCATGGCTAGTGTTAAGAGGCAGGTTGAATCCCTCTATTTTTCATTCCAACAGTTCATCCGGGTCATGGTATGCTACTACTGCTTCTCTTAGGATGAGATGCTTCTCTGCCCATATTTTTCTTTCCACTGGTATTCCAGAAACTTCCACGATAATTCCCTTTGTAACTAGTATAGTTTGGCCTTTAACTCTGCTTTGCCCTTCCTACATATTTTGCAGAAATTTGATTGCAATTCTCGTGTTGAATCCTTGTAGTCTGTGTACATATGTCAACCATCCAGCTCGTTGGAGGATGGCACTCGCTGCCTCTGAAATTGGAAAGTTTGCAGGCTTTCTTCGAAGGGTATTTCCTCCCATAGCTGATATGCTCTTTTCCTCTAACTATTTTTCTTCTTGGCTCTGTTGTTTTGACTGGATGTTTTCTGCAAGCGGAAAAGAGATTGCAGCTCTACGTAGATAATCTTCATGCCTTAATTGTAGTGTTCCTCTTGTCTTATCGATGCGTCTAATGAGATTTTTGCAGGGATTTCACATGCTTGCCAAATTAAGGCCAATTACATCCTTTCCCTCGAAGAAAGGGTGCCCATGCCCTCAAGTACATGAGAGATTTGGTCTCTTATGAATGCAGATAGGGGAATGTCAAAAATTTGGTAATGATAATCTGCATGTGAAGGACTGGGCGATTAAGTAATTACTAACATATGCGGTAAAAAGGTCATATTTAGAAGTTTTTATAATTGTATCTTGTGCGGAACTGACTGGAAAGCGAGAGGAAATAGAATAACCATTATTGTGATATGATGTCCTTGCATGATTGAAAAGTTATGAAGGAAGCAAGACTGAGTCAAGTAATGATTGGCGTTGTCATTCCGAAGTTAAAAATATGTAAACATATCTTTGTTAGTTATTCTTATGGTAGGTCATAATTATTACTAATTCAAGTAATATATTGTGGTTGAAAAATGGAAGACAAGGTGTATATAAAAGTAATTGGCTATTGAAGGAGCATACTTTCATACCACAAGCAGAGCCACTTCTGCCAGTGGGCATTCATAGCCTCGACAGGGTTGCTATTTTATCCTTATGTAAGAATAGTTTTTTTGCCAATTTTATGGAGAGATCACCATGCTGGTATGGTGGCTAGATAACCATGGTGCCACTCACTAGAGTTGTAGCAAGGTGATCAGGTCGGCTCGTGATGAGACGTGTTGTCCTTCAAGTAATTACGAAGGTCATTACCATGGTGTGGTGGCCATAATGGGCATGTCACTTACTACACCCATATGAACATGGTAGGCTGGCTCGTGATGAGACCCCCTATCCTCTCTTAAGATTTGCATGTAAATGTAGTACTTCCTTTTGAATTGTAACATCTTGATCTATAAGGATGTCACTGTGCTGGTTTGGTAGCCAGATAGTTACAATGCCATTCACTATAATTGTAACAGATTGATCAGGTTGGCTCGTGATGAGACATCCTATCCTTCTAGTAGATGAGGAGGTCATTACGCTGGTGTGGTAGCCATAATGGGCATGTCACTTGTTAAATCCCTATGATCATGGTAGGCTGGCTCGTATTGAGACCCCCTATCCTTTTAAAGATTTGCATGAACACATAATGATTGTTTATTTATTTATTTATTTTTATACATAGAGGGAGGCTCATTGACTCCTTAAGAGTGAGGGATGGTGAAATAAGCAGAAAAAAAACCAATACCATTTGTTATCACTATAAAATTTTTTCAAACTTGGACAATTTGTATTTGTTCCTAAGTCATGGTCTTAGGATAGGGGTTAAGTCATTTTTATGTTTTTAGAGTCTAATTCATAAGGTTAGAGTTTCATCTCCATTATAAAATAAGGTCCAAAAACTTTTTTTCACATTTCAAAGGTCCCATTTCATGTTTCGGAAATCATGTGTTTAGTCAATTTGCAAAAATTTTCAAATAAGCCTGTTGGACGGATAAGTCGTTCTTACAGACAAGACAGAACTCCCAAGTGTCCTATGGATAGCTAGCAAAAAATGGACAAAAAAAACTATCTTTATCTAGATATATTGCAATTCATAATTAAATGCTATGAAGGCTTAACGATCTTACCTTTGATCCAATGCTTGCTTGTAGTAGTAGTCCTTTAGTCGCCCGAAAGAGTTGTCTTCGAAGATCTGCAATCATAAAAAAAAAAACATCAAATAGCACTTGCATAACATATATTCATAAATCATATCTATTATGGTGATCAAGGAATCCATAAATAAACCAATCAATTGACATCTTATTAAGAAAAACAGATTTATTTGTATTAACTTACATAAGGAAGAGCCTTACAACCGTGTCCGCCTTGATGTCATACAAGTCTTCTTGGGGTTTGGAACAAGTGTTTCCTTTACTCTAACCAGCCTTGCACTCTTCCAATCGAGATACATACAGGTATGTAATATTTCCCACATGAAATCTCAGATAAAAGGGTCTAAGTTTCAACAACACTTGGCCTCCAACAATAAAATTCAACCATCCATTGTCAACCCTTTGAGGCTTCCCTATGCCTCTTTTTATAGTGAAAGGGAGGAAGTTATAGCTCCATACAAGAAGGGATAGAATCCTCCTTCAAAAGGATTAGTTCCTTACATCAAGGGGTTAGCTCCTTAATGGATGGGATACATGAACCTGAAAAGAGCGAACTTTCCACCACAGGAATGTTTCTAGAAGCTTCAAAAAATGACTGAAACTGAGCTTCTAGATTTTAGTTGTGCCTTTTTAATCTCTTACTGGGGTCCACACCCTTAATGAATAAACAGTGCGTTAGGCTCCCCAGGATTTATAGCCAAAAGGTGTGTCACTGCAGGCAAAACTAAGAGAAAGTGTGGTACTAGAGTTTTAAAGACTTTTATGAGTTTTTCTCATAATTTCAAGGCTTGAATTTATGAAATTTGATATTGGAGACTTCCAAGGGAGTGATAAAAATTCATGGTGACAGATTTCAGTGTAACAAATTTCCCCCTAAAGTGTGAAATTTGAGAATATTCGAAGAGTGATGTGCTTTATGATTTCAAGGATCAGCCTATGGACACCCCAGTCGGAACCTGTAAAAACATTCAATGCAACACACACACACACACACACACACACACACACACACATATATATATCACCACTGAGGTAGGCATTCCCATACTCAGACGAAAACTAACTAAACTTGTTCTGATACAGAAATGTTTTTAATATTTCATCAATAATGTAGACACAGCATGGGTGCAGCCATCTGTAATGAATCGTCTGCTGCAAAATGAATAATAAAAATCCTCGCAGCTTGGATGGTGGAAACTAGATCCACGGTCTTGATTTCTACTTCCTCAACTAGTAATTTTTTATCCTTGTGATTAAATGTGTTGAAGTCGAACACGGTAGAAACCACTTGATTACCAGTCAATGATGTGAACTGTTAAAAAGTGTGAGAGAAACCACCAATAATGACAATGTCTCTCAAAGTACTCAGTACAATCCACGAAATGTGAATAAGTGATTTGAAGTTGAACATTTCACGAAATATTTCGATCGAAGGTCAATGATGTAACCTGTCGTTGAAGGTGAGAAACCTGCCATTAAGGCATGCAGATTTCAAGGTACTGATAGATTTTAGATCAACTTCCTAGATGATGAGCTATCATTGATAGAATGTGATCTTTCGTAAGCAAGCTCACAACACAAAACCATAGATCAAGTTTTGAAGAAATTTTTTGCAAGGACTGACTCAGGGATGGTCAACGCGAATGGAGACAATTGTTTGCAGATGAATGGTTTATTTGACTGATCTCTTGAACACATAACAACACTGCAGATGGTTTAGTGATAGTTTCCTTAAGCTAATACCCAAAAACCGGTTGAAAAATTTCAATGTGGTTTGATCAATTGATAGGCAAAGGATTTCCCAACCCAGGTGGAAGTGTGAAAAAAAGTGTCGTATTCAAGAGTGGTGTAATGCTTTTTACAAATCAAAGTGTAACAAATGAATTTGTTTTTCTCTCTTTTTCCCCACCATTTCTGGCAAGTACCTCTTTATTTTTGACAAGCTTGAGGAGGATAACATTTGCTTGTTTATAAGCTCATCCTTCGGAGGAGTCCAACTTAGTTTAAAATTGAACCCTAAGAAGGAGTGGTCCGTTCCTGTTTGTAATCAACAGGTCCTTTACTGTTAAGTTTTAATGAGTCCAGTATAGGAGAAACTCAGTGTTTTTCATTTTTAGGGAGTCAGAAGAAAAAAATTAAGAAAACTCCATGGGTGTTCTTTTTCGTAAATTTAGTCTCTTAGGCCCGAAAAAGGATAAAATAATGCAAGAGAGAACTCTATTGGCCATGATTAGTCAATGTATACCTTTTTCGTAAATAGTCCATTTCAGTCAGGAAAAGGGGTAAACTTATACTAAAGGGACGACTGTTCATTTACTTTAACGAGTTCAAATAGTCAAGTACTCGACAATCTTTTCATTTTTAGAGAGTCTGAAAAGGGCTTAAAATAGGACTCCATGGTTTCGCTTTTTCGTAAATTTTTAAAGAGCCCGAAAAAGTGATAAAAGTTTATTCTTTGTCAAAAATGACCATTTTGCCTAAAAAATCTGTTATTCTGCACAAAAACTCAAAAAATTAAACATACCTGTTTCAATAATAAAAATATTTTTAAAAACCGACTTTTTAAAGTGAAAAATAAACAAATTTAAAAGTCATCTCTTCGAAAAAAATTATAAAAAGGATTTTTTCAAGTTCATTTTTACCGTTTGAGTTTGGAGTGAAGTTTTTAGAGCTCTTGGAAAAAAACGCTTCGGCGATGATTCTGGGAAAACTGACCGTCAGAAAAGAAAACCATCTATTTTAGGTAATCCACAACCTTATTATCTTGCTTTTCATCCGTTCAAATTTTTAATTTAGGGTCAAAATTTCATTTTTGGGAGGAAAATAGGCTCAAAAATTCACCCTCGGGGGTCCGCAGGCAGGACACTATGAACCTGTGGACCCCGACATTTTCTCGCAAAGGAAAATGTCGAGGCCCCGCACTTTTAACACAAAGCCCGTGCGGAGCTACGCACTGTATCAAGTGTAAAGTGCGGGGGTGCCGTAAGGAATTTAGAAACACATCTTTGTCCTAAATTACCCAATTTTTTTGCTTCAAAATGATTTAACACTTCATTTTATTGATTCTAGGATATCTTCAATGCTCATTTGGCGAGAAAGGGAACATGAGGAGGTATATGAAGTAGCAATAATTCATAAACCAACTTTGCAAGATTTAAGGGCATGCAGGCTTTACAAATTTTGGGCTATCAGTGTCATGAGATCTCAAGTGGATCTTCTTACTTGGCTGGTAAGTAAATGGGATGTTCAGGACCAGTGTTTTGTGATTGAAGGTCACCGGCTCAAGATTGAGCTAGAAGACATCTATTTTTTGACTGGTTTGTCCAGGAGAGGTGAACCACTATCTCTATTTGGGGCTAGGCCAGGTGGCCAGTCTGTTGCCAGCCTACAATTAGAGTTCTGTAATGATGAAGCCAATCCCCAAGACAAACAGATTGACATAAAAGATATCATCCATCCCGAGCTAAAATTGATCGCTTTTACCGTCGTCAAGTTGTGCAGAAGTGTAGCTTTGCCTGTAGCCACTGGATCTCAGATGCGCATAGCAGTAGATTTATTTCGAGGCACCATATTCAACTGGTGCAAGGAAGTGTTGGAAAATTTGAAAGGCCAACTTACCAGGGCAAAGAATGGGAAGCTAAACAACTTCAGATATGGGTCCATTGTATTCACCTTTGCTCTAGAGAGGATCCCCATGTTAGCCTCGCAACATATTCCTATTGATGCTAGTCGACCTCAAGAGCCTAGGATGGTTTTTTTGGGTTGCTTTGATGGCCCGCCACAATGAGGGTGGGGAGATTGTTCGATTTCCCTCAAAATATTTTCATTGGCTAGAACACCAAATTTTTGTTATAGGGTATTTTCTTGGTACTGGCATGGATTTTCATGGTGACCGGGAAATACCCCTTCCTGCAAGAGCTCAGTGGGATGAGTCAGGTAAAAAATCTCTTTTGACATGTTCTAATTTCTAATTTTTTTTTTTTTAAATCATCCAAAACTGATAACAAAAATTTCAAATGCAAATGAGGGTCTGAGTCGACCAGCCATTCTCCACCCATTTGACTAGAGGCAAGGGGATGAAGTAGCAGCACCACCTCCAGGATCAGACTGCAGAGATCCTGACTAATTTAGAGCACCATATATAGCGGCTCACTATAGATATTCCTGAAACCACCATAGATGATATCCCGCTCCATCTACAGAGATATGTTATTGGTGTTCCTAGACCATTCAAGATATTTTTGACTAGGGTGGCACGAGCAGTAGTGTATTATCGTGATCATCACCATGGATAGTGGATGATTGACTTGTAGACTTATTTTTGTATTACTTTTTTCCGATCATAAGGTGTTTTGAGCCTATGATCGAAGACGATGTACTATTTTTTGAACACTACATATATACTATGATATACTATTACTTCCAGTTACCTATTCAATCATGTTATGGAATGTTGATTTGTTAATTTTTTATCACAAATGTTTATTTATAACATTAGAAGAAATTGAATCTACTAATGTATTTGAACTTCTTGGAATGTGTTGATATTCAATATAATCGAACTCTCGTTCCAAGAGACGAACCCTTAAAAATAATCTTAATAATACTGGATTTCTAATGGAATATACTCAATTTAACTGTAATACAATGAGTTCAGAATCTAATCTAACGATCAAACTCTGAATTCCAAATGAAATGGATTCTGATAATAATTCAATAACTGCACTATATTCGGCAATATTGTTTGTCGTTTGACCGAGACTTACCCCATGCATCAATACTAACTCGTCAGTGGGTGAGTAAATAACCCAAGCTGCAAAAGAAATGTTCCATGTACTACGACAAGCACCATCAGCAAAACCAATATACATTTGAAAGGACATCAACATCTACGATATGAAAAGTATCCAGATAAGTAGAAATATAGTAAGAGCACACTTATGCTAGGCACACGTTTCTATTCTATAGCACACCAGCTAAAAAGTAACTAATATACATAGAAGATATCCACACAAAATCAAGTGTAATATCTCTTTAGATAAATTCCATTTCTGGGTTTACCTAAAGAGACCCCATCAAAATCAATCAATTCATAGGCTCCTTCTGCAAGCTGTCGGTTGACAATGTAAGGACCATGCCACATGGGTTCAAATTTCCCAACCCCTAGTTTATCGTTGGCTTGATCATAAATCAAAACTAGGTCTCCTTCTGAAAATTTACGAGGGGTAACGCTTCTATCATATTGAGCTTTCATTCTTTTCGCATGAGCCTCGGTATCTAATGAAGCGGTGCACTGATTCTCATCTAGTTGAGCCAAGTATAAAAAATGTTTCTCCTCTTCAGAAGTGTCTAGTAGTAACTCGATGGCTAGTTGGAGTGACGGTATCTTGCATTCAATGGGTAATACCACTTCTAAACCGTAAACCAGTTGAAAAGGGGTAAAACCTGTCAATGTTTTTTCTGAAGTTCGATATGCCCAAAGTGCTGAAAAGAGCATGGTATGCCAATTTGACTTATGAATTCCAATGATTCGTTTGATCATGGTGACTAAAAATTTATTAATCGCTTCAAATAAACCATTGGTCTACGAATAATATGGTGTAGAACTGTCATGGCGCATGCCAAGCTGGTCCGTTAACTTGGTCATCATGATATTTTGAAAATGGCTCCCGTGATCAGTAATTATTGCTTGGGGTACACCAAAATGAGAAATCACATGATTGAATATGAAAGTAGCTGCAGTTTTGCCATCATCCGCAAATGTAGGCATCACCTCGGCCCATTTTGTAAAATAATCTACTGCTAGAATAATATACCCATGCACCCCGGCCGAGTGAGGGTTACGTGTAATGAAATCAATGCCCCATTTTGCAAAAGGACTGACAACAATTATAGGGTGAAGAGGAGTAGGTGGTGCACACATTTTTCAATCGAAGATTTGACATATCACATTTTCGGACTGCGTAAATACAATATTTGAATAAGGACAACCAGAAATAACCTACGCGCAATATCTTTTGGGTTGTGGCATACCCATACATATGACTGCCACATGCTCCGAAGTGACAGTCATTTAAAACCTTTTCGACTTCGTCATGAGTTATACAACGTCGAAAAACTGAATCTGCACCACGACAGTATAGTGTGTCACCAACAATATGATATTGTTGAGACTGGAAACGAATTTTTTGTCGTTGCTACCGTGAAAGCTCAGGCCGAAAAGATTAGGTCTAAAGATAAACAATAATATCTCCATACCAAGGATCAATGTTACTAATAAGAAATAATGATTCATCCACGATTGGTTGTTCCACCATAGTTTCTCTATCAGTACGTGGGAAGTCACACATAAGTTCAGCAAATATCAATGATTTCTTGGATTTGGATTTTTCAAATTCCAAATAAAACTCTTGCAAGATAAAAATCCATTTAGATTATTTTCCCCCTAGAAATTGTTTGGACAAGATATACATCATAGGTTTACAATCAGAGATCACTGTCGTTTTACGTAAAAGTATGTAGTGACGAAAAAGTTGGACAACTTGAACAGCTGCCAAGGCCAATTTCTCCACAGGTGAATATTTGATCTCAGTCAGATGAAAATTTTGACTAAGATAGTAAATCACATGTTCACTATGGAATTCATCTTCTTGAACTAAGACCATCTTTATGGTGGAATCGGAAGCGGCGAGGTACAAAAATTAATATTGGTTATAGTTGGGAGGATGCAGTAATGGTGCATGGGTCAACGCATTTTTCAAAGAATCAAAATATCTAGCAGCGACCTCATCCCAAAAGAAAGGAATGTTCTGTTTCAATAACCTAGTGAAACCTTTCGTTAACTCAACGTAGTTAGGAATGAATCGACGTAAAAAGTTTTCTTTCCCTTGCAAACTTTGGAGTTGGTGAAGAGTAGAAGGAGGAGGTAAATTGATGATTTCCTCAACCTTATAGGGGTCAAAATGAATGCTTGCCTTTGAGACAATAAATCCCAATAATCGTCTGGATTCTACGCAGAAAACACATTTGTGAGGATTCAAACGAATCTTGTAGTGCCTACATTGTATAAATATGGCCAATAAATGAGTAATATGATTTGATATACGTGAGGAATGAGCGGGAAAATCATCGAGGTAGGGCTGCACAATGTGCTTAATGTCATGAAATGCATAATACATGGGCCTTTGAAAAGTGGCGCCAGCGTTCTTAAGGCCAAAGGGTAATTTGCGATAAGAAAAAGCTCCCCATGGAAAAAATAAAGATTTTTTAGGTTGATCTGCAAGGAGTATGTTTATTTGATTGTAGCCGGAAAATCCATCCATAAACGAGAACATTTCACTTCCAGCACAATTGTCGATAATTTGATCAATGTAATGGGTTGGATAATTGTCTTTTGGAAAAGCTCGATTTATATCCCTATAATCGATACATACTCTTATTTTTCCTTGTTTTTTATTGATCGAAACAATATTAGATACCCAGTCCGTTAACGGGATCAGATAAATAAAACCTGCACGAAGTAATTTTTCAACTTTTACTTTGATAGTGGCAGCTTTTCTCGGATGAATCTGACTTAATTTCTGTCTAACAGGTTTAGCATCCAGGTATGTCTTAATTTCATGAAAAACAATTGACAGATGGATTCCTGGAATTTCTTCATATTACCTAGCAAAAATGTCACGTAATTCCTGAAATAAGGCTTTATATGCTTGAATTTATTCAGGCGTACAAGAAGCACCTATGTTAATTTTTTAAATAATTCCAAGTTTTATTGAAATGTCAAGAGGAACTGTCGTAGAAATATTTTCAAAATTCAATTTAGAATTCGAATGTGAGAGAGGATTTTGAGGTTATTTGACGTAATCAGTGGTAAAAATAGAGGAAAAATCACTCTCAAAATGATCGAGATTAGGTAAAAACGAAGACCTATTGTGAAGATCTTCCCATGGTAACTAATCTACCGACAAGAATTCACGGATATGTTCATCAATATCGAAAACTTGTTGAGCAGGATCTGTAATTGGTGTCGAAGCTAAACTCGATATTGAAAGAGTCATAATTTATCACATTCACTGGATCAGATTCATTTGAAGGAGTATCAGAAAATGACTGTACATGCTGATATGTTAACTCAAAAGGACTCAAAGGCATTGGGCCCTCGAAAGAATCCAATTATGATTCTGAAGGTACTTTCCAAGGATCATAAAAGGGAATAGTACTTGATGTAATCATATTGATATTAGCAATATGATTTTGTACGTTGGGAGGAGGGAGGGAAAAAGTTCCCAGTAAAGTTGAATCTTTAATCAAACCTACTTTGACATCCTTATAAGAGATAGTCGGTTTTCCGATATGTTGAATGCTATCAGTAGAGGCTGGGTCGGATGAATAATATGATTGTTGATCTATCTTAACGATCTTTCCTTTATGAGGAAACATTATGAGGTGAAAGATCAATGATACAACAGCCGCCATGGCGTAAGATCAACTACGACCCAGGAGAAGGTTGTAATCCAGAGGGGCATCAACCACTTCCACATCTAGATTAACCATTTTTCCTTCAACCTCTTTTGGTAGATCTTGTAAAATACCATATGACTGAAAACCTCTTCCATCAAAAGCTTTGAGAATAGTTGGTGATTGGTTAATTTTTGGAGAACCAAGTGATTTCCAACATTTTAACGACATTATACACATAGAAGCCCCTTCATCAACAACAGTACGAAAGATACACTTTTTTTTTACTATTACTGGAATGTGAAACGCCATTTGATGAGGTAGGCGGAGTGTAAAATTCTCCAAATTGAAGATCACAAGGTTTGAATCCTAGAGATCTATAGCTCCTAAGGCTGACAAAAGAAATTTTCTTTGGGGAGGGCATGATTGCAATACTTCCAAATCCAACATCGCTAAAGGGGAAATTGCCAAATCTTCAACAATATTGTAATTCTGAGCAGCTGTTGCATGTGGATTGAAAGATGATTTACGAAGTACACCTTTTGCAGGTGGTTTAATCACTAATTCAAGATTTTTTTTCTCGATCTGTAATGGATCAGAAACTGAGGGAGATGTAGTTGATGCAGAATTGGATTTTTCTGCTGCTTTACCAATATTTTTACTACCATAATCTTGTGATCGAGTCGCAACCATGAAAATATCCTCAACTGGATTGGAGGAAGATCTAACCATGTTACTATATTGAGTGGGAAAGGGATCCTTCAAGACAGTAGGTATAGGTGAACCCTTAACGAATTTTGATACCTTAGCTCTATGTGGGCACTCTTTTGTAAAATGATCCTGGTCACAGATGAGACAAGGATATCGAGCTTTGCGTTTTTCGTCATTTGGTTCAGTTGTATCATTTTTCTCTTTTGAATATTTTTTCTTTTTATTATTACCTTTATTCTTACCACTAGTTTTAGATTTGGTCGTAGATGTCTCTACAACATGGATATCGGCAGAAGCTTCTAGGGAAGAATCTCCTTTGGGTGAATCAGGTAAAGTGATAATAGGAGAAGTAGTCTTGGAAGACTTCTTCTTACTTTTATCAGTACTAACAAAACCAATTACACCATCAGCAACATGAGAGACAGAAGGAGTTACAGTTAACTGACATGGTCTTGGTAAATCGGGGATTTTATCATACAAAGTACCTGACTGAGTATAGACAAGGTCAAGGTACCGAGCTTGAGCAATAACTTGTTCTTCCATAACAATGCATCCTTTGGCCACATCTTTAGTAATTTTGGGCAATAATGATTTAATAAACCATTCAGCCAAAATTTGATCAGGAATAAAGACTTTCACTAAACGCCTTCTACGTCTCCATTCATGAATGTGATCAGATATGTACATAGATGTAGATTGTTTTAATGAAGTCAACAATTTTGTGCCATTGTCGTATCTAACAGGCAACTGAAAATTAGTTAAGAAAGCAGTAGCTAGTGCATTAAAATTATTAAAAGAGCTGTGTGGTAACTCAATGTACCATTTTGAAGCTAGACCAATGAGAGTTCTTTGAAAAAGACGTAAATGAATCAAATCATCCACTAGTGAATTGGATGCGTACTAGAGGTGATAAGTCATAACGTGATTAGATGGGTCCTCTCCTGACTTACCTTCAAATTTCGGAATATCATTGGGCAACTTGTTAGGCATCAGTGGCTAATATGGAAGATAAAAAATGGGATCGTTCGTAAGGCGCGACAAATCTGGTAAATCTAAAGTTTCAATGAATGGTAACTGATGGTTAGGGTCTTGATAACGTTGAGTGATCAAACTAGTGTGAGGAGGAGTATAGCTAGGATATCCTAGAATTGGATGTGCATTTGGAATCGTGAAACCTCCTCGGTAACCAGGATTAACAAGACCATACTGGGGTTGTTGAGGTATTTGATAAGTATACCCAGGGTACGGCTGATACTGATATGCTGGATTTTTTGTAGTTTGACCGATTTGATACTCTCCCTGGTATGGTTGATAAGTGAACTGTGGTTGACTAGAGACAATCATAATAGTACCAGCTTGTCCCATAGGCATCTAAACCGTATTCTGAATTGTAGGTCCTGACTGTGGTACAAAGGCTTAAGGAATTTACACTGATGCAGGGATAGAAGAAATCAGAGCTACAGGTACTCTAGAAATAGGTGTTGTAGGTTGAACATAAGTTGTAGTAGTTGTAGCAGTTTGAGGCGGAGTCTGAGGTGTACTAGGCCCAGGCTATTGAACAGAACTTGGTGCAGGGATTTGAACAGTAGGCTGGACAGGTTGCTGGGTTGGACCAAAAAATAAAGGCTATCCAGGTTGATTAGGTAACTGCACATTAGGTTGCATAGTATGTTGAATTTGCGATGGATTCCACACCATGTTCATTCTGGGGTATCGACCTGTAGAAGGTTGTGAATATGAAGGACCATAACCTGGTCGAACGTAGGGTTGATAATTAAGTGGTAAATTTCCAGCTCCTTGTAAAAATGATTGACCGGAAGGTGGTTGGAAACCTTGAGTTGGGTACTGACCTTGAGGTTGATAACCTTGAGGCATGTACTGAATCTGAGGTTGATAAGGACCTTGAGGAATATACTGAGTCGGGGGTTGACCTTGGGGTATGTACTGTCCTTGAGGTTGATAACCTTGAGGTATGTACTGTCCTTGAGGTTGTTCTCCAGGTAAATAATACTGTCCTACAGTTTGTCCTGGTAAAAAATTACCTTGAGGTTGCCCGCCAGGCAGTAACTGACTACCTTGAGGTTCCCCCCCAAGCGGTAACTGACTACCTTGAGGTTGAGGATTTGGAATATTACCAGACATCATAAAAATCTGCTCTACATTCAATGTTTCAGTTTTAGCTCCATTTGTACCAGTTGATAACATTTGTTCAATTGGTCGAGGAGTTGCTCCTAAGAAAGTACTAGAGACTGACTGGTACCCCGAAGGAATAGAAGGAAAACTGTATAAAAATGTTTCCGGTGATTGAGAAAACATAGATGACTCACCTGACATAATTGATGAAGGATAATAACCTCTTGGTGTAGGATGAAAAGGAATTCGGGGTGGTAAAAAACTATGACCCAGGTTTTCAAAAAAATCTGTCAATGATAAATACCAAGTGTCACTTCTAAAAGGACTGTAGAATATAGATTAATGCTCCCTAAGATTCAAAGTCTGTTGGGTTTCGGGAAGAGTTAATTCTTCGTCTGGACCGACAAGTTCTTCAATGGAAATGAGGTCAAAAGGAAGATTTTCAGTAATGATATGTCTTACCCTAGGTGAACCAGGATCACTAGAAGTCGGAGTAACAAATCTTGACATTGGTTCCAAAACAGCAGGTTCAATATCAAGTTCAGAAATTTCAGGTTCTTTAGCTAATTCACTGGAAGGAGAAATACTACTAGTAAGTTCGGAAACTGAAATCGGCTCTTGAATATGTTTTGTTGTTTTTAATTTATAATCAAGATGAACAACTATAGATGAGTCTCCTACTTTTGTTGATCTAATTCTACTATTAGTAGGCGATACTAGAGCTCTCAGCCCTTCAAGTTGGCTTGGTGTATACTCAGGGGGCTTCCCCTAAAGTCTACACGATTTTCTTGGTAATTCAACCACGATTAAAAATTATTAATCACACGCAATCAAATGAAAATTTCAATAAAAACTTTTATAGTCACTAAGAAAACAAAAAAATGAATCACACGCCTAAAAATCTAGAAGATCAAACCACACACAAACAGTAACTTCCCACACTAAAAACACTAATTGGTGATGAAATCCAAAATTGTAGTATTTAATGCAGAAAGGGTGGTTGGAACAATTACCCCGAAAACCTGCTTAATGAAACAGATCGGTGCAAGTTTCTCGACTTAAACCATCTCCAGTGAAGATAACCCTCTGGAGAGTCCAAGTGAGTCTAGTCGACGTCTGCTCCAGGTACAGTGGGATCTTTCCTCCACCGTCACCTTAGGAAAAAACCATAATATTATGGTCACTATGGTTACTAACAAGAACTAATATACCTAGGGGAATAGTCAATGGTCTGACATACGCCCAAGGGTAGAGTAATAAAGCTCAATCCCCTTGAAGGCTCCTTGACATAATACAAGGTATACTGACAAGTGACCCCAGGCTCCTCAACAATGGTCTATCCGAGGTTTACCGTTGTTAATATGCGCATATCTTCTATCGTTCCCAATGAGATAGAATTGATTATCCCACTAGTTCAAATATGACCTCGTGCTTGAATCCTTTAAGAGGAGCTTCCGAGAGCATAGAAGCGACTATTGGATTTTTTCCTACCGCAAGATCAACTACTTGTTTGTTTTAACTCTCTTGGAGAGTTAATTACTCCCTATTCCAAGACACTAGCCTAAGCTATATTAGTGAAAAGAGCCCTAGAAATATAAAATTTACTAGATTAATTTTAAATTAAGCATTGATTTTAAAAATTTGTTTCTTAGGACAATATGCGTGAAAGTGAAATGGATGATATGTAGTGACCCAACTCAAAACATACTACAAATGTATCTAAAATGAGAAACAATCCATTTTCTTTCAATGAATTCTAGCTAAAGGAAGAGTTGAGAAATGCAATCTTTTATAAACAAATATTTCCTTCAAACAAGAATAAATGAAAAGAAATCTAATTTCAATGAGAACTCAAAATGATCTATGCTCAATAAGAAATCCCTTTTATTCAAGATCGAAACTGCAAACCAAGTTTTTCTTCAAAAGACAGTACAATTTCTAGAAAAGCACTCAAAGCTAAAAAAATTAATATTGAGATCTAAAAATTCTAAGACTAAATCTGAATTAAAACTTCAAATATTTTAAGGATGTATTACTTAGCTTGTAATCTAACTAAGAAATTCTTTGCTTGAATCAGAAAGAACTCGAAAAAACATCCAATTTTTGTTTTTTAAGTGAAATTCCAACTTATTAACAAAAATTTTAAAAGATTTGCAAATTAGAAAAATTGAATCTAAATCTCATAAAACAATTTCTACTGTGATGTCAGACTCAGCAAGAAGACAAGGGAATACCAGTGATCTGAAGGTATACCAAGGTTTCTAATCTTTGAGCAGGATGCAAGACAAAGCAGAAATCATTATAACATGCAGATCTTTCAGAAAATCATTCAAAACTAAAAATGCTGAAATAAACTCTTAACCAAGGCTTTTTGACAGATGACATAGGTCTGTGTAATCACTGAGAGTCTAAAAAACTAATCCAGAAAATATTATTTTAGGATTTTTCAAAAGCTTCACAGGGTTCGCAGGATTCAGTGCAAACTAGTGCGGTCCCACACTGTGGGTACAGGAAAAGTGCGGAACTGTCCGCACTGTGGGTAAAAGAAATGAGCAGACACAAGAAAAATAGAGAAAAAAAAAATTCTCAAACATTTCTCAGGGATTCTATAGGGATTAACTACCCAAGCCAGTATAAATCACTCAAAATCAGAAAAATCAATTCTTAAGTCAGAAATTAAAGAAATCAAAGCTCAAAATCCTTCCCCGGCAGAGTCGCCATTTTGTTGGATGGATAAGTCATTCTTGCGGACAAGAGAAACCTCCCAAGTGTCCTACAGACAACTAGCAACAAATGGACAAACAAAACTATCTTTCTCTAGATATATTGCGATTCATATTTAAATGTTATGAAGGTTTAACGATCTTACCTTTGATCCAATGCTTTTTTGTAGTAATAGTCCTTCAGTCGCCCGAAAGAGTTGTCTTTGAAGATCTGCAATCATAAAAAAACAAACATCAAATATCACTTGCATCACATATATTCATAAATCATATCTATTATGGTGATCAAGGAATCCATAAAATAAACCAATCAATTGATAGCTTATTGAGAAAAACGAATTTATTTGTATTAACTTAAATAAGGAAGAGCCTTACACCCGTGTCTGCCTTGATGTCATACAGGTCTTCCTGGGGTCTAGAACAAGTGTTTCCTTTACTCTAACCAGCCTTGCACTCTTCCAACCGAGATACATACATGTATGTAATCTTTCCCACATGCAATCTCAGCTAAAAGGGTCTAAGTTTCAAAAGAACTTCGCCTCCAACAATACTAAAACTTCAACTCATCCATTGTCAACCCTTTGAGGCTACCCTATGCCTCTTTTTATAGTGAAAGAGAGGAACTTACAGCGCCATACAAGAAGGAATAGAATCCTTCTTCAAAGGGATTAGTTCCTTACATCAAGGGGTTAGCTCCTTAATGGATGGGATACATGAACTTGAAAAGAGTGGATTTTCCACCGCATGAATGTTTCTAGAACCTTCCAAAAATGACTCAAACTAAGCTTCTATATTTTACTTGTGCCTTTTTAATATTTTACAGGGGTCCACACCCTTAATGAATAAATAGTGCATTAGGCTCCGCAGGATTTATAGCCAAAAGGTGCGACACCACAGGCAAAACTAAGAGAAAGTGCAGTACCAGATATTTAAAGACTTTTATGAGCTTTTCTCTTAATTTCAAGGCTTGAATTTAGGAACTTTGATATTGTAGACTTCCAAGGGAGTACTAAAATGTCATGTCGACAAATTTAAGTTTAACAAAGCCACGAAACCACGTTTTCGTAGCGCAGATAGTGTAAAAAACTACTTTTGCGCTACGAAAACACTGGTCTTTTCGTAGCGAAAAACCATGAAATACACTATGTGCACTACGAAATAGGGGATTCGTAACCAATCTTGTCAAACTGTCAAATCCATAAAATTTCATTAAAGTTTCATGAGTAGTTGTCAGTCCACGAATCCTTTCTCCCACATGCAACCATTCACAATCATGATGAGATTCGTTAGGGGTAATTTATCATTATTTCATTTTAAATTTTGAAAGGGGATGGTTTTCCTTGGTTATATTTTCTCATGCAAAGAAGCAATATATACATGCCCTTTCGAATGGTAAGCTCATGGTAAATTGAAACCCAAGCTTCCTTCATCTTGAAATCAAGCTAGGTAGAGTTCCTAATCAAGTGAGGTTGTTTTCGAATGCTAAAGCTTATGTTTGTAGGAAACTAATAGAAGGATTAAAAGGAAGGTTTAAGATCTTGAAATACAGCTAGCAAATCCTGAGGATCAACCACAACAAAAATGAGTGTAAACAATAAGTGACATCTCCTAACACATTTTTGGGGTTATGTGGAAAGATTTCATTTTTGAAAGCAGTTCAGAGTTGATTTTTGTTGATTATGAGAGCTTATATATAACTGGAAGGATGGAAGTAAATGTTTGAAACTTAAAATTTTGGAAAAAGCTGTGAAAATAGACACAGCAGTTTCGTAGTGCACTACGAAACTGCTGTAGGTGTGATGCATAGAAGTTTAGTAGCGCGCTACGAAACTGTTGTAGGATGCAGTTTGAACAATTTGGCAAGGTTTCAAGGGGTGAAAGGGATTTTTTTAAAAACCATGATGCTGTTGAAGAATGTATAAATATCACAAGTGAAGATCCAATGGAAATACACAGAAAAATGAAGGTTCCAAGTGAATTTTTCAAAGGTAAAGTTCTGCGCTATGAAAACAGTGGACATTTTTGTAACGTAGCAATGTTAACAATTTTGGCACTCCTTAAAAAGTTTGGTTTGGGCATAGCTGGAAGGGCGAAGTCACATGAGTTTAATAAGACATTGCCACATGTTTTTGAGCACAAGTTGGTCGGTAGATGGTTTGAAGAAACATAAATGAAGCACAATAGCTATTTTGCAGGGAGCATGTTCCTATCTTTCAGGGCAGATAAGAAGCAAATCAATATAGTCTAACAACAAGGATATGGACATCATCAAGGTCGAAGTTTAGGAGGAGCAATTTTCAGATAGAATATTTAATGTTTATATAAGGCTATTAAGTTATAATAAAGAGTTTTAATCCTAGTTGTATTAGGAATCTAAAACAGACAGTTTAACTATTAGATGTAATTAAAAGTTTGTTTTAGCAATTGATAGGTGTCAAGCTAGCAAATTTGAATTTTTATCAAGTGTTTGGAGAGAATACAAGAATGTAATGATGACTCTATAAGAGACAAGACATCGAATTGCATAAGGGTTGGAAAATTTTATCAGAACAGTCGACTTTTGTAAATACTTTGGAGGTGCTGATATATACAGAAGAAATTTAACTTTTCTGAAACTGAGATTCTTAGTGTACTTCAGTGAGCTTTATCTTCTATCATGCATTTTACTTCCATAGTTTTGATGCTTATTACTCAGAATTCATGGGAACATGCTTTGACTTCCTTTAAGTGTTAATTTATGGTGAATTGAATTATTAGGTCCTATCTGTAGATGGTTTTATTCAATGTTTGATACTTATCACTCAGAATTCATGGTCATTCATGCTCTAACTTCCTTTAAGTGTTAAGCTTGGATAAATCTCTGTTAAATGCTCTCCTTTAAATACCTTGATGTATCATTACTCAGAATTCATGAACACATGCTTTGACTTCCTTTGAACTTCAAGATATTGAGACTTTCCTGAATGTGTCACCCTTTCATTGAAGTAATTACAAGCCTCAGTTTTATAAGAAGAGCTATTTTGTTATCTTATCCTTATAACTGACTCCATAGCTCAGTGGTAGCTTGTCTTCATCTTTCAACGTACAAACATGCAAAACCAAAAACCATAGAGTTAGCTATCTATGTTTATACAAAATCATTAACCCTTGAGAGAGCCCTCTCAGGCTGAGGAGGCTAAGCCTTAGCTAAAAGTTTGGTTTGAAATAGTTACACTGGGGTAGTCTGATCAGCAGCCTATCAGGGTCCTATTTTTGTGATAACACCATTAATACCCCTTGTTCCATTTCTTCATGCTGTAGGGACATATTACTCGAATAGTGAAAAAATATATATCATCATAAGGTCCTGTATTGTATGATATCATATTTGAACTATGGGTGACTTAGCCTTTCATTTCATGTGTGCATAGTGTTAGTTTCCTGTTTAAGAATTATAATGCCAAAGAGCCATCATATTTGTAATTTTACCATTTTCCCTCTCTCTTCCAACTGCCATTCCCTACTCAAGGTTACTCAATTACAAAAAGAATGGCTATTTAATTTGGTCGAATAGAAATTGTTCATAGATTGAGAAGCAATTGTTCAAATATTGTTGGGCATTAAAAAAATGATAAAAAATGGTTGTTCAATTCGAATGAACAACAGCCATTCAAATATCGAACAACAAATGTTCCCAAATTTAACAAAAAAAATAAAAACACAGCAGTGAGCACCTGTTTAGGTTGACCGAACAGTAGCCATCGAAGAAGTGAAGATCAGTTGTTCAAGAATTGAACAACAAAATTAAAAACGTGAAATAGCTGTTCAACTGTGGTTGAATCGACAGCCGTTCAAAGAGTGAACAACCGTTGTCCACAAATTTAACAACACAAATCAAAACACCAAAAATGGCTCTTCAATTCGACTGAGTAGTAACCATTCAGAGACTGAACAACAACTATCCAAGAATTGAACAAAAAAAGAAAAAACACAGCAAAATGATGATCAATTTGGTTGAACCGTGCCCGTTCAAAGATTGAACAGTAGCTATTCTCGAATTGAACAGAAAAAATAAAAACACCAATGAACAACTATTCAGTTCGACTAAATAGCAGCCATTCAAATATTGAACAATAGATGTTCACACATTTAACAGAAAAGTAAAAAAATTAAAAATGATTGTTCAATTTTGGTTGAATCAGCGATTGTTCAAAGACTGAACAATAGTTGTTCTCAAATTGAACAACAATAAATAAAAAAACCACAGATGGTTGTTCAATTGAGCAGTAGCCATTTAGAAATTGAACGACAATTGTCTGTGAATTGAATAGCAAAAAGAAAAACACAGCTAGTGGCTATTCAATTCAACTAAACAGTAGTCGTTCAAATATTGAATAACAACTGTCCGCAAATCGAACAACAAAAATAAAAAACACAGCAAATGGACATTTCTTCAATTGAACAACAACCATTCAAGGATATAAAAACAGTTGTTTTTGAATTGAATAGAAATAAAAACACAATCTTACAAGGAGAATAAATTGCAAATGGGAAGAACGTACGACAAGACAACATTTATATACATTATTTACAAGTGATGTTGTCAAACCTCTCATGTACTTGAGTTTGTGGGGTTATCACCCCCTCGCATCACAACTTGGATGGTGGGATCGTTTCGTGCTTGTTGACAGAAATATTCTTTCATGAGAGGTTTGCGATAGAGGTGTACTCTATTTCTGTTAACTCTAAATGTTGAACCAGACCCATCTATGGTGGTTAAGGTGAGGGTACCATTGGTATGTACTTTCTGAATCTCATATGGACCGAGCCACCTTGTTCGCAGTTTTCCTGGAAAGTCTTCGAATCTGGAGTCATATAGGAGTGTCCAATATCCTTTTTGAAATACCTTCCTCTTTATTAGGTTGTCGTGCCACTTGGCTCACTGTTGTAGAATGATCATTGTGCGTTGCAGGGCAAGAAGTCGAATTTTGTCCAGTTCATTTATTTGTTGGAGTCTCTTAGCTTGAGCTTCTGTTAAGTCCAATCCCACTTCCTGGGCTATTCTCAGAGTTTTAATTTCGAACTCAATTGGGAAGATAGGTTCTCTACCAAATACTAGCTGAAACGGAGAATATCCAGTGGTATTTCACCAGGTTGTTCAATAAGCCCATAAGGCTTCTGGTAGTCTAGTGGTCCAAGTCTTGGCAGTGTGCTGCTACCGTCTTGGTAAGGATTTCCTCCAGGACTTTGTTGGTTCTTTCGAATTTCCCATTGGCCTGCGGGTGATAAGGAGATGTAACTCTGTGGATGATATGGTGATTTCTTAAAGTAGATGGGGTCTTATTGCCTATGAATTGCGCCCCTCCATTGGTTATCACTTCCCTTGGAAAGCCGTATCGCACAAATAGTTCAAAGATAAACTTAATTACTGATTCTTCTGTGGCTCTTGACAAGGCCACTGCTTCTACCCATTTGGTGACATAATCCATGGAAACTAATATGTGGGCTTTCTAGTTTGATGGTGGGTTGAATGGCCCAACGAAGTCCAACTCCCATCGTTCAAATGGTTCCACCACCAATTGTGGTTGTAGCGGAATTTCATTAGCTTGTCCTGGGCGGCCTATCCTTTGGAATCTATCACAGGCTTGGACATACTTATTTGCATCTTTGAAAATCGTAGGCCAATAATAGCCTAATTGCAACAATTTATGCCCTGTCCGTCGTTCTGCGAAATGGCCACCACAGGGTTCATCGTGACAGGCTCGTAAGACGTCATATATTTTATCTTTCCTTATACATTTGTGTATGTGAATATCGGCCCCTGTATGGAATAGGTATCCTCCAATCCAAGGGAATCTTGTGCTGCACTCTATAATCAATATTCCTTCTCTCGTCATTAAATGTCTAAGTAGCTTCCCCACTACCAGATAATTTGCCACATCTTCATACCATGGTGTTTTGACCTCTACAGCAAACAGGTGTTCGTGATGGAATTTATCATCAACTATTAGTGTGTCCTCTATCTTGGGTACTTTGGTCAGGAAGTTTACGACCACGTTTTACTTCCCCGGACGGTCTTTGATCGTTATATCGAATTCCTGCAACAACAATAGTCAACGAGTTATTCTCACATTCGTAATTGGTTTATTAGCTAAATACCTAACAACTGAGTAGGTCAGTATACAGGAACACTTGATATCCGGTTATATAGTGTCTGAATTTATTGATAGCATAAATGAGAGCCAAGAATTATTTTTTGGTCACTGTATAATTTAATTCGGCAGGAGTAAGGTTTTTGCTGATATAATAAATAGCATAAGGCTTTCAGTCTTCTTCTTGGCCAAGGACTACTCCTATTGTTGTATCAGATGCATTGGAATAGATGTGAAAGGGCATTTTCCAGTTAGGACCTCACAGGATTAGTTTTGTTGAGACCACCCTCTTTAAGTCCGTAAAAGCGGTGTCACATTTTTCAGTCCAATGGAATTCAACATTCCCAGTCAATGCATACAGAGGTGCAACTATCTGCGATAATTTTTTTATAAATCTGCGATAATATCCTTCATATCCCAGAAAACTGTGTACCTCTGTTTGTGTACAAGGTGTGGCCAACAAAAGGATTACCTCTATTTTAGCCGGATCTACCTATATGGCAGCTGTAGAAATGTAGTGACCTAGGATTACCCCCTCATTCATCATCATGTGGAATTTTTCATTGCTTAGACATAGTCTAGTAGCAATACATTGTTTTGAAACCTTTTATAGCATTTCTAGAGCTTGATCAAAGTCTTCCCCATAGGGTGTAAAGTCATCCATATAGGTTTCAAGTCCTTCATTCATTAAGTCAAAAAAAATTCTAATTATGGCTCTCTGAAATGTTGCTGGGACATTACATAATCCAAATGGTAAAAATTTGTAAGGAAAAGTGCCCCATGGGCAGGTAAAGGTTGTCTTATCTTGGTCTTTGGGATCTATTTGGATTTGATTGTATCCACTAAATCCATCAAGAAAGGAGAAGAACCATTTCCCAGCCAATGTGTCAAGGACTTGGTCAATGAAGGGAAGGGGGAAATAGTCTTTCTGTGTTGCCTTATTTAATCTGTAATCTACGCAGATTCTCTATTCCCATTATTTTTAGGGATGACCACCAGAGTGGAGACCCATTTTCTGTCTGAAATAAGATAAATGAAATTTACATCTAACAGTTTTTGCAGCTTCTATTTTACAATCTCTTTTAAGTGCGGGTTTAATCTTCGTTGGGGTTGTCTAACGAGATGCGTTTCCCTATCAGTATAGATGTGGTGCATGCATAGTTGTGGGTCCAAACCCTTCATGTCTTGGTATTCCCATGCAAATGCACCTTGGTGCTTCCAGAGGACTTTTATGAGTTTATGCTTTTGGTTGTCATCCAAGCTGCCATTAATATTCAAAACCTTTCCTGGCTCGATCTCAATAGGTATGCTGTTACGAACAACGGTTGTGGAGATATGTTGAGTCTCGAAGTCCGTCATAGGATCCTCTTGATCTCCATGTTCAAGGACTATTTTCAACATTTGGAATTTCATGTTTTCAGGCTTGGGTGGCTGACCCATAAATTTATTAATCACATCATCTTCAGTTTGATCCTTGAATTCGAGAGCTTATACTAGTGTCAGAGGTGGACGAATGTTTTGCTCCCAATATGTATCTTGGTGTTTGTGAATTTTTACTATGGGTAGGCTTGGTTTGGCCGGCGGATAAATAATGATAATGTTTATAGAGTCTCCTCTAGTGATAGTGATGCTACCTGCTCGATAGCCTATGTAAGCATTTGTTGTGGCCAGCCAAGGCCACCCAAGAATCAATGGGTGCCCTTCCATCCCGTTTTTGGATTAATGAATAAAAAATCAATTGAGTATTCCCATGAGTGCATAGAGACCATGATGTCTTTCACTATACCTTCTGGTCTGATAACAGATTTTTCAGATAGTTCCATAAGTGTGGCCATATGTTCTAAATATGATATGCCTAGTTTTTCGAAAGCTCCTGTAGTTAGGATGTTAATGGCTGCCCCCATGTCAACCAATGTGTTTGGAAATGAGTGTCCATAAATTTTCACAGTTACAATGGGGTTTCTTGGGTCTTCATATTTTACAGGTGATTCCCTACCTAACAACAAGTCAGATAGCATTTCTACCACATGAACGATGGGTGCAGCCATTGTTTTCTTAATTTGTTCTTTTCCACATAATTCATTGATTATTTTACATAGATGGGAATGTCTTGGATGGCCTGGAGAAGAGGAATTTTGATACGAAGGTTTCTTAATTCCCCCAGAATGTCAAAATCTGGGGTGATTATAGGCCTGGGTAGCTTTAATCTCTCAGGAAATGGAGGCGGAGTCACCCTAAGTTCTTCAGGTCTTTGTTGATCAATTGTTTCCTTATCTTTACCTGTTTCTGTTATATTCGTTAGGCTAGGCTCTGTGGAGGTTTCAACTTGGGATTGAGGTGGATTTTTGGCCTCTATAGGTAATATGGTACGTCCTGATATTAAGCTCAATTCGTTGCACTATTGTTGTTCGGTATTGGGTTTTGGATTTTCTATGAACCAAATTAGTTAAACTAGTCTGTTATTGAGATTAGGATTGGGTTGGGCTAGCAATTAAGGGCGTATGTAAGGCTGCTGGTTATTCTGAATTGGGTAGGGAGATAGCAACATAGGTTGATTTTGGGTCCCTGATCCTATCGGCAGATTGGTCATTCCCATGGGTCACTGCCAGTTCCAACTAGCGTTTTGAGTAGGAGGGTTTGGCCATTGGTTTTGATACGGGACATTCTGCCAATAAGGGGGAGAGCAAGCAACGTTCTGCTAATTACTCCCTGATGGAGGTTGTGTAGGCCAAGGTGGCATAGGAAACGCTTTGTTTGGCCAAGTTGGGAAGGGGTTTTGAGTCTGCCAAGTTGTTACAGGGTTTTTCTGGCAAAACTATGGCAACAAAAAGTATTGAGGCAGGTCTTGTGGTATTCCAGGTCGTGCTTTCCATTGCCAATGGTGATTCATTAAATATATTGGCTTTGTTTCTTCTTTTTATTCCTTATAGATGGATTTCAGCCCAGGAAGTGAAGGACATTGGTTGGTGGTATGATCCTTAGTGCAGATAGCACAAGTTTGAACCATGTCTAAAGGAAATTCCTTCTAGTCGTGGTTCTTCCGACATCTTGGGAAAAATATGGCCAAGTTTTGTTTTGCTATAGCTTGTTTCTGATTGGCTTGTAAAACATCAAGTTGCGTTGTCAAAGTACCTAGGATGTCAATTTTGAAATTTTCTAACAGATTTCCAAATTCTACTCTGGATACATTGCTATTGGCCTGCTTAAGATCCTTCTTCGTAGAATCACGCCCAATACATCTATTGTGTGAGCTACCTTGAGAGCATCTAATACATAAGGAAATAATCTCATCGTATTCTTCCTGGTAAATATCTCCCTTCCCCATTATGTTAAGCATCTCAACATATTCTTCCTTCATCCCTTTAAGCATCGTGGGTTTTTAAATTTCCTTGGATAACATGGTATATGGGGATCTTTGTAAATTGTATCAAAATATTTCTACATATTCCTCTAATGTTTCATTGTATTTTGCAGACATGTTGGATATTTCATCTTTTAGGTCCGGGTTCAACAATAGTCTTGGTATTTGGTAAGAAAAATATTCTTCATTTGGTACTAGTTGTTTATAGTTCCCCCTCCTAATCCAATGAACCAGCGGAATGTAGTTCCTTTTAAGGTAGAGGGAAATAGTTTTAGTTTATGGGGATCGGTGGTGTAGTCATATCCTCTGCATAAGACATCAAATTCAAATAGGAATGCACCAAGATCTTCTGTAGTTAACCCATGAAAGGTGGGGATGTTGTTCAAGGGAATGACTTTCATAGGTGCATTGGTGGCATGATCAACAATAGGGTATTCTAATGTTGATTTCTACCTCTGATGTTGATTTTGATTATTTTCCATCTGATAAAAAAGGTGCCAAAAATCTTCGGGAACTTCTTGATCTAGAGGAGAGATTCTAATAGGCTTGGGAGATGAATGCGGTGGGGGTTTCATAGCACTTCCCTAATCTGGGATCCTAAGTACTTATGTTTCGATCACTTCTTTAGGGGAATTAGGTTCTGTATTTCTATGTGAATTCCTCCCCTAGTTCCCCCCCTCCTTCTTGTAGGTTGCAAGAACCTCCCTCTTTTGAAGGGTCAGTGCCTATATGAACAAAATTCTGCAGGCTTTGCTCAGACCCCTCTATCTCACAGTGAATCTCGGCGTAGGCTACAGATGGTGAGGCTGCTGCCTGAGGGAGTGCATTAGTATTTTGAAAGGAAACAGTTTTGGGTCCTATAGATGCCTGAGATTCAGCTTTCCTAATGATTTCGTCTATATATGTTGTTCTTCCAAGGATCACTTGTCCTTTTGATTGTGAGTATGGTTGCGAATGATTTCAGATTGTTTCTATCTTTTTCTTCCTAGACATAAAACAAGAGCACGTATCCTACAGTTCCTTGTACGACTTGCTGGTGAGTGGGCTAGAGGGCAAGCATGTTTCTTGTCGGTATGCAGGTTCTTACCTCTCATTTTCAATACCCAACTCTTCACAGCAATGGAGAAAGATGAATAAAGGAGGCGACTCTTAACACTCTCCTCGGAAACGACACCAAAATGTTGGTGCTGAAAGAGGTGACTTTTTATTGACAAATCTAGTGCTTTCTCATTTAATTATCAACCCAGGGTAAGTTTTTTTATTCCAAGAGTGTTGGCACAATATATGCGAGTTAGGTCATCTAAAAAATGTTCCTAGTCACTTATGAGGAAGAATTTGCTAACTTCCTAAGCTTTCTTATCCTACGAGGGGTGGCTTCGATAGGTTTTTAACCTAAGATTGAGAAACAAGATTTTGCATCTATCTGATGGAATTAAACAACAGTTTAACTGAACCAAAAAACAATATAGAGAAATCAAGAAACAATTGAATTGAATTCGATAATAAATTGAACATCAATGGAATTGAATGGAACAACAGTCTAACTAAGCTAAACATTAATGGGATCGAATTGAATCAGCAGTCAAGCTAACTAAGAAGTAATGGAACAACAGTATAACTAGCTGAGCAGTAATGGAACAACAGGATAACTAAGCTAAATAGTAATGGAACAAAAGTATAACTGAAGCAAATTAAATAAATCATACAACAATTATTTAAGTAATTTTGCAATGGAATTCTCTTTATGGCTTAATTAATCAACATTGATCGATGGTTGAATGCTTCATTATGCTAGAAGAATAATGCAATTCATAAAGACAGATAATATTGAAATCAACTTATTCTATGATCTGTAACTCAAATTCAATTGTATTAAAATAATTTGAACTATATACTAATAATAAAATATTGTCATAAGTCGGAAAATACGATTGCGATTGTCCTACTTCAAGAACGCAATATCCAACAATCTTGAAGAAAGAGAATTGTATCTGTATTGAATGGAAATATACTTTACAACTGCATCAGATTCTTAAGCATTGGTTCTGCAACTACAAAAAGTATGAAAACTTGCGTGGAACTTCCAGAGGTTGGGCCCAGACCACCAGAAGTCGTAGCGCAATAAAAAATTCAAAAGATTATTGTTTAAAGCTCTATATTACATCCAGTGATGTTACAAAAGCACAATTAGACAGACTGTTTCTGATCTGTGTATTAAAAAATGAATTTCTTGTCCTGTCTCTGACTCCCCTTCTCGTCCATCCTTCACCCTTCTAAAGGTGATTTCAAAAATGCGAAAGTATTTCCCAAATGACAGCCTACTATGCATGGTTATCATTTGAGTTCTTGGAATTGAATTCGCCTGTCTGCCTTCTGCCAGCCACTAGGAGTTTCCAAGATTTCATATGTTTGCGTCCATTGGTTGGCTTCTGTTTCCTATTAATCCAACCATTCTTCCTTCCTGCATGCAGAGATAAGAGAAGTCAATTTTCTATTACAAAAACATCCTTTTCATCATTAGTCTAATTGTTCTCATTTTAATAATATTTTATTCTCTTTATTGTTAATATGAAAATGAATTCCCCCGAAATTATAACATAATTTGAAGTAATTACAGGGTGAGAACATACCTTAATTTGGGCCCAACATGTTGAAGAGTTTACAGACATAAAAATTGATGATGAGCAGGACATTTTTGAAAATCAAAATAGAAAGACTTTTAAGAAAACCATGGTTGGGAAGAACATTATAGATATGAAAAATAACTATATTCCTAGAGGCCTAGTTTCTTTAGAAAGATTGTTCGACAATAATGATGTTTTTCTCGAGCCTGAAGGTAAATTTGATGGGGAGAGCACAATAGAATGTAACATTGGCACAAAGGATCAATCAAAATTAGTCAAAGTGTCCAAGTTCCTCTCTCTTGAAATTAGAAAAAAATATATCAAGCTGCTGAAAGAATTTGCTGATATTTTTGCATGGTCTTATAGTGAGCTGAAAAACTATGATAGAGGCATAATGGAGCAGAATATTCCTTTGAAAACATATGCAAATCCTATAGCACAAAAAAACAGACATATCAATCCCATGTTGCTCCCAATCATTGAGAAATAAATTAGAAAATTATGGCACGCAAAGATAATTATGCCTTTGACATTTACTAACGAAGTAGCTAATATAGTCCCGGTTCGGAAAAATAATGGATAAATACAAATTTGTGTCAATTTTCACAACTTTAACAAGTGTTCATTGAAAGATAACTATCCACTGCCCAAGATGAATTATATTTTGCATAAAGTTGTAGTATCCAAAAGATTGTCAATGATTTATGGATTTTCAAGCTATAATCATATTTCAGTTGACAAAAAAGACAAAGAAATGACAACATTTACCATACCCTGGGGTAAATTCATGTACAACAAAATGCCTTTTGGTCTAATGAATGCAGGCGCAACATTTTAGAGGGCAATGGATATTGCCTTTGCGGGAGAAAAAAAAATATTTGTAGTCATCTATTTGGATGACATCAATTTTTTTTCATTTTATCTTTGCTTCTTTTACCTAATTATATTGTATGACGGAAATAGCACATAGTAAACCCTTTGTCTTTTATTTCCTAGAAAGTGCATGTATCACCATATTATGCTTTCTTTTGTTGTAGATATTTTCAAAGTTTCGGCCTAACATATTTGTAATAAATTTTTGTTGTTGTTTTGAAAATAATAATTATTCCAAAAAATACTTCAAACTATAATTTTATTATCTTTACCTTCAAAAATTCCATTGCTATATTAGTAGGTCATAAAAAATCTTACATTGTACCCTTTAATTATAATTTTACCCATTTCTTCCTGTATATATACCAAGGAGACCTAGCATTAGGATCACCTCCTATCTCTCGTGCCTTTCTTTTCTCAACTATGGAACAAAATGTTCTTGAAATAATGAAATTCGTTTTCCTCCTACTGTCCGAGTTATAACATAGCTCGATAGCCTACTAGTGGTTAATTTTGACTACAATAACTATTATCTAGAGTTGCAATATAGAATATTTTAGAGTATTTTACATCATTATCACAGAGCTATCCCATTTTCCATGAATAATGGGGACTAATGAGACATCCTCCCAAACTATAGGTGTGAAAATAGGAACTATAGGGGGGCGATGAACTTTGATTGATGTGCTTCAGTGCGCTGTTGGAAATATATTTTTGTGTAGAATAACATGAAATGAGGTGATACTAAAAAGGTAAAGCTTTACCCCCTATAAATTGTGTTTTATGCCTTAAAATGCTCCCTAAAGATTTCAAATCCCATTTTTCCAAACTAGGTCTCGCTGGTAAAAATGGTGCCATGAGTTGATTCCTCCACTTTTCCCACTCCAAACACATCGATATGGATGAGAAAAAAATGTGATGATTCAATCCTTATAATTTAAAGTGTTTTTTGTGAGAAGTGGGATTTCTATTCAAATTTCAAATAAAAATTACATATGATGCTAGCTAGTCTGGCATAGTTGAAAACAAACTAGCTACACTCGAGCCAAATTTTCATCAGAACTTTGTTCATTACATTACTAGAATTCTTTGTTTTTAACCAAAATTTTCAAAGAGGAATGTGTAACAAGTTATCCTCATAACCTGTATAGACCATGAATAGAGGAGGCCTAAGCCTACATGCAGGATCGACTATAATTTCACTCATTCTACTAATATGAATATTCATAACAGAAATTACATAACAACAACAAAGTATAAGCCAAAAATAACATAGTAGCAACATTGAGACACCAAGCTAGGGTTCAAGATCTTTGCTGCAAGGAGTTTGTGCTGGTTCAACTTTCTCTAGGTCACTTTCCAATTGAGACTCCCCTCCTTTAGTGCTTCAGAAATAATCGCCATGCTTGTGCAAGATGTTAATTTTCATTTCCTGAGGTTAAATATAGGTGGTGGGAATAATACATAAAAATGCCATTTTTTTTCGAGAGTGTCAATGTTGTCCTTTTGATGACATTCAATGTTCACCAGCATTCACATATGGGTTTCGACATGTTCCATCATCCTCTAAAGAATGTCGAGTTATTTATTTTGCGATACTTTAACTCTTATGCATGTGCTTGTCTCCAAAATAACCTTCCCCATAATCATATTTATGTGCCAAGTCGTGTCCACTGTCTTATGGAAGAGGATTTCATGAGTCATGGTGACCCCTGTATCAATTACCTAGTGCACCTTTTTAGCCACTCGACCCTATGATTTGTTATCTCTCTAATTTCCTAGGTCTTCCTCTAATGCTTTCAAATTTTCTTCCTCTAGGAATTCCTCTAGATTGTGCAACTTCATGAGCCGCAATCTCCATCCCCATTCTCTTACGGTGGGTTTCCTTCTACGGTCCTCCTTAAGCCCTGTTGGATGGTAAACATGCTACTGTGATCCATGTTACCTTAAGAAGGAAGCCTACAAAGTGGTAACATAATTATACGAACTCTTGGTAACCGCTTTTTGCATTGGATAGCCTTGGAGCGGAATGGGAAATAAATAGTTGTTGTTGCCCAAACCCCAGAGTTTCCATCCCTTTAAAACCTTCCCAATGCAGCCATTATTTCACGTTTAGGGTGTTATAGACCACAAAACTTCATCTGTTGCACCACCCACTTACCCAATTATTTTTCATCTGGCATCTCTTCAACATGCCCATATTTGACATATACATTAACTTCAACCACTGATAATTTGGATGGTATGTATCAGTGCTTCTATACTAACCCGAAAGGGAAGGAGGGATTGTACCAATGTTTGTACCTCCCCTTGCCACCTTCTTTCCTACTATGATCATCCACATACAATTAACCTGGAGAATTTTGGCTCCACCTAGATGAATTGACCTTATATCATATTGGTTGCATGTTGGTCAAGGTTCTCAATTTCCATTGATCATTGATCACATATTGGGATTTGGCGTTCTACATGGCTTGTAACCTCTATTGTATACTAAACTTGATGCTAACTACTCTTATGCATGTCAAAATTTTCTAGGTGAACACATTCATCTTTTAACTGTCCTTGTTAGATCTCTAACCTGTCACATTCACACATCTCTGAAGTCCCACTCAAACCCTCGTCATACTAGTTTCAACTCCACAGTCTGCATGGCATCCAAGTGTCCCTAAATTCATTGAATGATCTGTCCCATATGTCGGTGTGTCATGAAATTCCTTATGTTGGTGCTGAAGTGAATCTGTTTCACCATCCTGATCACTAGAGATGAGTCCCCTTCAATGGTGATGTTGTGGATCTTGGTCCAAACTAGTAATTCCAAACCTTGTTCTAGGACATAAAATTCCATGGAATTGTTTGTGACGGTGCCCTGATGGTTGAAGTAAAGGTGAATAATCATTCCATTGATATCTCTTATTACCTTGTCTATTATAGCTTGATTAGGGTTTCCTTTAGAGGCTCCATCAAAATTCAATTTTGGAAATCCTTGAGCTAGAGGTGACCATGTCAATGTGACTCCATGGATATGGGGTTCCTTTTATAATAGCAAGCTTGGGAACCATTTAATAGTAAATTTCCAGAATTTCATTGTCTTGGTCTCTAGGGTTGCATTCCTCATTTTTGAATGAGCCACTAAGGATTGTTTCTTTTTATTGTTGTAGGATTTGCTATATTAGGGCTGACGTTGGGGAGGATTTTCCCTGAAATATCTGCCAATTTCTTTTCTTCTAGATCACTCATATCACAAATCCTAGATTCAAACATCAAGCAAGGTTTACGAACTCATTTTTCAGCATTTCTCCTCACCATTTTCTTAATTTTTCTTGAATTTTGTCTCATTGTCTTTCAGATTGATGAAACACTCGACACACCTAGTCCCATAAGGTATTCGTGTACTCGAACATTTTCATAAGGTGGTTGATGGACTCCTCTTTCTTCTCATAAAGGTTGCATTGTGAAGTTACATTAAAAACTTTATGGCACATGTTTCCCTAAGTTAAAATATTTCTATGCATGACCAAACAAATGAACATTTTTATTTTAGGCCATTGTGGGATAGACCAAAATTTGTTTCACACTGGGTTTCCTAATTATTTTTTGTGATATGTTAATTATAGGCATGCCATCTTGAGGGTAAATTATCTTTCATCATATCTCCCCCATATTATTTGGTCATTTCCCTCTGAGCATAGAATATTTATTCTTTGAATCTCATTTCCAACGTCTTGGAAAATCTAGACTAGCTAGTTCTGCTCATGGAAACTTATAGATGAACATATTTGCCATTTTTGGTGATCCCCTCTTGGGTCCCAATGTTGATAGACTTCCCATTTTCCATCTCTCTACATTTCCTCCTTTAGGGCTTTTATCATAGGTGAAGCTAATATGGGTTCCTTTTTCCATGCATCCTCCCAAAATAAGGTTATTCTACCATTTCTAATTTCCCAAAAACAATGGTCTTGAATTATTCCTTGATTCCACCAAGCGATATTCCAGGTAGCTGATCCCACCATCTACTCATTAAACCTAATTATACTCTAGGATTTCCATTATAGAGTATTTTTCTCTATAGAGGGCATCACAAGGGAGTGTAAGATCTTTGATCCATCTCCACAACAATTTTTCTCCACACACCTCATTCATTTTCTGAGGATCCTAGAGGCCTAACCCTCCTCCATATTTTGATTTGTAAATTGTCCCATGCAACCACAACCCATTTATTTTCCTGAATTCCTCACCACAAGAAGTTCTATTGGATTTCTCTTATTTTTTTGAGGATCCATTTGGAGGTTGGTAGAATGGATAGAACATGCATAAGGATAGGTTGTAAAACTTGTTTTGTTAGCACTAGCTTTCCTACTAAATTCAATTTTCGATAAGTCCACCTACTAACCTTAAGTTGTAGTTTGGATATTAGGTTTTTTGAGGTTGAATTTTTGTTGAAATATTGACTACTTTTGGTCTTCATAATGACATAAAATTTTATTTATTTGATGTAATGAGAAAAATAAATTTATTATTTTTGTTCTTGAGGCATGGGTTTCATGCTCAAGGAAATTTATTTTTAGGTCAAGCTCCCATTGTTAGCTGCTAGCACTTGTCATTGAGTCTATAAGTCATTAATTCATTTTCATGTATGAAATACCCCTTTGGGGCATGTTACATATTTTAAGAGAAATCATTTGAGTCAAAATAATGTCAAAGAATGCTCCAAGAGCTTACAAAGATTAGATAGACAAGTCATCCTACCAAACATTGACAAGTCAACCCATAAGAAATGACATAAAGAATATCAAAAAAGATCTTGACCTGATTTGTTAAGGCATTTGTCACACACAAGAAACTCTTATAAGAGCATATAAGACAATGAAGAAATGAAAAGATAAAGCGAAGTGGAAGAAGAATTTCTTTAGGATTGTTTTTGGGTAAAAACTATAACATCTGTTGGATGAATCTAGGGAATCCAATGCAAGATATATATCAGATTAAAGTGATTCCTAATATTAGAATTTTGGTTCCAATATGGTCTAAACTAAATACCAAAGTCTTGAAGATAAGGATCCTTGTCAAACGAAGGATAAGAAGGACTAAAATTTCCCTATTCACTTCACATGTGTGAAGGTTGCAAGTAGCTATCAAAGAAGAAGTAGAAGTTACAACATTTCCAGGTTAAGGTTGACTATGTTGACCTAACAGGAAAAGGGAAAATTTTGACTTGGTATTGGAGGAGTTTTTGGTCAAGAGTCTAGGTCTTGAATATTTTCAATTGAAGGTCTATAAGAAGAGAATAATTCTTGTGGGTTTTCCTCTTTGTTGGAGAGGTTTTGGCCTTCATGGATGGCCTATATCTTGTGTCCTTTGTCTTATAGTTATTTATGGTTTGGTTGTTGTTTGATGAATTCAAGACTAATAATAATGAAGAAGTAGAAGAGTAATCTAACAAAGTAAAAATATATCACAAGAAGGTATCAAAGAAGAGAAATCACCTAAAATTGATGCACGTAGATTTCTTAACATGGTATTATAGCTAAGATGACAAATCAATGAAGGGAAGCTTAAATAAAAACACTCAAGGATCGAAACACTAAAACATAATCAATATTATCAATAATCAATAAGGACCACTAAACTTAAAGGCACTTCAAGTACAAGGATTACATCATCATCTTGAAGGAATTTACTAAAGAAGGCCTCAAAATCCTAGTTCGTTCAAAGAGGGATTCTACACTTGAAACATTCTTGGGCACCTCGTACAAACATAACCTTGAAGAAGGATCACTTTTGAAGGAATACATCTTCATCAAGAAAACATCTTCTATAATTATCATCAAAATTAAAATCAATAAGGAAACAAGTTGAAGATATTTTTATCAAGGATTATCTTCATAAGTGAGTATCTTTATTTCCAAATATCAATCTATCAAAATGAATTCATTTTTCAAGGAAAATAACAGATTGGTTGAATCATCAAACTTCCTTTAATGGAAGAAGAGGACATATTTGATCCTCATAGAAAATAAATTCATTGACCATGTTAAGGGTTCAATGACAAAATATTCAAGGGAAGAAGCTAAAGCTCATGTAGAGTAAATGAAAGGGTAAGTAAGGGCTAAAATGATCCTTATAGAATCCATAAAATATCCACTTATTCCCTATGTTTTAAAGCTAGAGACATCAAAAGAAATATACGAGAAGCTAGTAGAATTATTCTCCGTAAGTACTATTGGAGAAGTGACGTCATTAAGAAAATAACTCTACAAGATGAAGATATAGAAGGAATATGGAATAAACTCATACTTTATGAGGGTATCAAAAATAAGAGACCAACTATAAGATTTGGTAAAAATAATGTATGATAAAAAAATGACCACTATAGTGCTCAATGCACTACCCAACGAATGGGGAAAGTTTACATAAAGCATTTATGGAAAGAAGGAAGCTACCCTATTCAATGAAATTTGGTAATTGTTTAAATTTGAATAAACTAATCTTAATAAAAAAAGTGATGTAGGATAAAATGAACAAACACAAGCATTTCCTGCCATGGCTAAAAAGAAAGGAAAATTTAGAAGGTTTGGTGCTTCGAAAAATAACAAGAAGGATATGTCAAAAATTCAATGCTATGGTTGTCATGAATATGGTAATTACAAGAAAAATTGTATTAAACTCAAGAAAGAAAGAAACAAAAGAAAAAGGGAAGAAGCCTATATCACTGAAGAAGTGGAAGAAGTTGGGAAGAAGAAATAAAATAAGGAGGAAGTAAAATATCTCCACTATGATTGAGATAATCTTCTCTAGCTAGTTCTTTTAAGTTTTTGTAAAGTATGTATATCATGATATGAAACATTAGAAGCTTGATCGGATGCATCATTTTGGGATATGACATTATAATAGCATACAATTGAAGCAAGATCTCATGACATCATCATTAGAAGCTTGAAAGATAGTTGAAGTAGAAGTTTATGGCAATCATCATTAGAAGGAAGCAACTCTTGGTAACCTCATTAGAAGCATAAGTAGTGCTTATGGGTAGAATAAAGTCATATATTGTAAATATCACCATAAATCATTAGAAACGATAATTTTTGGATGAAGATAACTAAGATCCTCTTATGGAATATTCATTATAAGGTTCATCTCTTGGAAGAAGAAAATGTCTCCCTCAGAATTCCATCTTGCATGGTATTCATTATTTTGAAGGATGATGGCATGGTGACAAAGGAATGCAACATGTTGAGATTAGTCTAAGTACTCTCAATCAAGGAATAAGAAGTTGTTGAAGGAAGCCTATATGACTAAGAGAAGGAAAGAGGTATGTATGAATGCATTTAATTAATTCCTATCGTGATATAGCTGCAAATAGCATGGGTAAGTTCTCTACCTCATAGGCATGGTAAAAGTAAAGGGATCTCTTTGTTGGCAAGGTAAATCCTCTCTACGGACAGAGACGATTCGTCTAGCCCTAGAGTGGGTCTAGCAACAAAGGGACAAGCTAAAGTGTAGGTTCCTAATTAATGAATGAAAAGGACAGGGTAGATCGACCTACCTGGAGTCCAACGTTGGCATCACTGTAGTGGTGGTGGCCTCTTAATCTCTGTCTCGACGAGTCAAAATACTTCTGCAAAAGTGCTCAGATACCTGCACGAATATCAACAAAAAAGAGTAGCATAAAAGAAAATGATTTCATTCATAATCAACTAATCAATCAAGGAGGGTTAAGCATATTGCATCAAATAAAACACAATAACACAAGATGGGAACTAGACAATAGTCATATATATATATAAATGGGAGAAAGAGTTACAACCAGTGCCTTGAAGTCGTAGCCTCCTTTAGCGGGATTTAGTCGAAGCGTGTCTCGAAGGATCGTCGAGGAATTCGGATGGGGTGAGGACACAAGCCTAAGCTCTCTCAAAAAGATCTATTTCTATTATATCTTTTTAGCGAAATGTTCAGGAATTATCTTTAGCCTTTCAGCTATAATATGTTCAGCTAGCTCATCAATGGAAGATGGATTTATTTATATAGGGAGAGGAGGAGGTTAGGATCCATACAATGGTGGAAGGGAGGCCTTATCCCTTTGGAGGTTTCCCCAAAAGGTGGAAACAAGAGGCCAAAGGAGGGGGGTCATGGTTATTCAGTCAAACCACTCCAGATGACTCACCCACGAAGTTGTTAGGATAGAAACTTCACCTCTATATTTAAAAAACATTCCATAAATAGGTTGGCACGGGTAGCTCATTGGAATAGAGTGCCAATGGGCACGGGGCCCATTGTTAGTCTTCCTCATTGGTGCGAGGGCATAAAAGTCTACTAGTGACAAGAAAAAAACATGTGTTTCTGATGGTCTGCTCAGGAAATTGTCAACAGATGGAATGTTGTCATCATGGAAAGAGATGCAATGATGGTATTTGTAAGGCATGACACCTTTTATTAGTCACGGAATTGATCCTCCAATGTGCGGGATGGGGATTTCACAGACAATGACAAAAAGTTGTGTAACAGATGCCCCCTAAAGCATGAGGTCTGAGAGAGAGGGAGGGGTGAAATTCTTTATGAGAATGCATTAGAACCAAACATCGCTATCGGAAGACCTGCAATTACAAATACAACTGATGTCTCTGATACATTAACATGTGGCATGGGAACAACCATCCATAATAGAGTATATATATGAATTGAGATCCGAGGTATGGACCCAGCAATCCAGCAGTAAGGATCAACAAATAGACTCAGGTATGGTTGCAACCATCCAGTCAAAAGAGTCATGCATAAAGTCATGATAAACCACAATATCCTGGAACCTAGATATTATCGGAAAAAACCTAGGGTCTTGTGCTCTATCTTGACCCGAACAAGTACAAATTCAAGCATGTGAATATGTGAGATGAAGTTAAACATGCAAGAAAATCACCTGATTACTAGCCAATGATGAAAGTTGTCAACATGCATGAGAGAAACCTCGAATAATTATAATGGATATCAAGGTACAATAGGTACAATCCATGGAATGTGAATAGTGATCTAGCATCGAACACTTGTAGAATCACTCGATCAAAGGCCAATGATGTGGAATTGTCATCGAATGTGAAGAACTTGGCATTAAGGCATGCAAGCTCTAAGGTATCGGAAGGGAGTCTGTAGATCAACTTCCTAGATAATGAGCTGAAGTCGACAAGAAGTGTCCTGGTCGAAGGAGCACCATAATGTTTCCCACATCATTGAAACGAAATATAGGAACATGATGATAGTAAATCATGACCGAATAGAGGATCAGAGGGAGGTTTAAAACTGTAGATGAAAACTTCTCTTGAACATATCAGTTACACGACTCTGGATTTGGCAGTATTTGACATCAAAGGATCAGAGGTCATGATGACACGGAAAAGAGAATATGAGAGGTCAAAACAGATTACCCAAACCCATGGAGGAAAAAATGATGAAATGAGATGTCCCCAACCTGACACAGATGCAGATGAGTTTCATGTTCAAGAGCAACATAATGCTGACATGACCAAAAATTGGTTCCATTTTCCCACACCATTTCTGGCGAGTACCCCAATTATTTTTGAAAAACAATATTGAAGGGGATAGAATATGCTTGTAATTTAAGTTTTTCCTTCGAAAAAATCCATCCTAGTACATTTTAAGAACCCTAGGAAGGAGGAACTCGGGGAACATCATGATGACAATGTTCGATGTCATCAGAGTTTAACAAGTCTAACAAAGGAAGAACTCGACATCATTTCATGTTTAGAGAGTTTGAAAAGAAGCAGAAAAGAAAAATCCAACATGTCCCTTTTCGTAAATAGTCCCTCAGATCCAAAAAGGTATAAAACAATATCTAAAAGAACCTCTTAGTCACGATAGGCTAAGGTATTCCTTTTTCATAAATAATCTATCCCGACCTGAAAAAGGATTAAACGTATACTGGGTAGATATCGTTTTGCAGCCATTTAGTGAGTTCAAAACGAGAGGAGTCTTAAAAATCTTTTCAGTTTTAGAGAGTCAAAAAAGAGCTGAAAGATGACTCCAGCAGTGACTTTTTCGTGTTTTTACGGATTCCGAAAAAGTATGAAATACAACTCATTACTTCATCGCTGTCTCATTAAAAACTTGTCGTTGCACAAGAGACAAAAGTAAAACCCATTTCTCGAAATAACATAATGTAATAATTGAAAAACATGTCTTCAAACCAAATTATGGTTATGAAAAGTTATAAATGTGAAAAATGGTAAAAAATAATTACTTTTCACTTTTACCTCTTGTGAAGCAATAGTTACCCATTTTAGACTATGATGTTGTTGTGACGATAGCGGGCGATTCGGCAGATAAATCTCAAATCCATCAGTTCCAGCTAAGAGCCGACATCCTTCCCTACATGTTTAATTCCTATTTCATTACCTGCAACCCCAAACTTGGAATTCTGTGGGGGAATTTGTAAAAAATAGGGCATGGCGGTTGGCACGATTATCGGGCACAGACTCGTGCTAATCACCCAAATTTTTGAACTAAGGTGCGCCCATTGGCACAGATGTTTCCCAAACAGTCGCACCAACCATGCAAAACTTTTTAACTTACAATGCAAGTAAGCAAGCCCAATTTCACAAATTTAAAGCTTTTTATTTAGCTAATGAGGTTCTTATGAACATGTTTGCAAGTGTGAAGTGGAAAAATGGTGATCGAATGGAAAGAACGTGAACACAATGAAGAAGACAAGATTGCCATGGAAAATAAAAGATGCATGGAAGCCCTCAAATACTGTGGATTGAAAAAATTCTTCATGACACCGTGCCTCAGAGCTCAACCAGAGCTGCTGCAATACTTAATTAGTATATGGGTTTATGATTAGGAGAAATTTATCCTTCGTGATTAGGAACTCGAAATTTATTTTTCAGACATTTATTTCATAAAAGGACTCTCGCAGAGGGGGGACAACAGTCCTGACTAGAACCCAGCCCACCATGGATAACATGAGCATGGTGATCGACAGGGTATGTTGAGGGGTATGGAAAGGATGAGGAAGTGGGAAAGTGGATATCCAAACTATCCCGAACTTGGCACTGTATTCATTTTAAAAAATCCCGTTTAACAATGTAGGGCCCATGCCACATGGGTTGAAATTTTCCTGCCCCCAACTTATCATGATCTTGGTCGTACAGGAGGATTAGGTCTCCTTCTATGAAGGAATAAGGGGAAACTGACTAGTCAAAATGAGCTTTGACCCGCTTCTTCTGTGCCTCGATGACCAAAGTAGCAAAGTGACGAGTTTCATCCAGCCTTTCTTAGTAGAGAAGACACTCTTTTTCTGGTGAAGTGTTTGTCAAAAATTCAAAAACCAACTTGAGCGAAGGTATTTCACCCTCAATCAGAAGGGTAGCTTCCAGCCTGTAAACAAGCTGAAATGGAGTGAATCCTGTCACATCCTTAACTGAGGTTCGGTATGCCCAAAGATCCGGAAATAACATGAGATGCTAGTTGGATTTGTGCATCCCAATCATACATTGAATAATGGTGACAAGAACTTTATTCACAGCTTCAACCTGGCCATTGGCCTAAGGATAGTACGACGTTGAGTTATTGTGACATAGACCCAACTTGGAAGTAAACTCCACCACCATATAATGCCAAAAATGGGAACCATGATCGGTAACGATGGCTTGAGGGACACCAAACATAGAAATTATGTGATTAAATATGAATTGAGTTTTTGTCTTACTGTTAGCTATAAGTGTAGGCATTTCTTCGACCCATTTGTTGAATTTGATCTGAATGTGATTCAATAAATTTCTTAGGTAGTTTGATTAGTTTGTCATTTAGATTGATTGTTAACTAAAGAAATCTTTTAAATGAAAGACGACATAAACCAATAGCATAAATGAATTAAATCACAACAATAAACAGAGAGAATAGTATGAAAACATTTGATGACGGAGTTTGTCCCTCCTGGACTACATCTCTGGGTCCACTTCTAAGTGGGCATCCGTTTTTATTAGGATTGACTTGAAGAATATTTACACTGAAATGGAACAGAATGACACTCATTGTAGGCACTTCTAAACTCTATAATCAGAAAATACTCTTCCTCACCTTTCCGACGCTTGTCTCCGTGCTCAAATATGACACCCTAACACTCCAAAAACACTCTCCTCCTTTGAATGTATTTGTCATGGCTTTATAATACTGCTTCATACCACTGATGTCCAAATTGGGAAGATGGTTGAGCTTTTTGACTGGGTGCATCATTAAAACTGATGCGTGTGATCAGGTGGGTTTTATCTGATGGTTATGGTCTTTTCCGATGGTTAGGGTCTGGCTACACCTGGTGGCTTAACTCCGTAGTTTAACACTTGTCACGTGTTTTATACAAAACCTGACACAGTTTTGAAATGTGAGTTTACAACTGTCAACAAAAACATTCTCATTGTGGTCTATAGACCTGCCACATGTGCAATCCTTCCGACGCAGTCTATGCTAGCAGTTAGGAAGCGTTGTGGGTAGGTTTATATAGTTTTAATATAATGTTTTAAAACAAAACTATTCTATATATCCCGACATCTGAACCTTAGATTAAAGGTTTTTTTAATGTCATATATGGTCTGTATTTGCACTATAAGGTTTTAGCATAGGTTTTTATGCTATGTATCCATAAGTCTAGCACTTAGGAAAAATGTTTTTCAACATAAGTTGATGATTAGGACCTAGGCCATCACTTAGGTTTATGACTAGGTCTTAAATCATGTATATAGGGTTTTAGAATTAGGTTTTATGGTTTTAGATCTAGGTTAGCTTTAACCTTAGACCTTTTACATGATAAGGTATTTCACCTCTTTTAGACCTTTCTTAACCCATTTCATCACCATTTTAACCCAAATTCGAAACACATGATGACCATGACATTGAAGGACCTTTCACTAGCAAAAACTGGCGAAACTGCATATATGAAGACTGATATGGAAATGGAACTGCTGGAGTTGAATTTACCATTATGTTGAACTGTAATTGAACAAGATCCTCCTAGATCAATCCTCTCCACTTAAAATCTTTTGGACCACAAAAGCTTGATTTTAAGCTGATAATAAGTGAGAATAAAACTCTCTCACTTTCATCTTGAATTTGATGATATACAACCATACCTGATCATTGACCTGAAACTGATGCTTATCATGGCACAATTTGAACCTAACTTGACTCAATGCTTGTCGTAGCACAGAAGAATGTAAGGCTTGATTGTAAGATTGATGCACATAAATTACAAATTCATCCCATATCTTAGGATTTTTACTGTAGTTACCTCGAAGAATATGTATCCTAGTTCTCTTCCCCACTTTCTGTCTATCCTTTAACCAAATCCATGCTGCCCCATGGCTACAAAGGAACTAGAAGTGGCATGTGCAAGCCAATCTTTTGATTGCATGGATTTCTTGTTAAACACATTATACATCTCTTTATGTACTTCAAAATTGTTTCATACATATGAGGCCAGTAATAATAATTTTTACTTTGTGTCGTATTCTTTCTTACGCTAAAATATCCTGCAATCTGAGAAAGATGAACTTCTCGAATAACCTGTACTCTTTCTATCTGAGCATCATGAGTTAGTGATTCAAGATTTTCTTCGAATCATCATCAATATTATACTATTCTACATAAATTTCATGAACCAACGAACTTTTATGCAGTACTACTAAAGCATTCAAAGACAACATATCAACTACTTTACTTGTTACACCTTCCTTGTCCTTAATTACTAAGTGAATTTGCTGAAGAAATCCCATTCAACTGTAGTGAGATCGTTGCAACTTAGTATATGACTTAAGGTATTGAAGCAACTGATAATCTATGTGAATCACTGTTTCCATTGCATAACCTTTAACATGTTTTTTAACTTCATATGGTTGTTGATGATCTAACAATGTTGTGAAATTTTTCTTCTTAAATGAATCAACTTTAAAATCGACACTTATTCCCCATGTCCCATTTTTCTTATGAGCCAAAATTATGGGTGAATTGTATGGAGATGAACTGGGTCGCATTAATTATTTTCCAACCTCCCCTGGAATTTGTTGCTTTATTTCTTTATGGTCTATAACTTACTTGTGACACATTCCATTATTAGGTGCATCAGACATCAACTACATCTCATGTGATATTTCCTTTTTATGAAGTAGATGTTTTGGTTCTTTAACTAGATCTTGAAATGAATCTACCTTTTTAACCAAATTACCTTCATACTGAAATTCACAACCTGAACAAGTATCCTTAAGATTCTTATGTTGTTTTTTTATCGACATGAGTATGTATCTCTTACTTGAACTAATTAAGTGCTTCATCTGAATAACATTGATTAAATTCAAGTGATATTTGATTTTATGTGCCTGAACGATGTATTTAATCCCATCTTTCTTGAGATTATACATATGTTCCTTCCTATAAAATACTGCATCATGGTCATAGAGATAAGGGCTTCTTAAGACAATTCCACAAATGTCTAGCGGTATCACATCTAGCTCCACTTCATCGATATAGTTAGCTATGATTGAAAATTTTAACTGACATTGTTTGCTGACATGAATTCAAGATTATTCCTTTGATCATCCTAAAGGATATGGCTTTGGATGATTATGTGTTTTCAAACCCAATTGTTTAACCAATGACTCAGAAATCAAATTTTCCTGTGATCCTGTATCGAACAATGTATCTATCTTAGTATGCTTTGAAGTTACCCTTATATGAAATAACTCGATTATTTTATCTTCATTCTGTTGTTTGATGTTTGAAGAAGCAGAAGTACTAGCAATAGAAATTTTACATGTTGTAACCATAGCAGATATTTTTCCTTCATCACCTGAATCTGATCCCAAGTCCAAGCCTTTCTGGATTGCTGATTCAGCCTTCCTTTCACCCTTCTTCATTTCAAACATTTTTGGCTTCAGTTCCGGATGAAGTTTCCAACACCTACCTTCATCATGGCCGATCCTTTGGCAATGTGTACAAGTATGTCTATCATCTTTCTTTTGAGTTGTGGCAGTCTTCTTTCCCTTTGGCTTGCCCTTCCTTTTGTTGTCTTTGGTTTCCATCTGCTTGGATGTCTTTGGTTTAAAATTGAATGGTCTACCACCTAACTCAACATGAATAGCTTGAACACAAACTTCATCAAAATCATTAGGATTGAACATTAATAATGTATGCTACAAATATGAATGCAAACTTCCAATATACTTCAACAAAGTTTCTTTTTTGTCTAAATAAATACCAAGTGCTAATGCCTTCTTTCTGAATTCCTGTGTGAACTCTTGAACATTCTATCCCTTACCTTGTTGCAAGCGCTGCCAATCAATTACAACCTATTGCGTGTGACCCAACGGATATAATTGTTTCTTTAGAGATATTATAAACTTAGTCCATGAGGTGATAACTTTTCCTTTATGCTTTAAATATATCTGTGTCTTACTTTCCTACCAGATCAAAGCAGTACCCCCCATTCTAAGAGTAGCTAATTGGATCTTTGTCTTATCATTAGTAATATCTTTAATATGAAAATAGACTTATAAATGTTTTACCCAATTATCTAGTTTCTCAGGGTTTATTTCACCATCATACACATGTAATTTGAACTTCATATCAAGTTTCAATAGTGGAATCTTAGGATTTTTTTCTTTTTCTAATTCAGAACTAGAAGTAGAAGAGGAAGAAGATGATGGATATGATGGAGGAGAAGGGGATTTATCTTCCTTGCCTTTACCCTTGTCCTTCTTTGATGCCTTCGACAATGAGGCTACATCTCTCGTCTTCTTGTCTTCATATAATTCTGCCAACATTTGCTGCATGTTTAGAAACATTTGCTGGATTTGATTCTCATCCATGGGTTTCTTTTTAGTAGCTTCAAGAATCTCAACAGTCTCAGTCCTTGTCATTGTTGATTGATGAACGAATTTTCGCTTTCCGATATCTAGATCAAATTCCTCAAGCTCACCTTTTCCACGTTGCAATCCCAACCTGGTTAACATCCATTGACAAGAAAATTACAAAGCACAACCTGCTCTGATACCAAATATGATCTGAATGTGATCGAATAAAGTGCTTAGGTAGTTTGATTAGTTTGTCCTTTATATTTATTGTTAACTAAAGAAATATTTTAAATGAAAGATGACATAAACCAGTAGCATAAATAAATTAAATCACAACAATAAACAAAGAGAAGAAGATGCAAACATTTGATGATGGAGTCCGTCCCTCCCGGACTACATCTCTGGGTCCACTTTTAAGTGGGCATCCATTTTTATTAGGATTGATCTTGAAGAATATTTACACTGAAATGGAATAGAATGACTATGCTCATAGGCACTTCTGAAGTCTGTAATCAGAAAGTACTCTTCCTCACCTTTTGGATGCCTGTCTCCATGTTCAAATCCGACACCTGACGACTAAGTAATGCTGAAATTTTTTTTTCCTCTAACCTTCTGAAACTGAACTCCAAAAACACTCGTCTCCTTTCAATGTATTTGTCATGGCTTTATAATACTGCTTCATACCACTCATATCCAAATTGGGAAGATGGTTGAGCTTTTTGAGTGGTTAGGTTTCGAATTTTTCTTCATACATGAACCTTAGGGATAAAATCCCTTAACCTTAGAACTGTATTAATTTAAAAAACCCAAAATTAAACTATATATTAAAATCTTAGCACGACGGTTAGGTTAACTAGGTGCATCATTAAAACTGCTGTGTGTGATCTGGTGGGTTTTATCCGTAGTTATGGTCTATCCCGATGGTTAGGGTCCGGCTACACCTGGTGGCTTAACTCCACGGTTTAACACTTGTCACATGTTTTATACAAAACTCGACACATTTTTGAGACGCAGGTTTACAACTGTCAACACACACATTCCCGTCGTGGTCTATAGACCTACCACATGTGCGATCCTTTCGACGCAGTCTATGCTGGCGATTAGGAAGCACTGTGGGTAGGTTTATATAGTTTTAATATAATGATTTTAAAACAAAACTATTATATATATCCCAAAGTATGAACCTTAGATTAAATATTTTTTTAATGTTATATATGGTTTGTATTTGCGCTATAAGGTTTTAGCATAGGTTTTTATGCTAGGTATCCATAAGTTTAGCACTTAGGAAATTGTTTTTTCAACATAAGTTGATGATTAGGACCTAGGCCATCACTTAGGTTTATGATTAGGTCTGAAATCATGTATATATGGTTTGTGTTTACACTATAAGGTTTAGCATAGGTTTTTATGCTAGGTATCCATAAGTTTAGCACTTAGGAAATATGTTTTTCAACATAAGTTGATGATTATGACCTAGGCCATCACTTAGGTTTACGATTAGGTCTTAAATCATGTATATAGGGTTTTAGGCTTAGGTTTTAGGGTTTTAGATCTAGGTTAGCTTTAACCTTAGACCTTTTACATGATAATGTATTTCACCTCTTGTAGACCTTTCTTAACCCATTTCATCACCATTTTAACCCAAATTCAAAACACATGATGACCATGACATTGAAGGACCTTTCACTAGTAAAAACTGGCGAAACTGTGTGTATGAAGACTGATTTGGACATCGAACTGCTGGAGTTGACTGGACCTTTCTGTTGAACTGTAATTGAACAAGATCCTCCTGGATCAAAAGTAGTCAACGACTACGATGATATAAGCATGTCCCCCAGCCTAGTGAGGGTTACACGTCATAAAATCGATGTTCGACTTCACAAAGGGACCAATGGTAATGACAGGGTGGAGATGTGTAGGTGGTGCACGCATCTTGCACTGATAGATCTAGAAATCATGATATTTACGGAGAGAAAAAATGAAGTCCTTGAAGATTTATGGCTAGAAATACCCATCATGAAGAAAATTTTGTGTAGTGGCATAACCAGACCTATGACCACCACACTCGCCACTGTGACAATCATTCAGGGCTTTTTCAGCCTCCTCGAGAGTCAAACATTGGCAAAGAATGGAATCTACTTTGATGCGGTAGTGTGTATCTTCGACTATATGATAAGGTTGTGATTGATGATGGATGCGTCAGCGAGCATCCTTCCTCAACTCAGATATAAAAATAGAAGTATGAAGATATACGATGATATCACCATACCAAGGATCAAGGGTTCTAATCAGAAAAAGCGAGTCGTCCGGAATGCATTACTCAGAACCAGAAGGAGTGAAGTCAAAGGGGAGGGAGTAGATCAGATCGGTAAAGACTAGCGATTTCTTCGACTTGGCAGTAGTAAATTCCAAATCAAAATCTTGGAGGATGTCGATCCATTTCGAGTACTTTCACCCCAAAAATTGTCGAGACAATAAATAAGTCATAGGGTTGCAGTTAGAAATCACAATCACAGTACGCAACAGAATGTAATGATGAAAACGTTGAAATTCTTGAACCGCAGCCAATGCTAACTTCTTGACATGAGAATAGCATGTTTCGATATCGAGAAGGTTACGATAGAAGTCGTAAATAACATGCTCATCACCGTCATTATCATCTTGCACCAAAACCATGGCAATCGTACCAAAAGTGGCAACTAAATAGAGGGAAAAATTGTGATGATAGTTCGAAGGATGTAATAGAGGATAATTGACAAGAAACATCTTCAGAGCATCAAAAGACTTCTAGGCGATCTCATCCCAAAGGAACGTGACACCCTACTTTAGTAATTATGTGAATCCTTTAGCCACTTTGGCATAGTTAGTTATAAAATGGCACAAGAAATTAGACTTCCCCTACAGACTCTACATCTGATGTAATAAGGATGGAGAGGGGAGATTGATGATAGCCTCAACTTTGAGCGGATCGAGGTGAATCCCATATTTGGAAATGATAAACCCCAAGAGTCTACCGGAATCTATGTAGAAGACACACTTATGCAGATTTAACCGGATGTTATAGCGTCGAAAGTGAAGAAATATTTGATGAAGATGGTCAGGGTGGTTCTTAAATTTGGATAAATGAGCTGGAAGGTCATCCAGAAAAGGCTGAACGATGTGCTTAATATCATGAAAAGTGTTGGGGTTCCTAGTTTTTGGTAGATTGGCAAACCAAAAGATAAGACAACATCAAACCACTTTGGGATCTTAGGATCTAGCCCTCCTGGATCCAGAGAGGTATATCTCTATAAAGGTAAAGAATAATGTATCTTTAAAGTTCAATTTAAGGTATTAGGCTATTTATAGAGCACAAGGGTTTGCTTTTTTTGTTTGGTTGTAGATCATTAACTGAGAAGGTTATGTGAAGTGAAGAAGGAAATAAGTATAAGGATGTTTTAGCATGGGAAGATATTTCAAGAGAAGTTCCAATCCATTGGGCTATGAAGTCATAGAAGGGTTTACTCGCATAACAACTATCCAAGGGTTTCCATAGGGAAAGTCATCTATACCAAAGGATTTCTTTAGATAGATGGTGAGATTGGACATTAAGCAGTGAGATGAAAGAAAGAAACCAAAGTGCAGCCTAAGATCAGGTAAGGACTTTCAACCTATCCTGCTTTTGACATAATTTCAAAGGAAACTCTCAATAAAGACACAAAGGGTAGCTTAAGATCAAGAAAATACTTTTAACTTAGCCTGCTTTTAGCATAATCTCAATGGAGACAATCCAGAAGTCCTCATAACCACTTTTAGACAGTAGAAAACATTTAAGATTAAACACAGAGCAAGGCCTAAGATCAGAGAAAGACTTTTAACCTTCTCTGCTCTTGACACTAACTCACAGGGAAACTTTCAAGACAAACTGTTGGAGAAAAAATAGAGGACAGGGCTAACCATAGACTTCCCTACTTCAATATTTACTTAGCATGCAATGAAAATATCTTTCAAGAAAAATGTTTTAAGTTGTACGCAGCAAGACATGGGCTCATCAACATTTCTTGACTGGTTATACTTTATAGAATTATCCTTGAAATACACAATTAGAGGAAAACATAAAGATAAAGCTTATCAGTGAGATTTAGGGCACTTCCAATAGTATGTCCTAATCTATACCTGCTATTCTTTATCAGAGAATAATGGATAGTATGAAAAAACATGCAAGGAGACAATTATAGTAAGGAAAACATCACCAATAATATAGACTAGGATCCTGTGAATCTGCTTGTTTAATTGATGTGCAAAACCAGTCACATAATTTGAGTCTAGTGGCTTTTTATAGTCAAAAATTATCTTCCTAGCCTACTATATTACAAACTACTCAGATACTTCCCTCAATAATATTTCAAACACTCAATAAAATCCCAACCCTTTACAATGAATCTTCAATTAGTACTTATAGGTGAATGAGGAGGTGGAGTAGTAGATATGAACTTAAAAGATTCATTAAGATAGAGGGGAGGAAGTATTCGAATGCCTACTCTACATAATGGCTTTGCATTAACTGTTGGTACCCTTTAGGCTGGTTTAGGAGTCTTTGTCAGGTTAACAATAACTTCAAGTATGTTTCTTTGAAGTACTCTCTGGCTTTTGGTAAGTTGTTTTGTCTTCTGAGATAAGTAAGGTGGATAGTTTGTATTGTAGGTCTTCCATGCCTCCATAACTACTGTCATGATAGTTTTAGGAATTTATTTTAGTGTAATAACTACCAGGATGCTTGGTGGAGTGTAGAATAGGCCGTGTGAGTTTTTTCTTCCTTTGGAGAAAGAATGCTTTGCTGATTTGTCATGTTTTCTAATGCCTCGAACACTAATATGACTTGGATAGTGTTTTTCAGGCTTCATTAAGCCTCCTTGATAATATTCGGGTCTTTATATGTGTCCTTTATCCTTCTAAACATTGGATATAGGCATTAAGTCTTCAATATTATGCATTAATCCTTTAACTCTAATCTTCTACGTGGTTGACTGTACAGGTGGATTTGGTGTCGAAGGGTTTATTCATTTGGCCAGTGATCATGATATAGTGACCGAGATGCACAATTCACCCCTGCTTCATCCCTTTTTGCAATTTATTTGTGCCATAGGATCATCGCCTTGTGCATTTATGTCACCTTTGTGACTGTGGGAAATTTTAATGGATCCACCATTTAAAACCTGCAACCAAACAAATAAACAAATTATATAAAACTTGTGTGCGGGGTATAACTGCAACAGAGGCTAAGAATGGCGAAGGAGAAGTGCGGAGATGGTAAATGCAGCGGCCAAAGGGTCGAAACCATGGCGAAGGGTGAAAACTAGGTTTAAAATTTGAATTGAGCGCGAATTGGGAAGAAGCTGTTTCGGAAAAACCATCAGTGGTTTTCGGATAATGAAATGGGGGAAGGCAGTTTTGAGCGAATGGAATGCGATTCCATACATTGGGTGACACGTGGATTCTCAAAACCACCCATTTCGCAAAATTTTTGAGCATTAATCCTTGAGCATAAACATTTTTCGAAATGGTGCTTCAACCATCGGATCGTGTAGTATTTATCGGACGATGCGGGTTGCATGCGATAAAGGAAATGTGTGAGGGCATAAGAACTGGTCGGCCCGGAAATGACGTGTTCTTCTTTGTCGCGGAGCGAACGGAAGGGGTGGTCGGGTTATGTGAGAGCCATTGGATCTGCATGAACAGACGACTAAGATTGCATCAGGAAAAAAAATGAAGAGGGTTTGGGAGAAAATATATTTGCGAAGAGGCTTTGGCGCTTGGTTATAGCGTGGGTCGTGTGTAGAAGGGGGTTAAGGGATTTTAAGCCCTTGGGGCTAGTATCCTCATGGTGTAAAAGACTACTTTAGGCCTAAATAAAGGGATTTTAAATGCCAAAATAGGGGTTTGGTAGAGGGAAGAAAGGGTTTTAAAACCGAATAAGGGGGAGTTATAAGGTTTAAGGAGGATTTTGACACTTTTAGGGATTTGGTGAAGGGAAGGAAAGAGTTAGAAGGGGAAAAAGGATTGATATGTGGGTAATGAAGAAAATGTGAACGGAGGGGTAAACTAAGGGAAATGGAGCTATCAAAAGAAGTTTTCCTTTATAAACGGCAGGGCTTTAAAGACTCTTTGATGGAAACAGCAGTGAAGACAATTTTGAAGGATAGAAAACACATGGAGGCTTCAAGAATGATAGATTTACAAAGGAAATGTTTCTCTTGAAGGCTCAAAAACATATTTAGCCACCTGTTTTTTTTGACAAATTATTATATGTGGCTAACCATGGCTCCACATGGGGATGGCATCTTCTTGAAGGTGTCAAGAATATCAGATATAATCTTTGGAAGTAGGCCAGAGCCTGGTCTTTGAACATCCTTTTCTTCTTTGATCAGCTGCTACATAAGTGAAAAGCATTATATCAGCAGCAATACTTCTCCAAAAAACTACCTACCCTTCCTACTGTCCTAACATTTTTTCTTCAAGGTGCATTTAGATTTGCAGACCTTTCACATCATCATTTTTATTGAAATAAAAAACTAATCTAATTCTATCCTTATTCTTCCATGAGAACAGATTAGGCAGTTTGACTCATAGCTTCTCTACCTAAACTAATATCTGCCAGGATTAAATTTTCTAGCAGATTTTCATTCTCTATATTCTAAAACAGAAATTGAAACACAGCCAAACCATGATTAGACTGTCTGATTTGCTGTGGGTCCATGGCATAAACACAAGCTGCACATGGACTGAACTTTGCAGAAATTTAAAAAAAAAAATTTGAAGGCTTTAGATTTGAAAATCACTAGCATCCTTCATTATTTTTATGGCTTAGATTTTGGACCTTTTAGAGTCATCTTCTTTCTTCTTTTTAGCTCTGGTTTTGGTCTTGTTAGAGCTATCCCTTTTCTTCTTTGCTGGTTCAATTTTTGAGCATATTAGAACCAGTCCTTTTTGTACCTTTGGCTCAGAGTTTGATCTGATTAGAGCCATTCTCTTTTAATGCTTCATAGGTTCTGGATTTGAGCATGTTTGAACCTTTCTTTTCTAATGTTTTTGTATTTTTTTAATTTTTCTTCAAATTAAAATCGACAACTAACTAAATTATAGATTTGAGGCTTCTGCGATGAGTATTTTGTGTAGAGAAGTAAATGCTCACAGGCTGAGCTTTATTGATATTCCTACCTACCCTATTCTAACTTGAGATATTTACATGTCTAGCTAACAAACTCTCTTTTCCAATACATCCAGTCAATCAGATGATCCCATGACTGGTTTCTGATCATCTCTTTGAGAATGTTGGACAGGCAGGGCCACTCCCATTCTCTTTTTTTTTAGCAGTAGCTTCTAAAATGTTTCTTGTTATCTGCAACAAGCTGCTCTTGATGGCCTTTGATCCTTCTCTAAATTTTTGCAGGAAATGATCATAAGGATCTGGAAATAATACCTGGTTGTGAGTATTTGACAAGTAGGTTTCAACCAAGATTACTTCCTCTTCCACTAGATCAAGGAAAATATTCTCTTGAGAAAGAAACTCTTCCTCATCTTCATTCTTTTATGAACTGGAGGACTCATCATATACTACAGTGTTGTCATCTTGTAGCTCTGAGATATTCTGATTTGGTGGGCTGATCACTGTGAAAAGATCCATGTATTCTTGAGTAGGGGTGTATTCCATTGCTTCCTTTTTTTTAAGAGAAGGCACCTTGGTTTCAACCTACTCAAAAAATTCTTCATTGTTTTCCTCTTCACCCTTTGAGATGAAAGGCTGCTGATTTCCAAATGCATGGAAACTATTACTGATGATCTAAGATAAAGCAGAGTGAAGAAACAATGAATCTTCACCTACTACTAGACTTTCATAAATTTCCTCATCAGTATCATAAATAGCCTACATGGGTTCATTACTTTCTTGAAATTAATGGAAGTGATCTTCCTTCCACAAATCTACTAATGATGGCCCTGCAAGATCAACTTCTTTTTGGAGAACATCATCATCAGATAGATCAAAATTAGGAAAATCAATAAAGTAAGTAATAATACCAATCAAACATACTGGATTATCCACAGATCTTTCTTCATTCTGATTTACAGGGGAGCTTTTTCTAAATCTGTACAACAAAGCTCAATGGATGAATGGGCAAGAGTGTTTGTTTTGCAAAAAAATTCAGAGGTTGGCTGACTATTGATGATCTGATCTATTTCTTCTTCTGTCAAAGGGGAAGGTGTTCTTGTGTTTCTTTGACCAGAAGTGTAGCAGCTCTCTGTTTTTTGTGAAGACTGAATTTGAGGCTGGATGTCTTCTTGAGCCTCTTCTACAGGATCTTCATTTGTGCTTGCAGGAAAACTTTGAGGGTTTTCTATTGTTTCCTGATCTTTCTCTATTTCAAACAAATCCTCATGATTATTATGACACTTAGTTTGGATAAAAGGCTCATGAGTTGTTTTTCTACATTATTAGGATGGCACTCTTCTTGTGTAATATGAAATGGGTTATAATCTAGAGGGGGAGTTCCTATTCTTCATTTTCCAAGTGGCTACTTGTTTCCTCAAAGCACTGCTCACTATAAGTATTTGCAATTTGGTCATGAAGTTCTCTTAATAGCATAGTACAAGATATAGGTAGGAAATCAGGAGTTTATTGACAACCTTCCTCATCATCTTATATAAAGTCTTGACCATCACACATGTCTTTCTCATTGTCTAGGTCTTGCAGGGGTTGAGTTTGTGTTTGATTAGGAGAAAAAATGGGTTGTTCTGGAGAATCAATATATGTATCAGCCTCATGCCTATCTAATCTTTCACTAAGTATGTACATCATTCTACTGATTGTATCTGACAACATCTCTTGATTTGACTCTGAAGAAGTTATTTTCTCATGAGCTGCTTTGCCCTTTCTTATTTCTTCTAACCTTATCTCTCTTTCTAGTATGTTGAATTCCATAGTAAGCACCATATTCTGCATTTATTCTAGGTTTGAAGGGTCTCTTTCTCTTATCTGGAATTCCAACTCAGGGTCAAAAGTACTTGGGTAGTGCAAGAGGGCCCACCCAAAGGTGGCTTTATCCTAGAACACATTGCATTGTATACCTTGTTGAACCTAGATAAAAAGTTTTTCACTGTTTCGCTTGGTTGTCTTTTTAAATTCTTGTATTCCTCTATGACGAGAATTTCGTTTCCCCTGATTTCCCACCTATCTAACAAGACTTGAGTAAATTTATGAAAATTGATAATGCTTGTAGCTGGAAGGTCCTTAAACCAACTCTTAATATTTCCTTGTAATGATAAGGCAAACATTATAATACACACATCATCTTCTTCTATTTCATGGAGGTTAAGTAAATCTTCAAGATTTTGAATGTGTTCTTCAACGGTAACTTTTGAGCTTTCTCCATCAAATCTAGGCAACTTATTTGTAAGTTATGCAGGAAGGGGTTGGAAGATAAGAAGCAAAACTAAAGGCTTATATCTTTCTATGACCTTTGTGGGTGTAGGTAGTTCAACAATAGACTTATGCCCCTTTAAGGTTTCATCAGGGGTAAGAGATACAACATGAGGCTCTTGTTTCACTAGGTTTTTCACAGGTGTATAGGCCTGCTCATGGTCTGAAATATGAGGCTTGAGATCTTCCCAATAATCAATGTGGATCTAATATTTGTACACTTGACTAGGCTTAAAGTGGGATAGAACATAGTTACAAATAAGAATAATGTTTTCTTCAATCCAAATTAAGCCTGAGTGCTCTCTATTTCTAGAATTATTGGCCATGGTTCAGGTTCTTCCTCTAGTGGAATATTTAGGTCTGTTGAGAATTGTGGAGTCGCTAGGTGGAGGATTTTCAATGTTTTAATGAGGGTTTCTATCCACCAACAGCATTTGAATACCAATCTAAGGAAGTGTTGGGTCATTTGAGTTTTTTAAAGGTGTCTAAGATGTAATTTACTCAGAATTTCCCAGTGGAGTCGACATTATGTTGGGGACTCAACTGGATAACACATCAAATATTCTTGAATCAAGGGGTTTTCTGAGGTCCCAAGGGTATATTAGGTATAACCTAGTCAAAATCCCCAGCGGAGTCGCCATTATGTTGGGGTTCCTATGTTTTGGCAGATTGGAAAACCAAAAGATAAGACAACATCAAACCACTTTAGGATCTCAAAATCTAGCCCTCTTGGATCCAGAGAGGGATATCTCTATAAAGGTAAAGAATAATGTATCTTTAAAGTTCAATTTAAGGTATTAGGGTAGTTATAGAGCACAAGATTTTGTTTTGTTCGTTTGGTTGGAGATCATTAACTAAGAAGGTTATGTGAAGTGAAGAAGGAAATAAGTAGAAGGATGTTTCAACATGGGAAGATAGGTCAAGAGAAGTGCCAATCCATTGGGCTATGAATTCATAAAATGGTTTAATCGCATAACAACTATCCAAGGGTTTCCATAGGGCAAGTCATCTATACGAAAGGATTTCTTTAGATAGATGGTGAGATGGGACATTAAGAAGTGAGGTTAAATAAAGAAACCAAAGTGCAACCTAATATCATGTAAGGACTTTAAACCTATCTTGCTTTTGACATACTTTCAAAGGAAACTCTCAATAAAGACTCAAAGGGTAGCTTAAGATCAAGAAAAGACTTTTAACTTAGCCTGATTTCAGCATAATCTCAAGGGAGATAATCCAGTAGTCCTCATAACCTCTTTCAGACAGTAGAAAACATTTAAGATTAAACATAGAGCAAGGCCTAAGATCAGAGAAATACTTTTAACCTTCTTTGCTTTTGAAACTAATTCATAGGGAAACTTTCAAGACAAACTGTTGGAGAAAAGCTAGAGGACAGGGCTAACCATAGACTTCCCTACTTCAATATTTACTTAGCACGCAATGAAAATATCTTTCAAGAACAATGTTTCAAGTTGTACTCAGCAAGACATGGGCTCACCAACATTTCTTGACTGGTTATACTCTATAGAATTATCCTTGAAATACATAATCAGAGGAAAACATAAAGATAAAACTGATTAGTGAGATTTAGGGTACTTCCAACAATATGTCCTAATCTATACCTATTGTTCTTTATCAAAGAATAATGGACAGTATGAAAAAGCATGAAAGGAGACAATTACAGTAAGGAAAACATCACCAATAATATAGACCAGGATCTTGTGAATCTACTTGTTTAATTGATGTGAAAAACCAGTCACATACTTTGAGTCCAGTGGCTTTTTACAGTCCAAACTTCTCTTCCCAGCCTAATATATTACAAACTACTCAGCTACTTCCCTCAATAACGGTTCAAACAGTCAATAATATCCCAACCCTTTACCATGAATCTTCAATTAGTACTTATAGGTGAATGAGGAGGTGGAGTAGTAGATCCGAACTTAAAAGATTCATTAAGACAGAGGGGAGGAAGTATTCAAATTCCCACTCTGCATAATGGCTTTGCATTAACTGTTGGTACCCTTTAGGATAGTTTAGGAGTCTTTGTCAGGTTGACAATAACTTCAGGTATGTTTCTTTGAATTACTCTCTGGCTGTTGGTACTCTGTTTTGTCTTCTGAGATAAGTAAGGTGGATAGTTTGTATTGTAGGTTTTCCATGCCTTCATAACTACTGTCCTGATAGTTTTAGGAATTTCTGTCAGTGTAATAGCTACCAAGATTCTTGGTGGAGTGTAGAATAGGTCATGTGAGTTGTTTCTTCCTTTGGAGAAAGAATGCTTTACTGATTTGTCATGTTTTTTAATGCCTTGAACACTGATATGAATTTGATAGTGTTTTTCAGGTCCATTAAGCCTCCTTGATCATCTTCGGGTCTTTATCTGTGTCCTGTATCGTTATAAAGATTGGATATAAGAATTAAGTCTTCAATATTATGCATTGATCCTTTAAATCTGATCTTCTGTGTGGCTGACTGTATAGGTGGCTTTGGTGTCGGAGGGTTTATTCATTCGGTCAATGATCATGATATAGTGACTGAGACGCGAAATTCACCCCTCCTTTGTCCCTTTTTGCAATTGATTTTTGCCACAATATCGTCACCCTGTGCGTTTATGTCACCTTTGTGACTGTGGGAAAATTTTAATGGATCCACCATTTAAAACCTGCAACCAAACAAATAAACGAATTATATAAAACTTGCGTGCGGGGTATAACTGCAATAGAGGCTTGGGATGGTGGAGGAGTAGTGGGGAGATGGTGAATGTAGTGGCCAAAGGGTCGAAACCATGGCGGAGGGCGAAAACCAGGTTTAAAATTTGAATTGGGCGCGAATTGTGAAGAAGCTATTTCGGGAAAACCATCAGTGGTTTTCGCATAATGAAATGGGGGAAGGCAGTTTTGAGCAAATGGAATGTGATTCCATACATTGGGTGACACGTGGATTCTCAAAACCACCCATTTCATAAAATTTTGGAGCATTAATCCTCGGGCATAGAAATTTTGCGAAATGGTGCTTCAACCATCGGATCGTGCAGTATTGATCGGACGGTGCGGGTTGCATGCGATAGTGACAATGTGTGCGAGCGGAAGAACTGGTGGGATTGACAATGACGTGTTCTTCTTTGTCATGAAGCGAACGGCGGGGGGCGGTCAGGTTATGTGAGAGCCATTGGATCTGCATGAACGGACGACTGAGATTGCATCGGAAAAAAGAAGAAGAGGGTTTGGGAAAAAGGAGATTTGTGAAGAGGTTTTGGCACTTGGTTATAGCGCGAGTCATGTGTAGAAGGGGTCTAAGGGATTTTAAGCCCTTGGGGATAATATCCTCATGGTGTAAAAGACTACTTTAGGCCTAAATAAAGGGATTTAGAGGCCAAAATAGCGGTTTCAGTAGAGGGAAGAAAGGGTTTTAAAATCGAATAAGGGGGAGTTATAAGGTTTAAGGAGGATTTTGACACTTTTAGGGATCCGATGAAGGGAAGGAAAGAGTTATAATGGGAAAAAGGAGTGATATGAGGGTAATGATGAAAATGTGAATGGACGGGTAAACTAAGGGAAATGGAGCTATGAAAAGCAGTTTTGCTTTATAAACAATAGGGATTTAAAGACTCTTTGATGGAAACAGCAGTGAAGACAATTTTGAAGGATAGAAAACACATGGAGGCTTCAAGAATGATAGATTTACAAAGGAAATGTTTCTCTTGAAGTCTCAAAAACATATTTAGCCACCTGTTTGCTTTGACAAATTATTATAGGTGGTTAACAAAATGCATATGACATTGCTCACTAAAACGTGGCTCCGAAATTTTTTAATCCAAAAGGGAGCTTTTTGTATGCAAAATTACCCTAAGGACAGATGAAGGAAGTCTTATGTTGATCGGTTAGGAGAATGTTAATATGGTTATAGCCAGAAAAGTTTTCCATGAGGGAAAAGATCTCAGTCCCAGTGCATTCACCAATGATTTTCTCGATAAAGGGAATATGATAATTATCCTTACGACAGACCCAGTTTATGTCAAGATATTCAACATAGACCCGAATGGTACCTTGTTTCTTATGTACAGGGACAATGTTAGACACCCATTCTATCAAGGGAATCAGATAGATAAAACCAGTGTTGAGAAGCTTTTCAACTTCACCCTTAATGGCAGTAGGTTTTCTAGGGTGCACAGGATGAAGGTGCTGAGGAACAGGCTTCGAACTAGGGTAGGTATGAATCTCATGCACCACTATACTAAGATTTATGCTAGGAATATCTTCGTAGGACAATGCAAAGATTTCACAGAACTCGCAGAAAAGGATAGTATAAACCCGAACTTCATCTGAAGAAGAAGTGACCCTGAAATGGATGTTCTTGATGATTCCCAGTTTCAAGGAAATGTCGATAGGCATCGTTTGCATGATGTTACTCAAGTTACCCTCCGTAAAAACTTCATGTGACAAAATAGTCGTTTGAAGTGGAGGAGAAGGAACATGAGATGCAAACCTCTCAAGACACGTAGACATGGCCCCAAGGTTAGGCATGAACGAGGAACGATGATGACTATCATGCCATGGAAGATCCTTGTTACAAGTCAAAATACCTCCTCATCAGCTCAGAGGAGAAGATAAATATGGAAGGAATACAAAGACCTAAACTAAACCTATTTCTGACAAGGTAACGCCTCACTATAACAACACAAGAGCGTTATAACGCACCTAAACAGTGAATAGGCCGCGTTAGTGGCTAGGGAAATGCTTTGTTTCCACTAGAGGGAAGCGTTACCCATGTTTTGAGTTTGGAATGGGAAAAACCCGAGGAGAATGATTAGAATTTCTAGTTTTTTCTCACACGAGTGTCAATACAAAAATGAAACTGCAAAGAACTAATCTCTTATTGGGCCTTGCCATAAACAACTGAACTCTCAAGGAAGGAAAACACATGGAAGTTGAGGAAACATCTTGGTTTTTTCTATTTAGAACTGGTGGAAAGAGAAGGGAAATGATTGCTCTCTCCATCTCCTATAAAATGGATTTGAAGGCTCTTAGTTTAGGGTCGAAGGATTGTCAAAGTTTTTGAATACTTGTGAAGTAGAGATTATTGTTTTAGTGTGAAGGTCAAGAGTCAAAGAGGTTCATTGAGAACTTGTTGATCAAGACATCACAACATTAAGAGATAGAGAGATTGGAAGGCTGAGGAGGGCTTGGTACAACTGACAGTTGTAATCCTCCTTTTTATAAATCAATAGAACTGTATCTGTTTTGTCCATCCTATGTGTTGATATTCTCATTATTATTTGATTATTTACATAGCATGAGATGAATGGCTTAGATGTGTATTGTTTAAATGTTTAAGATTACACGAGGGCTTTGACTGATTGCAGGGTTGAGATTTGGAGCTGGTGAAGAAGGATCTCTGCTTCGCTATTCAGCACTCTCGAAAAGACTCCAAGATCATTAAAGAGGTAATATTCTATCTTATTCCATCAAGTTGTTTTAAGTTAATATGAATATGTATGTGCCATCTTTGTGAACTATACAGCTAATCTTACTGTCTTCCTCGGGCACTGGAAAGCCCTGAGAGGGATATTCGATAACAAACAACCCAAGCATTTTACCCTACAGCAATCCTCGAGAGACATAGTTTCCATGATGGCTTCATTGGCAGGAAATGTCTCTTTCAAGGGATCGAGTGAATCCGAATCATTGAGCCAAGGGGATTGAGAATAAATGTCAAGATACGTGCTCAAAGGAGCATGATCAGAAGGTGGAGGCTCCAAAGCCAAAATAAGTTCACAATAATCTATCTCGATCGGACTTAACGACATCGAATCTCCAAAAGAATCGATCTGCTCAGGTGAAGGGATGATCCATGGGTCGTCAGACTGGGAGATAATATTAATTTGAGTAGGAATTGGGTGGAGGAAGAGGAAAAATACCCATGAGGGTAGGATCTTTGAAGAGACCCGACCCTACACTCTCATAGGGAGTAGGAATTTGATCCACATTGTTACACCATTTTTTGGTCATCTAACTTGTTACTATTAGATGAACCTAAGTACAGCATGTAAGACCAACTTTATCCTAAGAAAAATTTCTTTCACTATGAAAAATAACTTAGTAAACCACCTTTATTAAGTTGTTTATGGTCTAAATAGGAAACCCCATGAAGAAATATTAAATAAATATAAATTTGTTTGATTTTCCTCAAGGAATAATTAGTTAAACAACAATTTACTTAATATTCCTAGTCACATTTAACCCAAAATATGAAAATTAATTATATAAATTATTATTTATCTTACTATTTTCTAGGAATAATTATTTAAACCTTATTTAAATAATATTCCTTGTTATATCTGACTAAATCACTCATAAATAATTAAATAAATCATTATTTATATGATTATTACTCAACCACATCCTTAAAATAATAAATAATTTATTTATTTATTTATTATTTACAAATAAAGGGGTTTGACCCAAGTCAAATTCTTTTTCTCTCTAACAAATATAGTAAAATATTCCATAAAATTTGGATCTTGATTTGGCTAATAATATTTTAATTATGCACCAATAACTAGACTAACTCAATATTTTGTTATAAATAGAAGGGTTTTCCATTCATTCACTACCTTTTGTTGCCTAAAGATCACTCTGGATCTATACTTTTGGTCTAACTTTAATCCACCATCATTGTCATATTTTTTTATCGTTTTGCTTGTGAGATCCCTTTGAGTTCCATTTTTTTCTGGGTTTTCTACACCATCAAGACAGGAATTTTAGATTTGAAGTGTTGAGGACTTACAAGAACCCATCCCATTGAGGAGAACTGGTAACATCCTTTTATGTTTTCCTTCCAGGTGCCCTTAATACAAAATTCATTCAACATATTCTTGTCTTGTGTATTGGATGCATGGAGTAAATATCATTTTTATTTACTACTTAATGTCTTTTGATGCATAGATCTAGATTTTTGCAGCATCTATCTTTTTCACCTAATTGTAGATCTGAAGATATTGGTAGCCATATTTGTTGTTAGGGTTGTTTTTTATGCACAGCTAAAGTGGTATTTTTTTTGTACACTTGCAATTAGGATTCATACTAACAACTGGCGACTCCACTGGGTTTACGATTACGACCACTATCATTTTTCAGATCCCTACATATCCAGCTGCTTCAAACCCTAATATTTCTCTTCAGCTTCTTGTATTTCTTTTCTTGATGTTGTTTTTAACCTATAAAACCCTAAAACATTAAAAATTCTAACTTCTGTGTGTTTTTGGACCTATTGTGTAGGTGACGGACATCAGTCGCAGCTAAGATGACACATTATGTTGAAACCTACTCCTAAGAGTGTCAGCAGTGCAGGTCGCACTTTTAGGCCCTAAACCTGTGACCTAGAGCCTTAGGACGTGGAAAGATGCCCAAAATCTGCGACCTTAGCAAGAAACAGGTTAGAAACTGCGACCTGGACATTTTGTGGGATTTTTTCTAAAAGTTTTTTTGGTTTATCTGGGCCTCTATTCAGGGTTTTCTGGCCTTTGTCTTCACCCATTTTGGACCTATACTTGTTCTGTTTTACTCATCTAAGTGGGAACCTATCCCTCTTGGGCTTCAATACCCTCCACACTTTGTGGAAGAGTTTTAGCTGCTACAGGTTGTCTAAAATTTTCAGAGTGTTCAACCATTTTTTTAGATCTGATACCTCACCTTTAAATCCACTTCAGATTGGCTATTTATCCATCCAAATCACATCCTTTTTTTTTTTTTTGGTTTTCCTCTAGGGTCCACTCTATTTCCTTCCAGGAGATAGCCTTTGCCACCTCATTTACAACAATTTTTCCTCTGATTTTTTGTTGTTTATCTACACCTCTTTCCAGCAGATCTCACCTTTAGATCCCTGTCCCTCCTAAACTTAGATCTATTGGCTATTTCTATGTGTTTTGACTAGTTTTTTTCCCATATACAAACTACTCCCACCTCCTTGGGTTTAGATTATTGCATTATTAGTTGTTATCTACAGGTTTGTTTCAGTTTCATATACTGTTATCTGCAGTTTTATTTACTGTTATACAACACACATTTTTTTTCTCTACAAACGTCTGGGTTTAAAAATTAAAATTTACCCACTTTACACACACACTGTAAGTGAAGAAGAGCTTGGTTAACACCACCCAGAAAATAGTTTAAAAATTTGAAATCAATTGATCCTGCACCTCTTTGTCCTTGTTTCGACATTGTAATTAGTTGATCTTGCACCTCTCCACCCTTGTTGGTCTCTCTTCCCTTTGTGTCGTGTTTGTGTTGTCATCATTGTGCCAATGAGGCATTTATACCGGAGACTTCTTGGACTTCATCCTCAGTTTCCGGTAGGAAGACTTACTCCTCCGTGTAGGATTCAAGTTAGTCCTCCACCGAGTTCGCAATCTGACTCTTATTCTAGTTCATTGGGTTCTCCTTCAGGTTCCACTCCCGATTCTCCTCCTGTCACCTTCACCATGTCTGGTTTAGGACCTAATGCTGGTGGTAACCCCGACCCTAATACTGGGAATACTACTAGTGGGACCGTCACAGAAACTACTCCGGTTGCTTCCTTGCTTCCCTATATGGCAGGCCTCAGTCTTCCCGATTTTAACTAGTTGATCAATGACCCTATACAACATGACGCTAGTTATCCTGCTATGTCAACCAAGCTCCCTTATGACATCCCCAAGTTTGAAGGCCTTGCTGGAGAAGATCCTACAAATCATGTTCGATCTTTCCACATGTGGTGTTCGTCTAACTCCATTAGTGATGAATCTGTCCATCTTCAGTTGTTCCAATGTACGCTTATAGGTGAAGCTTCTAAGTGGTATGTTGACCAGGCCTCATCCTCTCATACCACCTTTGCAACTCTTGCTCTAGATTTTTTGTCTTACTTCCAGCTTCCCCTTCGTTATGACACAGGTACCGAACTCTTGACTTCTTTCAGTCAATCATCTATGACCCGCCTATCCGATCATGTCTAGGAATGGTAGAGAAGAAAGAGCATATGTGAAGACACTACCTTTGAAGACCGTGTCTACATGGACTGGTTCCTTAGATATCTCTTTCCTGCTATCGAAAAATATGTCGCATCACATTTCCCTCAAACCAAAGAAGCCGCTTTCCAAATTGCGTTAAAATATGACCTGATCTATGCTTAGTCGAGTTATGTTTATACCATTCTACTTGATCTTCCTAGACTCTATGGTGCCAACGCACTTGGGGCATCTCATGCTGCCGACAATATCATTGGAGCTTTCTCTCATCCATATGCTCAGCCTCCCATGGGCTATGCTTTTCCTCAGGGGGGGGGGGCAGCACCTCCTGCACTTATCCCCCTCCCGGTAGCATGTACCCAAGATACGACATGCCTCCTCCTTTTGCCGAACCTCCTACTTACTACAATGTTATCCAACCTCCTTATTATCCATATCTATAGCGTAGCTCTCCAGCTCCTCCAGCATTATCACCTCTGCCTCTGTTGCCTTCTCAACCCATGCAACAGCAGCCACCACCCCCTCAGGGGCAGGTGTATGCACAATAGAGCATGACTAATCCTCCTCCTTCTATAAATAGGAGGAAAGGAACTAAAAATAAATCTTCTCTCAGTAATCTTGGACCTAATCCACAAATAATGCACCTAACACCACTAACCAGCAACAGGACAATCAGCCCAAGCAGGACATGCCTGTTCGCATGAACAAGTCTTGTTCTTGTTGTGGTTTTTATTGTCATTACATGCCTGATTGTCCTCTTTTACCACGTATGAAGTAGATGTGGGAGTCTCAAGTAACATTGTGAGGACAACAAGCCTCCCCTTTCGTTCCTCCCAGTGCTGCGCCAAGTCAACTGGTTGTGTTTACTAATCCTTTCCCTCAACAAGGATTTGTGGCTACCCAACCACCTAAAGGTTAGGTGGCCACTCAACCTCTTCCATCTGGTACCCTCAATTACCAAATTCTCATGATGAATTTCGACCAACCTATAACCATAGATGTCAATCTTCAGACTCGGTCATGTTAGTACAACAAGGCACCTGCTACATCTGTCCCCAAGCCACCTCCCTCGGTCTCTATATAGTCTCTTTTGACACCTAATGGTCCCTTGCAGATACCTCAGCCTAAGGTAGAGGTTCATACCAAGATCCCTAAGGGACCGCTTATCCAAAATGTTGCTTTTGGAAAAGCTGCCTATTATTATAATATAGTAGATGATTTGACATAATCTCCTGCTACCATTTCAATGCTAAAACTCCTCCTGTCATGCCCTTCACAACAAAAATCTATATTATCTGCCATGGGCACTGTAGACCCTTTCGATGATCGATTAATTGTCTTCGATGTTGACCAGTCAAAACATCCTCCTCTCCCTGCTTCCATCGCTTTCCAAATCCCAGTCAAGATCTAGAATGCCAATGTTTCCAATGCATCATTGATGAGGGGGAATCCACCTGTGTGATGTCTGCTTTGGTTTGGAAGCAACTTGGATCACCTGAGTTGGATCCTTCCATGATCACTCTCCAAGCATGGGATGGCCATGTCTCCCAGCTCGTTGGCCTATTCTGCAATTGTCCTATTACTCTTGCGAGCAAGACCATTTGCGTTGACATAGAAATCATAGATGCCCCCTTAGATTACAACATTATATTGGGTTGTAGCTACACCTATATGATGTTTATTGTCCCATCTATGGTTCACCGCAAGATTCCCTTCCCTCATAATAGAAAGATAGTCACCATTGACCAGTTGACATATTATGAACCAAAGTCTCAAACCTCCCCCAAGTCCATCATCTCTTCGGTGGCCAATAAGAAAACCCTCGATCCTCTGACCAGTGTCTCACCCAAATTTTACAAGGACACCTCATTTCTTGGTACATTCCCTGGCCTTCCTCCTCCGATCTCTGATCCCAGCTCATCGAATGTTTGCATGATGTAATCATCTTGGGCTTCCCTCAAGCGGCTCGCTTCGGCTAGTTAGCAGCCTCCTTGCCCTCCGTAGCCTACTCCTAGACCTTTGATTCAGCCTTCTGGACCTCCTCCTCCTCGCCCTTCACCTACAGGTGGTGTTCATGAGCCTCTTTATCCTCTTGGAATGGTTCCTCCAGGCCTTAACCATCTTGGAGCTGTCCCACCTAGCCATTACTCCTTAGGTCAGATACCGTTCCTAGCTCCCCCTCCTAGAGTGTATTCGGTACCTGTCATAGCTACCCTCTCTATTTCTAATTTGACTTTGGGGATTCCTATCTGGTACCTCGATCCCCCATCCGCTACCCTGCCTAGTCAACCCAAACCTTATCTTTCTTTGACCCCAGTTCAACTGGTCCCTATGACTTCTGCCACTGTTACATTGCCTCATCCACCTCAACAGGAACCATCTCCTGTTGTGACAACTTTAGGTAAGAAGGGAAAATTTCACAAGCAGGAAACCAAATACAAGGTCACCCTAACAAACCTTACCCCTCCTCGGCTGCCAAAATGTAGTATCCAGTGTGCTTTGTGTGATGTTGTCATTCATGCCACCCATACTTGTCCGGAGTTGCCTCACCTCAAGTCCATGGTCAATGAGACGTTTCCAGAAGCTGATATCCTTGAGGTCTACGTCACTATACCCGATTCAGTCCTGAAAATCAAAACCTTGTGCACAAATCACCCTTGTGCTTTGTATGATTTCCATGGCCACTACACTCACCTCTGTCCCTGCCTTGAAGAGTATCGTTCCTCTTTGGAAACATTCTTCCAATTCGAGGCCAAGCATGACAAGTTCACCTCTCAGTTGTTTGTGAGCTCTGATTTGGTAGAACTAGAGGATCTGCTCGCTCCCGTTGACATTCTCCCTCCTAATGTCAAAATGACGGAGTCTTCGACCACCATTTTCTACCTATCATCATCCATGATACTCTCAGTGTAAGTCCCCTTGGAGACTTCCCCTAATGTTTTGATTGACCTCCCTTCAATGATCACCCTAGGCTCAACATCGGTAGATCCCTTATCTGCTTACTCTTCTGTCATCCCCCATGATGTTGTGCATTTGAGCGTTTCTTCATATGATGATGAGTCAGGTAGCTCTATCATGTCAGGTGGTCTCTCTTCCTTCAATCACCCCATCTTCCATTCAGATGAAGACATTATGGAAGCCATGACTGACCCTGATTTTCCATGGGATGATATGCACCAACATGCATACTTCCTCCCACAGTAGTCCCATGACCAATATCCTGTGGAAAATAAAGACTTCATTCCCAATGAAGTCGATTGGTTTAGAAATCCCATCGCTGCACCTAATGCTTTCGAAGAAGGAAATATGGCCAATATCTCCCCTACCATTAAAATTGACATTTCTGACAAACCAGGGGTAGAAGAAAATATCACCTTGGGTGCCCACTGCACCCCGGAAGAGGTTGAGGCTTACGCCAAGCTATTTACAAAATTACATGATGTTTTCACCTGGTCCTATTCAGAAATTCCCATACTTGATCCCGCCATTGTCGAACACCATATAAATACATGGACAGATGCCAATCCCGTCTATCAGAAGTTGAGACCCATTAATCCTTACAGACGAGAAGTTGTCAAAGCTGCAATTGATAAGCTCAAGAAAGTTAGTTTTATCTATCCCATCGAATACACTACTTGGGTGACCAATCCGATTCCCTTTCTCAAGAAATAAGGAACCATCCGTGTCTGCACTGACTTTCACAATCTAAACAAATCTTGTCCCAAAGATAGCTTCCCCACACCATTCATTGACCAAATCATTAATAAGTGTGCAGGGCACAAGGTTCTATCCTTTATGGATGGTTTCTCCGGGCACAACCAAATTTTTATCCATCTTGTTGATCAACTTAAGACCACATTCACTAGTCAGTGGGGAACCTATTCCTATCGATTCATGTTGTTCGGCCTTAAAAATGACGGATCCACTTTTTAGCAGGCTATGTCTTACTGTTTCCATGACCTGGATCATATTATCATTTCTTATTTAGATGACCTCAATGCATGTTATAAACATTGAGAAAAACACCTCCATGATCTGCATACCGTCTTTCTCTGATGTCGCAAGTATAATATCTGCCTCAACCCACTGCAGTGTGTCTTTTGTGTACCTACAGGTTGGTTTCTAGGCTTCATTGTGTCTAAATATGGTATCACGCTTGACCCATTGAAATTTCAAGCCATCCTTGAGCTTCCTATCCCTCGTACTCTACGCTAGTTACAAAGCCTCCAAGGAAAAGCTAATTTCCTTCGTCAGTTTGTCCCTGACTATGCCACCACCGCGCATGGGTTCCTCAGACTCCTCCTCTCAAACATCCCTTTTGTGTGGGATGCCTATGCTCAAGAGACTTTTGATGCCCTGAAACATGCTCTCACGTCCGCTTCCTTTATTCGTTCCCCTGAATTTGATAGGGATTTCATCCTGTACATCTCCGCTTCCACCTACACGGTCGCTGGAGTCCTCATTCAGGAAGATGACAGTGGAATTGATCATGTTATCTATTATTTCAGTAATAACCTGGGAGGACCTCCTGTATTCTACTCACATGAAGAGAAATTAGCACTAGCTGTCGTTTTGTCGGTCCAGAAACTTCGTCATTACATCCTCATGCATTACACTAAGGTTGTGACTAATTCCAAACCCATGGCCTTCCTATTGAGTCATTGAATCATTAATGGGAAGTACACCCATTGGATCATTATCCTCCAGGAATTCAATCTTGAATTTGTCACACCAAAATGTAAGAAAGGTTTAGCCCTCGCTGAAATCATTTCCGAACTACCTACCAGTACACAAGATCCTCCAGTTAATGATAATTTCCTCGATGAAGATTTATTTTCCATTACCACCGATGATCCTTGGTATGGTGACATCCTTATTTTTGAACCAAAAATTTTTCCCTCCATATTTATCGTGATGCTCGATGACGTATCCAACACTAGGCCCCCCACTACCTTCTTATTGGTGACGACATTTATCATCGCGATGTAGATTCTATCCTTCATTATTATCTCACACACACTGAAGTAGAGCAAGTCCTCAATGCCTATCATAGCAGCACTTGTGGTGGCCACCTCTTTAGTCTGGCCACTGCCCATAAAATCATGTGCGCTAGGTACTTTTGGCCTTCTCTCTTCAATGATTTCATTGAGGAAGTCAAACACTGTTCTAGTTGCCAACATTTTTCCCCTAAGGAATGAGCCCCTTTGGCTCCCCTCCATCCTGTCATCTCAGTTGGTCCCTTCTGTAAGTGGTCCATAGACTTTATGGAGTGTCAAAAGTCGTCTGCTGGTAACCACAAGTATATAATTGTGGCGGTTGACTATTTCACCAAATGGGCTGAGGCCATGCCAATGTTTAACAACATGGCAGCTACCGCAGCCCTCTTTTTCTTTAACCATGTGATCGCTCGATTTATATTTCCGAAACAATTGGTCTCTAACCATGGTCGACATTTTGAAGATGAGACATGGCAGGAGCTATCCTCGTTGTTGGGCTTTGAGCACCAATATTCTTCCTCCTCTTACCCCCAAGGTAATGGCCAAGTCGAAGCAATCAATAAAATCCTTAAAACCATGCTTCAACGGATGATGGATAAACGCAAAACCAACTGGCACCTTATGCTCTTCCTTTCTTTGTGAGCATATAGAATTTCTGTTAAAACCGCCACTGGGTTTACTCCTTTCCACCTTATTTCTGGAGAGGAGGTAGTCTTACCGATCGAGTGTGAAATCCCTTCCCTTGATCTAGCCATCGAACTTCTCCCTGATACCCAACCTTTAGAACAATGACTTATCATGCTTGAGCGTGCTTCCGAAGATTGTCATGCTGCATTGCAGACCATTGAAGTGGCTAAGCAACGCACCAAAGCTCAGTATGACTGAGAAGTCCACCCTCGTACTTTTCATGAAGGTGATCTTGTTCTGGTGTATGACCAGGCCCATGATGTCCTTGGTCATGGGAAGTTTGACTCATTATGGCTAGGACCTTAAATCATCAGTAAGGATTTAGGTAAGGGGGCATATCTCTTATAGGATTTCGAAGGCCATCCCCTTCCCAATCCTCGCAATGCACTCTATCTTAAGAAATATTACCCTTAGCATTTCCTCTCGGAAATGCATGTTTTATTTCTTTTAGATAGCTAGCTCATGATTCTATGATTTGATACTTCACTAGGACACATTTCATCCAAGAAGGGTCACTTCACCACTCCTCAAAATCAAATTTCTTCACCTGCAACACTCGTACTTGGGGCACCACTTTTCCTTCATACTTGTCCATGCTCGCATCGATTTTCGTCATGAGTAACCATCATGCACTCATATTTTTATGGTCCCCATTGGACCTTTTCTATGTGGCAGCATCATCGAGTTGCCCTTGTTTAGAGCATCCAAGTTGAGTCATCATCACATTCATGGAGTCTATCTCGAGTCCCTTTTTATCCCGCTATAGTCCTCCATCCTTCATTGCTTGGTTCCTCTCTCATGTCTCACATTATGGCCTTCAGTCCCACTGTCCCCTATCCCACATGATATTGTGTCAGTCGCTGCTAGGTCATCCATGCCCTTTATGCTCTAACAAGGGGATTCTTCTGCCCGCTACTTAGTATCCCCCATTTCATCATCATCCTTGGTGTTAGTTTTTCAGTCGATCTACTAATTTCTCTCGTGCCTTATTTTAGGATCCCTTATTGCCTCACCTATGGTGGACCTCATTCTGTCGACATCATATCATTCATTCCAGAAGACAGGTATAGAGGGTGGTGTACCTTGGTTCCAGCTTCCACTCTTGTTCGGTGCCTCAGATCAGGAAAAGGGACTCCTTATTGCCCTTTGAATTGACTGTTTCTCAGCTCCAACTCCTTTCAGCCTGATCAAGATCTGTATACTAGATGGTTCAGTGATGCAGCAGCTGATACCGGTGATTCTTGGGTGTGTGTGAGATGTTTTCAGCCCTCATGAGGGGGTGGCCCTACAGGTAGCCCCCCACATGCCCATATGACCTTGTCATCACAAACTTTGATGCAGTTCCATATATTTGATGATATTAGCCTCAGCCGCTTGCAACACATTTTTGTTTGCATGTATCAGTTAGATTTTTAGAGCCCTTTCTTGTTTACAGGGGAATTTGGGTTGTATTTGTATCTCATGTACTCAGATATTATTGTATAAGTCCTAGCTATTTTCCCAGGCATAGTATGTATGTGAGATTCATTATCATGTTTTTTCCTGGCTCATGTTTATGCCAACATGTACTATATTGTTTAGTCCCTTGTTTATAGGATGCCTTATTCTTTGTACTTTGTCTCGGAAGGCATAGGTATTCTTCCCCCGCCACCTATAGCACAATTAATCACTCATAAATGAGACTTTTAGCACCTTTAAGTCTCACCTCCTCAGGGTCTAGTCCTTTAGCGCTTTGGTCTACCTTATATTTCTCTCTCTTTGACTTCCCCTTCGGTGTCTAGTGATTGAGTTCTTACAATGTACTTCGGTCATACGATTAGCTCCTAATGCTTGCATGCTAGGGGGCAATCTATTACACCATTTTTTGGTCATCTAACCTGTTACTATTAGATGGACCTAGGTACACCATGTAAGACCAACTTTACCCTAAGTAAAATTTCTTTCACTATGAAAAATAACTTAGTAAACCACCTTTATTAAGTTGTTTATGGTCTAAACAGGAAACCCCATGAGGAAATATTAAATAAACCTACATTTTTTTTATTTTCCTCAAGGAATAATTTGTTAAACAACAATTTAATTAATATTCCTAGTCATATTTAACCAAAAACAGGAAAATTAATTAGATAAATTATTATTTATCTTACTATTTTCTAGGAATAATTATTTAAACCTTATTTAAATAATACTTCTTGTTAAATTTGACTAAATCACTCATAAATAATTAAATAAATCATTATTTATTTGATTATTACTCAACCACATCCTTCAAATAATAAATAAATCATTTATTTATTTATTATTTACAAATAAAGGGGTTTGACCCAAGTCAAATTCTTTTTCCCTGCAACAAATATAATAAATATTCCATAAAAGTTGGATCTTGATTTGGTTAATAATATTTTAGTTATGCACCAATATCTAGACTAACTCAATATTTTGTTATAAATAGAAGGGTTTTCCATTCATTCAGTACCTTTTGTTGCCTAAAGATCACTTTGGATTTATATTTTTGGTCTGACTTTGATCCACAATCATTGTCATATTTTCCTATCTTTTTTCTTGTGAGCTCCCTTTGAGTTCCATTTTTGTCTGGGTTTTCTACACCATCAAGAGAGAGGAATTTTAGATCTGAAGTGCTAAGTACTTATAAGAACCCATCCCATTGAGGAGAACTGGTAACATCCTTCTATGTTTTCCTCTTAGGTTCCCTTAATATAAAATTCATTCAACATATTCTTATCTTGTTTATTAGATGCATGGAGTAAATCTCATTTTTATTCACTTCTTAATGTCTTTTGATGCATATATCTAGATTTTTTCAGCATTTATCTTGATCACCTAATTGCAAATCTGAAGATATTGGTAGCCATATTTTCTATTAGTGTTGTTTGTTATGCACAACTAAAGTGGTTTTTTTCGTACACTTGCAATTAAGATTCATACTAACACACATATGGAACGTTGTTCTCGGAAGAATAAGTGAAGAATGAAAACTAGTCAATAGTAACAATATTTCCTTCGTGCAAGAGTTTCAAAACATGAAAGAGAGTGGACGGAACACACAACATGGCATGAGTCCAACTGCGACCGAGGAGAATATTGTAATTGATCTTGGTGTCAACTACTTCAACCTTGATATTGATTGTCTTCCCTCAAATGTAATCGGTAAACTACTGAGAAAAACAAAAGGTTTTGATTCCCTTCCATAAAATGCTTCAAGTGCATTTGGTGATGAATTCAGAGCCAGAGAACCAATGGCTTTCCAGCAAGCATATGACGTGACACACGTAGACGTGCCCTCATACACAACCACCCAATGGATATTCAAACCATTAATACCAACTTGTATGATGAGCACAATTTGGTGCGGGAGTTGTGGGTTGAAATTCTCTAAGTCGAAAGCGAGTAGGCTAGAATCAACAGGATCAATCCCACCGATTGCAGATAAAAAAATCCTTCCGTTGAGACGAGAAACTCTGAAGTACTTCTAATGAGGACATTGGTGATGGCACTTGAGCCAGATCCTCAACAATATTGTAATGTTGAGTAGCAAGACTTATGAAGTACACCTTTGGAAGGTAGGATTACAACAGGCTCAGTATTGGGCCTTTCAATCTGAAGAGGGCCAAAAGTAGGTGGAGGAGGAGGACCATCAACGATCTCTTTCCCTACTACTTGATGTGATCTGGTATAATATTTTGACCTAGTAGTGATAGAAACAGATGTAGAACCATTCATCATAAAAACCTGAGAGCCAAATGGGGCAGAGGGCTGAGGTTGCTCTACCATCTGGGTTTGATGTGATGGAAAAGGTTCTCTGAGAACAACCATAGTTCCCTAGGTGCCTTTGAGAAATCTACCTACTTCGGCCTGTCGAGGATAGTCCTCGGTGTAGTGCTCTTCATCACAAATAAAACAAGGGTACTTTGGCTTACGATGTGAACCATCATCCTCACGACGTTTAGATGAATCCGGTTTCGGGGTATCGTCTTTGGCCTTACCTTTACCCTTATTTTTTCCCTTGGAAGTATTATCCGTTGGATTGGCCTGAATGACATTGACTTCAGCAGTTTTACCAAAATTAGAGGTAGGATGAGAAGCAGTATCATTGGAAGGATTATACTTTTTATTCCCAGGGTTTGAAGGAGAAGACTTCCAAGAAGTCTGAGACACGGAACCGATGATACCGTCGAAGGACGGTGTTGCAGGTGCTTTAGAGGTTCCAGGTCGAGGAGCATCAGACAAGATATCATATAACGTACCAGACTGAGAGAACACAAGATCAAGGTACTGGGAACGAGCAATGGCTTGTTCTTTGGTTACAAATTCCCCCATAGCTATGTCTTTAGCGATTTGATTGAAAAATGAGGTAGTGAACCTATTATCACTCAGTAATTTCTCTAGGTTCAAGAGAAATAGTCTGAGGTAACCACAAACCTACTTCAAACTCTAGGATCTAGCCTTCCTAGGGTTTAGAGAGGGCTCTCTCATTAAGATTTATCTTTTTTTGATTTACAAATGTTAGGCTAGTTATGAAAGTAAAATTTGGTTTTGGTTTAAAGGGTTTGGTGGGGAAAAATCACTTGGAGGTAAAATAGAGAGAAATCTACCTGTCCACTGGGCTATGGCGTCTAAATCAGGCTAGTGGCTCTAGAAATCAAGACTAAAAAGGTAAAAATATATTTAGGGCAGGATAAATAACCCTAAGAGGTTTGGGAAAGTGGTTTTTGTGAGGTGGTATGATCGGGATAAAGGACACTTAAGGATCCTTTGATCTGGAAAATGGAAATAGGAGGTAGAGGTCAAACGGGAGTGAGAGCAATTAAGAATTCTCAGCATTGGAAATCAGAAGAAAACCTTAAAATGGAAACTAGATAAAGATAAGGAGCACTTGAATAATGCTATATTAATACTCCTAGTTACACATTCAGACAGAAAAAACATAAAATGAATGCATGAAGCTTAGAAAGTGAAACAATGACAAGAAGGGATTACTTCACTCATCAGCTTATCACAGGGATCCTAAATTATGATGCCAGTTAGCTTGTCCAGTCTAATAGTTTGAAATAAAACACACAATAGCCTCCAATGTTTAGAAAAAATGTCTATAGTAAAGGCCAAAAATTTTATTCCACACAAAATACTTCAAAGAGTGAAGCATTTATACAAATTATAAACTAGAATATCTTAAAAAAAATATCAAGGTTGTTTTACAAATATCTCCAACTATTTTACATAAATTGAACTTAAGTAAAGGACACTCAAAACTAATGCATCTATTTGGCACTATTTTTTATGGATAGGTGATGAAAAAAAGGATAATTCGAATTTGATCTCAACTCTTAGCTGATGATGAGGCATCCAAGTCACTAACTGTCTACTTTCTTTGTGTATTCTGCTCCAACAATTATGCAAACTTGGGGTCCAATCATACCTTTTTATTTCTCAATCAGAAATATATATGTAAAATTTGAAAGAGGTTATTGTAAATGAATATGTTGGTGAGTTAAACCTCTCTCAATTTCCTAAATTTCTGCTCCAACTGTTCACAATAGGATTTGAAAAACGATGTGTAAAACAAAGTTTTACATTGTCTGAAAAATAGGCTGTAAAGATGCACATGTATCTCTCATTCTGTAATACCTGTGCACAAAGTGAGATACATTTTTGTAGATGGGTCTCTTAGGAAAAAAAAATTCCTTCATTTTTTTAAGATGTATTTAAGATTGACCACAATTTTCTCTAAAAAATGATGACTTAACAGGAAGTTTCTGCAAAAAGTGCTTTCCAATATTGTTTAATATTTCCCAACCCATAGTGGATGTTAGAAAAGTGAGAGAGGTTTTTGTATTTAGAAATCTTAAGAACCTAAACCTCCTTCAAGTTTTCAAAATGCATCTTGGATTGGTCACAATAGTTTCTACAAAACAATGACTTAAATAAGAAATTTTTGCAAAAATGTTATTTCTTGCTCTGCTTTCATCTTTTAACCTTTTTGTTCTTTTAATTGTTTTGCTTTCACTTTGGATAAAATTTATTGTTGTTAGTTAAAGTATTTTCATCTCTATTAACCATTACTGACTCTGTTCTTACTTTTACTGTTTCACCTTCACTGCTCTGTAACTTTGTTTTAACTTTCACTCTAACTTTTACCTGATACACTTTCTCTCTAGTGTTCTTTGACTATTTTGTTTCACTGTCATTGTGAATTATGATTTCACTTTTACCATTCACTGTGCACATTTCATCATTCTGATCTCTCTCTGACTTGATTTTATTCTTTCTTTGTATACAAACTATTTGTTGAATGAAGCTTTTGAATTAAAATCTGAGAATTTGGAGCAAACAATTTTGTCAACTAGTATTGAAACTATTGGTCAAAATCCATATTCTGATAATAACTTGCTAAAATCAAACAATTTTTTAATGAAATCCAGGTCTACAGGGAGGTGATTGAAGGCTTTTGGAAAGACCTGTGGAATGAGATATGCTTTTGGAGGTTTAACTCTACTTTTTAGGCATTTTTGGGATACTTATGTAAGATTAGACTGTTTGCAAGAGTAATTTTCTTTAATAGAGGGATAATTGCGAAAATTTGGCTAAGGATAGTCTCTTTTGGGTTTTAAGCTTAATAAAGTTTATCTGAGGATGTAAAAACTAGTATAAAAAAAGGGGTTTTCTGAGTTTTTTTAACAGATAAATAGGGTTTCAAGGTATATTCAGAGGTTTTAGCCTTTCATATCTTTGAAATTGATCTTTAAACTGTGAAAATTGAGAAAATTCGCTTGAAAATGGGCACAGAGGAAAACAACGTTTCCTGGGAATTTTTCCAGGGTTTAGCCTATTTTTTGTGTTTTTAAGCACTTTTACTTTTCTCAATTTCGTTAAAAGGGATAGGCTTTATTAAAATATAGTTTGAACTCAATTTACAGGTTTGAATTTCCATAGAAAATACCTTTAAATGCGAGTATTTGACTGTAAAAATGGTTTTACAGGTTCTTGGTTGAAATGTTGGATTGAAAACCTTTCTAGAGCAGTAAACAACTCCTTAACAAGTCTTCAATGGTAGACTTTTGTCAAATTCAGAGGCTTCAGATGAAAAATCGGCAATCAGGGCTCTAAAAGGCTTTCTGCAGGGATTTCTGATAGTCGGAGGCAGTGAAGATTTAAATGATAAAACAAATTTTCAAAGGTTTTAACCCTATGCATTAAATAACATTCAATGCAGGTCAAATAGTAGCGGAAAGATATTCTAGTTTTCAAACGCGAAACCGGGCAGTGGTTATCACGTAGGAATTAGGCAGTAAGCTATTTTATTCCAAACACACATGATCCAATGGATGATTGACATGTCAAGGAGAGAGAAATGGGCAATACTACCCATTTTGTGTCCATTTTGGTGGTTGGCAGTCGATTACTTTTTCTGTGCAATATTGCATATAGGCCATCGGATTTGGGGGTTGAATGTGAAGGGTCAGGATTAAAAGGGAAACTGCAGCTTAATGAAAGGTGGGACTGGGAATATTTTATGAGAAAATAGTTAATATATGTTTTAGACCTTCATAGAAAATGAATGGGTAAAGGGTTTAATCATATATCAGGAAGATTTTATTAAGTGGCAAGGATTAGAAACTTTATACATTGGTTTAAATAACAAAGGGATAATGGTTTAAAACATAGGATAATGCTTTAACCAATGCAAAGGTGCGGGATTTTGTGTATAAGAAAGGCTAAAACTTTTGTAACTTTATTGGATTCCAAACTTTGGAATGCGGGGTTAATATGTTTCACTCAAAACATTTGTAATATGTCTTAATAAAAACATAAAGGGTGCGGTATTTTTTTTTTTATTATATAGTATTTAAACCTTTTTGAATGGTTTAACGATCATAGGGGTGGGATATTTATTTAATGATAGTTTAGACCAAAGGAATTTTTAATTGGGGTTTTTTATTTTTGCACATGGGTAATAACTTTGGTCTAAAACTTTATAATAGTGGGTTTTTTTGGGGTATTTAGATATAGGGAATTAAATAAGTAGGATAAGGTATTATTTAGGGATTTAATAAAATAAGTTAAAATTTATTATGAAAATGGGAATGGAATGCACACAAAAAACACAATAGGACTAATTAAAGTGAATAAGTAAAGCAAAGCTTGTCTTTTCATTATTTCACCAATTACATAGGATAAAGTATTTTTGAGGGTTTTTCTATGCTTTTTGAATAAAGGAAGTTAATTAGATGGGGTTTTATGTTTCATTAAGTAAGAATGAATCTTTACTTATGAAAATGAGTTAAAATGTATGAATGAGGGATAAATAATGGTAAAGGGATTTTAATCATAAGAACTCAACATTTTCCCCTATCGAGTCATCGAGCCTTGGGTCTGGTCCCAACAAAAGTTAGAGAAATGCTTTGAGCCTTTCTGACTGGTAGTATAGAATACTGAATACTTACAGGGGAAGGGAAATTACTGATTTTTTTCCTGGTGATGAATATTACATGCTTTTTCCCACCTATTTCTACCCACCCAACATTACTCTAACATTTTTTCTTCATTTGGCAGGTGCATTTAGGCTTGCAACCTTGAAACATTATTTCTATCTAAACCTACCTTATTTCATATGAGGGCTCAGATTAAACTCTTGAGATCCTCATTATTCTCTACCTATCTACTGATTTGTCAGGATTAAACTGTCTGACAAATCTTTATTCACTATCTAAAACATGAAAATTGAAAACATGACCAGTTAAGATTAAACAGTTTAACTCATCATGGATTATGGAATTTATTGACACTCGGCCATAATCATTTGCAAAAAAGTAAAAAGTAGTGGCATTTGGACTTGCTCACTTTCAAGTCTTATTTTCATCTTTTTTCTTTTGGGGTCTATATTTTTTAAGTCCTTTGATCTTTCTTTTAGGAATTTTTACCCTCTTTTTGATTTTTATTTTTTTCAAAATATCAGAATTTTTTTTTCAGAAAGTAAGGTATGTACATATTTTACAAGACTATCAAAAGTCAATTCAAAATTATGAATCCTATATTTATAGGACCCTAATAGAACCAATCAGTTAGAAGATAATTAGGAATGTTAAACTTGGTCAAGCGACGATGGCGCCTCCATTCATGAATATTATCCGAGATATGAGTAGCTCAGTCATGTTTCAAGGATGTGAGGAGGAGTGTCCCGGTCTCATAGAGAACCGGTAACTGAAAATGTGTAAGAAACACCATGGATAAAGAGTTGAAATCTTGAAAAATGGCATGAAATAATTCAATGTACCACTTTGTAGCGGCTTCAGTAAGAGTCCATTGGAAAAGACTAAGTCAGATGGAATCATCAACCCATGAGTTAGAGGAACACCACATGTGGTAGGTCATAATATGTGCTTGGGGGTCTTCTCCAGACTTACCCTCAAACTTAGGAAAATCACCAAGAATCTTGGTTGGTACTGGAGGCCAATACGGGTTATGAAGAATTAGATCGTTCGTTAACTTTCACACATCTGGCAGTTCCAACGTAGCGAGAAATGGTAATTGAGGATTAAAAGGCATCAGGGGTCTTTGATAAGGACTTGTGTTAACATTCCACCCAGTCTAGGAGAAATTATGCCCTCATATGTTTTTTCCTGGAGGATTTGACCATATGGGTTATAAGCCTGGTAGTTCTACCCATACTGGGGTTGAGGACCGGTATACTGATTCTGAGCATACCATTGAGGTCCTTGCTGAGCAAAGTATGGATTCTATTGCGGAATGTAGGCATTTCCTTGAGGTGGATTATACACCATCTAGGATTTATTTTGAGGGTAATAAGTGAAACCTTGGGGCGCACTATATACCGCCTGATATTGACCTTGAGGAGGGTAAGTAGCGCCTTGAGGTTGAGCAGGTTGAATGGGCTGTTGATCTGGGTGAATAGGTTGAATCGACTATTGGGCCAGTTGAATAGGTTGAACCAATTATTGAGCAGGTTGAGTAGGTTGAATCAGCTGCTGAGGCTGGACAGGCAGTCCCTGCTGAGCAGGTTGTCCTAGATACTGAGGGCCACTGGGTTGCCCTTGTGGAAGGGGTTGGCCTGATGGTTGCGATGGACCAGGTTGTCCCTGATAACCAGGTTCACCTGGAGCAAGACTGTAGGGTTGTCCTTATTGCACAAAGTTTTCTCCTTGCTAAACATAAGGCTGTTGCTGTTGCACAAAAGGTTTTCCCTGTGGTGGTTACATTTTCCCCCCAAGAACATAAGATGCTCCTGGTTGATATTGATATTGAGGTTGACTGGAAGGACCGTAGGGTTGCTGGATCGAAGGTTGAACCTGTAAAGTTTGTCCTTATGGACCATAAAGTTTTCCCTGTGAGGGTTGTCCTTGTATTACCGACACTTGATGAGGGATGGTCCGACAAGAATTAGCCAGAGGAATATAAACAACCTGATTAGGATCAATGGGAGGCAAATATACGGGGTTACCATAGACATCATAGTGATGTGGAGGATTGACAAGAGCTTGGGGCTACTAAGAACCCTGAGAGTTCTGCTGCTGAACAACCAAAATATGCTCTTCGAAAGTAAGGCAACTAGGAATAGTAGAGGAAGTTGTAGCCACACTAGAAGCAGGCATGGCCTCCGCAGCGCGGGGTTGTGATTTACCTGGGCCAGGATTGACAGGCCATGTGGCATTAAGAAAGATAGGCCTATGAGTGTGAAAATATCCCGGCGACTGATGTGTAACAACCGGTGTAGATGAAGCCACACAAATGGTAGGTTGATCCGGGACAGATGTAACAATGACCGATAAACTAGGTGTCAAAGGAGACAGTCCTAATGAAGGAAGGATTGAACTCCTTACAGGATTCGAAGTACTGGAATGTGCTATGGATGGAACACTAGAAATTATCTGACTCAAAGTCTGGTAACCGGGTGGAAGTGACACCAATGCAGGAAAAGATTGAATAGAAACATGTGGGGGATCTTCTGGGAAAAGCTAATATTCCCCTGTAGAAGTAGGCATTTCTTCACTACTGACAGGACTCGAAGAATCCATTTTTGATGAAGCCGTAAGATATTCGAAAAGACGACAAGGACTAGGAGGTGACATAGCGGCTAAAAATGGTGATCCCAAAGTAAGAGGACGGAATTCTTCCTCACTCCCAAAACCAAACCAAGCACCCTGAGGAGGCCAATTGAACTCAACTGAATCTTCAGGAGGAGATCAGGTACTAAGAGGTTGAACACTTGGGATAATAGGCTACGCAAGCTTGGTAGACCTGGTGGACTGAGGAGTTTTGAAAGAAAGATTAGGAAAATAACTACCACTAGGAGGTAGTGAAGAAGACGACGGAACTGGTGGTTCCGCCCCTATGAAAATATTTCAACACAAGAAGAAAAATGATATAACCAATTCAGGGCTTCAAGATCAAAGTCTAAGGAAGTACAAAACAAGCCAAGTAAAAAAATTTAATGGGCATGTGATCGCGAGTTAGTAATTTTATGACATTGGAACAAAACTTTGTTGTTTCATGTTTTAAGAGTCAAGAAACAGAAAAAATATGACTCTAGCCACTTTCAATTTTAAATGAGCATGAAAGGTAAAGTGCTCGATGATCTCTTTTCTTTTTGATTCACGAAAATATCTAAATGACTACTCAGATAATCTAAGTAGGAGGGTCTACCAAGTTTCCGTGAACTTCCATATACACCTTGGTGGTTAAATGAAAGAGGAATGACCAAGGACTTAATGTACGTGCAAGTAGTCTCCCTGAATGTTGTGTTCGGTGTATCATGGTTACAGTGTAGTAGACTCGGCTTCCTATAGATAAAGGATTTGAACCTATGAGGGTATCCCTTTATATATGCGACATTACGGGGAGGAGAAGTCTATACTAGTGCTGTCTAAAGCCAGATGGTGAACGATAGCTACTAGGTTTAACGATTCTGGAACATGTCACTAGCCTAGACCTCTAAAATTTTTGCGTTAGGTTCTAATGCTTCCTTAGATTAATTGAATAAATTTTACAGTTGATCTTGAATTAATGTTTCAGTTTCGAGGCCCTATCGAATTTGATCTCAAATTTCCTAAATGCAAGATACACGCAATAGAACACCATTTTCCATTTAATGAATGCTAACTAAGAGAAGGATAAATATATTTCAGAAAGCAACAAACAATGAAAACATATGAAGAAGCCCCCTAATGCATCTGATACAATCAAAATGAAAAACTAAAAACTCTTTCCTAGCTAGTTATGCAAAAGAACTTTTCATTTTTGATGCAAATGAAAGGATGCAATTTTTTGTTTTTTGAATGAATAAGGCACATAATGCACTAATTACATTAAAAATAAAATCAAACACTAGTTTAGAGAATTATGAATGTAGAGATCTCAAAACGAACAATTCGAAAGCAATACAAACATAAAAACATACTCAAACCAATGATGCACTCTTTCAATCAAAGTGAAAGGTTTCAAAATGACCCAAATGAGAAATATTATCTATGCTTGAAGTGAAGAGATGGAGAGTAAAACAAGCACAAAAGTAATAATTCAACAAACCAAAAACTCAAAGGATCAAGAAATACCAAAAGAACTGATCAGGGAATCGAACTGACAAGAAACAAAAAGACCTGAACTTCAATCAGTAGGCTCAGTGAGTGAAAGACACCTTGTTACACATTATTTTGTCACCATGAAATTTTTATGTCTATATGGATTCATCAATACCTATATAATGCTCCCTTAGAAGTCTACAACCCTAAAGTTCCTAAACCAAGTTCTGAATTTGGAGAAAAGCTTGTAAAAATCATAAAAATACTTATACTGCACTTTTCCTTAATCTTACGTGTGGCACCGCACTCTTTTGCTCTAGAAATTTCAGAGCCAGCCACACATTTTCTTCATTAAAATCACGGATCCCTGTAAAAGGTAAAATGAAGGCGAAAGTAAATTCTAGAAGCCTAGCTGGTCGAATATTCTCCCAGTTGGAAGCTTCTAGAATGCATTATCCAGTCGAAGCCTTACTCCCTCCATTATCATGAACATTCATTCCTTCATTAAAGGAGCCTATTCCATGGATTTTGTAACTTAATCCCTTGATAAGGGGACTCTATCCCTTCCATTTTGGAGCTGTAACCACTTTCCTTCTCCTATACATTGAAGCTTTCGTTCAGTCTCAAGGGTACATGCTCACATATGTAAAACTTCTCTATGCATTTTGTAAACACTTAGTACTTTCTTTGTACTTGGTAGCTATGATAGAGAAGGGAATTTTTGAAGAAAAATAATCTTTGCTAGCTGCAAGAACGATTACATACTTGTAGTTAGGCTAGTTCAAAGAGTGTAAGGGCTTGTCAGAGCTAAGGAAAATGCTTGTTCCGGACCCCCAGAAGGACTTGTATGACATCAAGGCGAATGTAGTTGTAAGACTCGTTTTATTTAAAGATAATACAATTGGATCCTATTTTCTCAGTAATTTGTTTATGTGTTTACTTGAATGACTTATTTCCTAAATTCCTTGATAATTAAGATAGATTTGTGATTTTTGAATTAGTATATGTTGCAGGTGCTGCTGATCCTCTTCTATGTCTTTGTTTGTAGATCTTAAGAGGTGACTTCTTGGAGCAACGGGAAAGAAGAAATCAACTAGCATTGGATCATAGGTAGGTCCTTTCTTCATCATAGAAAATTATTAATCATATGTAATCTAGAGAAAATAGTTTACAAATTGTCCTGTTTGTTTCTAGCTATCCTTGTGATACTAGGGAGATACTCCTTGTCCGCAAGAATTATTTATCTGCCTAACACACCTAGAAACCCTAGCGCTATGAACTACATTGATGAGAGAATAGACAAACAACTGAGAAGAGAAATCCTACGGCAGTAAAAAAAAACTTTAAAAAGACCAATTGCAAATCAAGGAAACAATCTAGAGTCAAGCACAACTAACCAAAAACTTAGCAAGAAGGTCAAACCAAATCCTACACGATTCGACGTGATTGCGAGGCGGTAATCTGTGCCAAACAAGGTTTGGTGCTATTGCAACAAAAGCAACCAGTGCCAGTTGGCACGATTGTTCAAGGAAAACTCATGCCAAGCCAGATAAATATGGGAAGAGGTAAGAACCAGTGAGTAGAGGTAAATCTTGACACTCTAGAGCTGACGAGGAGGATTCTAGACAATAAAATAAGCCAAAAAAGACAGACAAGAAAGAAAACAACCGAAGTCGACTTGATAAGGAAAATTCCTAAAAGGCAACGAAATGAAAAACTCACACTTCCCCAGTGGAGTTGCCAATTTGTTGGGAAGGTAAATCCTCTCTACAGAAAAATATGATCCATCTAGCCCTAGAGTGGGTCTAGAAATAAAGGGACAAGCTAAAGTGTAGGTTCCTAATTAATGAATGCAAAGGACAGGGTAGATCGAACTACCTGGATTCCAACGCTTTCATCAATGTAGTGGTGGTGGCCTCTTGATCTCTGTCTCAATGGGTAACAATCCCTCTGCAACAATGCTTTGATACCTACATGAATATCAACAAACAAGAGCAACATACAAGACAATGATTTCATTCATAATCAACTAACGAGTCAAGGAGGGTTAAGCATATTGCATCAAATAAAACACACTAACACAAGATGGGAACCAAACAATAGTCATGTATATATATAAATAGAAGAAAGAGTTACAACCAAAGCCTTGATGTCATAGCCTCCTTCAGCGGGGTTCATTTGAAGCGCGTCTCGAAGGATCATTGGGGAATTCAGATGGGGTGAGGAGACAAGCCTAAGCTATCTCGAAAAATGTCTCTTTCCATTCTATCTTTCTAGCGAAATGTTCAGGAATTCTCTTAAGCCTTTCAGCTATAATATGTTCAGCTAGCTCATCAATGTAAGATGGATTTATTTATAGAGGGAGAGGAGGAGGTTAGGATCCCTACAATGGTGGAAGGGAGGCCTTATCCCTTGGGAGGTTTCCCCAAAATGTGGAAAGAAGAGGCCAAAGGAGGGGGGCCATGGTTATTCAGTCGAACCACTCAAGATGACTCACCCACGAAGTTGTTAGGATAAAAATTTTTCCTCTATATTTAAAAAAAATTCCATAAACAGATTGGTGTGGGTAGCTCACTAGGACAGAGCGCCAATGGACTTGGGGCCCAGAGTTAATCTTCCTCATTGGCGCGAGGGCATAACAGTCTACTAGTGCCAAGGAAAAAACATGTGTTTCTAATGGTCTACTTAGGAAATTGTCAATAGAAGGAATGTTTTCCTCATGGAAAGGGATACAATGATGGTCTTTGCAAGGCATGAAACCTATTATTAGTCACATAAATGATCCTCCAATGTGTGGGATGGGGATTGCAGGGATAGTGAAAAAATGTTGTGTAACAATCAACCTTTGGAAGAATTCATGTAGGCATGGTTCACATATTGACTACATGAAATCAACATAATATGTATTCATATATAATATGAGGTTGTTGACAAATATGAAGTGACTAGATGGAAGTTCCTAGGAAGCTATCAGTGAAAGAGATTGTAAAAGGTGCAACTATGGAAAATGAATCAACTTAGGATGAATACAAGGATTTGACATGACATATCCGTGGAGATAAATAGAGAGCTCAAACTCATTTTGCAAGGAATGTATCACACAAAAGAAAATAATCCAACAACAAACAATACATATAAGAAAGGAGAATATAGAGAGAAGAGGAAGAAGCATCTGTTTAGGACTATTTTTGTGTAAGAACTCTCACACATGCAAGTTGAATCAAGGGCATCCATTGGAGAATATATATCAACCTAAAATCATACCTAAGAGCCAAATTTTGGTGCCAATATATTCTAAAGTGAAGACCAGACTCTTGAAGAGAAGGAGGCTTGTCAAGCGAAGGAGAAGGAGGAATAGAATTGTCCTATTTACTTCACACGTGCGAAGGTTGCGGGAAGTTATAGGAGGCTGAACATTTCAGGTAGAGAATTAGTCTACTATTATAGGGTCAAAGTAAAAGAATAAGGAGAAGTTACAGTAGTTCCAAGTTAAGGTTGACTATGTTTACCTAACAAGAAAAAGGTAGAGTTTGACTTGGTTTTGGAGGAGTTTTTGGTTAGGGGTCTAGGTCCTAGATTTCTTCAATCGAAGGTATATAAGGAGAGAATAATTCTTGTGGTTTTTCTTATCAGTTGGAGAGGTTTTGGCGTTCGTTGATTTCCTATATATTGTGTCCTTTCTCTTCTTGGTATTTATGGTTTGGTAGTTGTTTGATGAAGAAAAAATAATAATAATCAAGAAGTAGAATAAGTTAACTTTAACAAAGTACAAATATATCGCAAACAAATATCAAAGCACAAAAATCACTTTCACTTATTTCCCTTAGATTGCTCAACACCTTTTACCATATTTACCTGTCAAGGGTATGCACAGTTAATTTTATGGAAGTGTTTTTTTTTGGAAGCCCATAATGTAGTAATATTCCTCTGCATAACAATGCAAGTATTGAAAACTAAAATTATTTATTTTCACCGATTAACCAACATACCTCCGGCTGCAGCAAATTCATCTAGGGTCTACTTGGAATATATAACTTCTTTGAAAGTATCACACCATGGAGCATTTTATCATACACGAATTGTTGATGGGTGGTTGGATTACACTCTGAATTTGGTTGTAATCCTTTTATCCCATGTATAGGAGTCTCTAATTTTATGGTTCTATTGAGACCCTCCATTTCCCAAAAAAATGGAGGGAGATAACAGATCTCCTTGCCTTAGAAACCTTGATGGGGAGAAGGGTTTTGTTGGAACCGCATTGACCATGATTGAAAAGCTTCCAATAAGGATCAATGACATCACCCATTGGATCCAATATTGTTGGAATCCAAAACCTTGCAACAAGCTCTCCATATATTCCCAAATTTTTTCTGGGACTTGAGAGAGTGTATGATTTAATGATACTTGGTTACACTATCTAGGATTTGTCTCCCCTCTACAAAGGTCATCTATTCTTATCAGATCAAGATTGGAAATAAAGAATTCATTCAATTATGGATAAGTTTAGAGATGATCTTATAGATTACATTATAGAGAGGAATAAGATCAAATAAATTAGGAGTGTTAGTTTTTTTTTAGAATCATAGCTATAATGGTGCAATTTAGAGATTTGAGGACAATTGATGATCTTCGAGAGTCTTCTACAACTGCAAAAATATCTTAGCCTACAAAATCCAATCAATTTCTGAAAAAATATATGGTAAAGCCATATGGACAAGGCGCCTTACCATTGGGCATGTCTTGCATGAACTGGTCCACCTCCTCCATGGATATTGGATATTGGATTAACAAGGTTTGAATTCTACTCCTCTATGATTATCCTTGGGATATTCTTCAATTTTGAATTCTATTTATTTTTTGGCATAAAATACATTTCCAAAATTGTTTTTTTTCCACAATTTGATCTCACCTTTAACTTGTTTCAATTTACTCTATAACCTATACATCTTAGATCCTATCTCTTCTCGCTCTTCCTTCCACCATTATTTCATTTTTCTGAAAAGTTGGGGTGATCTAACCATAAACCTTCAAACTTGAAGGATCTATTTGTTGTTGTACCTATTAACTAGGTATCTAGAATGACCCACCAATGATATGAGCCACTACAGTATATGATATTGGTATATAGATAAATTCCTTGTAGGATTATCTCCTCTAAGAGTAAGAACATATCCATCCATGATGCTACCATGTATTTCCCCCTGTTTTTTTAGTCCAAGTATACATACCCTTTTTTTCTTTTATGTCCACTAGCTTCATATTTTCAATCGGGTTCTGGAACCTCTCTGAGTCTTATTCCTCCTTTTTTTCCTTCAGGGAGAGGATCATATTAAAATACGCTACTATAATCCATTTTGAGAGTGGGTATATTTTCTAGAGGTTCTTTAGGGTTTGGAAACAACTAAGGTTGTCATAAATATGTTGGGGGCCATACACATTAGTACAAAGAACTAAATCAGGGAACCTATATATTGAAAAACTAAAGACAAGGAGTATTTGGTAGATTCAGAGGAATGATTTGAAACTTTTGAGGGTTCCATAGAGTTAATATTCCTCCTCTTCATTCCTATACTTTATATCTACATAGTCATACTTATTCCAAAATTTTGCACTACTTATTTTGAGGCGATCTACTCAACATTTAGTCTCTTGAATGAAAATAATATAATGGTTCTCTTTGTTCATATTTTCTTTTAGGATTATTTTTTTTCTAGGGATATTCAAGCCTATTTTATTCCAATTTCAGACATTCATTGGAATAAGGGGGAAGTTAGGGTTCAAGGATTTCATCTTACCTAAGTTCATCAGTAGATACCCCAACTCCCGAAATGTAGAACTATTATATTTTCTTCCTCTTTTTCTTTGGATTTGCTTAGGGGTTTGGATGCTTTGGGAATTCATTTTGATTCCAAATATTTTTACGTCACCGTGAAATATCTTGGTTCCCCTCAGTCGAGTGTCTTCTCTAGTAAGGAAAAAAATATCCAACCCATTTTATTTTCTCTTTGGGAATCACATCCATCACTTTTGACTTCCATTTTTATAATAGGTGGGCAAGATCTAACCTTTCATGCTCCAAAATATCTTTTAGATATAGTTATTTTTAATGTTGATCGCTTAGTGTCATTTCCAAGTATTCATCCTACTATTGACATCGGGCTAGATATTGTTCCTTTAATTGGAGTTGAGTTGTATCTATTAGGATTTCTTTATGGATTGGAGGATCCCCCTTCATTATGTCCTATTCCAATACCTCTCGATCAAGATGATTCTAGGTTTTCCCTTGAGGTATTTCATCTATCATAACATCATAATGGTTCTTAGATTCCCTACTTCCTCTAGAGTATCTATGCTATTATTTCCTTCATGTTTTCTCCTTGGTCTCCTCTTTTGTGAAACCCTTCGAGTCCTTTTCTAGGAGAGCTCTTGTCTGCTCCGCCTTGGCATTGAGAGGTAATTCTCTGAATATTTTTTGATGTTTGTGGAACTCATAACATCGGAAAGGAATTTTCTCATAGTCAATGCTCCAAGTCCAAATCTCATCCTAGAATACTATGGCGACTGCCTCTAGGAGAGCACATGCAATTTCCATTTCAACACATATAAGAGCATATGCATTGTATTTCCCCTAATGGGTTGCCTCAAAAATATTTATAAAACACCCCAATAAATTCCATAGGGCTTCAAGAGTATTTTGGATTCAATAATCTAAAGGAAAATAATATAACCTGATCCACACTAGAATAGATATAAAATTTTCTTATTTTCTGGAGAAAATTTCTCCTTCTAGGCCTCATATATATCCTGAAGAATGTTAACTCCCTTAAAGATCATATATTTTTCTTCTAATTTAGAAAATAAAATGTGAATAACCCTTTTAATCCTAAGTGCGGGTCAACCTCCCCTTTGGGCTTCCAGGCATATTGAATCTGGGTTCATAGTTCTTTCTCATTTGGCTATATCCCCATAAATTTTCATATTAGTGCATACGTATTTATATGATCCCTATGGGATTGGGTTTGTAGATGTGGGAGCATAACCTTTGGAGTCTCTTTTGGCTTGGGATTACAAGCATCATTTTGGACCAGATGTACAAGCTTTAGTCCTTCCTCTATGACCCTTCCTTTTCTAACCTTGGGATTTTTGTTGTTTGACTTTATCTTCTTTGATTACTCCTCCTTATTGGTTCCTTTTCTAATCAATTTTTTCATGTTAGTAAGATTCCCAGTCCCCCCTTACACTCCTTTGCCTCTGTGAATCAGGACATTGTGGTAGAGGGATCAAAGCTCCCCCCTCCAATTGTTGCCATGCAAATTCATTTTTTTGCACTCAATAATTAGCGTTTTTTCATCTAGGTCATTCCTGATGTACACAATGTGGCTTCATAGTTATAAACATAACATTTGTGATCTTAATTCTTGATTCTATAGTAATTACTTTAGAATCCCTTTAAAACAAAATTAATTTTTAATCCTTTTCAAATAAACAAAAGGAAATTATTGAAATACTTCGCATAAAATTTAAACTAAACTATTGCACAAACACATTGAGAGGTAATTCTAGGCGAGCCCTTATCTGCTCCACCTTGAAATTGAGAGGTAATTCTCTGAATAGTTTATGATTTGTGTGGAACTGAAAACATCTGAAATGATTTTTCTCATATTCAATGCTCTAAGTCCAAACCTTATCCTAGAATACTATGGTGACTGCCTCTGGGAGAGCACATGAAATTTCCATTTCAACACATATAAGAGCATATGCAATGTATTTATCCTAATGGGTTGCCTCATAAAGATTTATAAAGCACCCCAATAAATTCCATATGGATTAAAGAGTATTATGGAGTAAATAATCTAAAAGAAAATAATATAACCTGATCCACACACTAGTAAATTTGACCCAATTTTCGACGGCCACTTCATTGCTATTCTGACATAGAGTCGTCGCAAGACCGACAGTTTGAGGCCGGAAAAAATGTGGTTAGCCTTAGAGTCACAATTCCGACACTTCACTAAAGTGTCGAAATAGCGACACTATTTCTGGCGTTTTCCAAGTTGTCGCTCTTTCGACGTTTTTAAACCATCGCTCTTCCGACGTTTTCCCAAGCATCGCTCTTCTGAAGTTTTCCAAAGAGTCGCTCTTCTGATGTTCTCCAAACCATCGCTCTTCCGACGGTTTTCCAAACCGTCACTCTTCCGACGTTTATCAATTTTCACATGACTGTCGCAATTCCTACAAAATGTCTTCCGACGTTATAAAGCGTCACCCTTTTGACGCTTATGAAACGTCTCTATTCCAACGAATAAGTACAAATATTTAAAAAAAAAGGACCGTTGCTCTTCCGACGCAAATTTTTTCTCATGCTTTGGAGGCGTCGCTCTTTCGATGCTTTAGAGGCGTCGGTCTTTTGACGCTTTGATAAAAATATTTAAAAAATAAATAAATATATTCTCTAATTCTCATGTTATAAGGTATCACTACTTTTCTTTGTCATGCTGTTTGGGGTTGGGTTGGTCAAGCTCAAACAAGAGTCAAGATTTTTCTTCAATATGAATTATTTTTAGGACCAGGTCCTTGGTGGAGAGTGGGAAGAGGTGGAGAGATACCTTTGTGTTTTTACGAAAGTGGATGACAATCAATACTTCATGAAGATATTTTTTGAAATAAGGAAGCAGAAATATTTAGAGGCATTGGACAAGTAAGTTAAGACAACACAGTCAAATTCACCATTTTTTGTGTTTTATGCTTTCTATTCTATCTCTTTCTATGGAAAATTGGAAATTTTTGATTTTATAATAAATATAGATGCCTATCATGGAGAATAGATTGACTCATGTTAGATGTCTATCACCAAACACATGTTAGATTGACTCATCCAATCTGAATTATGATTTTTACAAAGCAGACTTATTTATCTCCATGAATAATACAAGAAAATCAAAACTAAACACTCAGTTTGCTTGTTTTCTGATCCAATTTTACAACCGACAACTAGTAGACCTGTCAACTGTCAAGCATACGTAGGGAATTGTAGTATGTAGTATCATCTATGTACAAACTTAACATTATATGGACATTGAAAACTTCAGTATTATGTAAAAATTAAAATGTCTTATTTTATTATTGCTTAATTTAACTTTCATTTTTTTGTATTCCTGAGTTAATTCCCAATTTTTCTCGACTCTGAGCCAACACTTACTCTTCAGCCTCACCAAATCATTCTTCAATTAAATTCTGGTAGCTTTTCTCCTTTATAAATGCATAAATTGGCAAATGAATTCGGGTTTATGTCTTAGGTTGATGTTCTAATGCAAGTTTTAAGCAACATAATGATATTGAAAAAAGATTCAACCATTGACTTCCTATGAAAATGCATCAAGCATTAATTTATGTGTATTTTGAAGACTAGTTTTTTTGTTTGCACCTAGAAATAGTTCTTTTTATGGATCTCTATTTTCTTCATATAAATCATTATGTCATTAATCCATTGATGAGCATCATGAGTGGGATGTTCTTTTCTTACAATATGGATGATCAATTAATTAATGAGGTATAGTTTTAAGGTGTGAAATAGATATCATGTATATATAACCTTTTTTCAAATGGATGTCTTTCCAGGGTAGACCAAGCCAAAGCTGTAGAAATACTAGTAAAGGACCTAAAAGTATTTTCTTCCTTCAATTAGGAGCAGTATAAGGATATAACACAACTTCTGAATTTAGATAATTTCAGGTGTTTGTTTGCTATATATAATAGGTTCTTAATTTTAAAGTTATAATATTCTGAATTGAGCAGGATTAATTTTATATGTATTCGCTAACAAAATTGTATCTGAATCAGAGAAAATGAACCTCTTTCAAAGTACGGGGATACCAAATCAACTAGGAACATCATGTTATTGGAACTCAAAAATCTTATAGAAGCTAGTCCTCTGTTTCGAGAAAAGCTACAGTTTCCTGCACTTAAAGCATCTCGATTGCGGACACTTATCAATCAAAGGTTTGTAATGTTTTCAAGCCAGTTTATTTTGGAGATGCTAGTATATCGCTAGTATCTCTTCATTGGGTTTTAGAAGGCTGTGATATTTCTCCAACAATGTGAAAGTGTCTTCAAAGTGGAGCATGGCCTGCACATGCTTCTATTTGTGAATTTACTCCACTTTAGGATCCTTTTCTAAGTGAGCATGAGTGGAAGTGAGGATGTACGGATTTGCGTATTTAGGTCTAATCCACAGTGGCCCCTTAAACTCTCCATCCATGACCCTTTTTACTACTTTAACTTTGACGTCCTCATGCCTTATCGAAGATGATAGGGCCAATAATTTGGCATCTCCCAAATATTGGTTTGGATCCCATATGGTCAGATATGGAAGCACTAAGTTGTGAAGGTAAAATTCAACAACCTTGGCCTAGATTTCTATGTTTCATTGTAGGCAAAATTCAATGATTATCTCAAACCAACATGATTGCTCCTTAAGTAATAAGGAGTGTGTATTTGATGGTTGCCTGCAATTTATTGCCTCTAAAGGTGTGATCAGGTTTCTAGGAATGTTGCTCTAGAAAATTCCTCGTGTGTATTCTATTTAGAAACAAATAAGTATAAGCATGAATGTGAAGAAACAAGGTATACCTGCCCAGAAATATACCTTCATACATAATAGATCTCAGGAGAAAAAATACTTCGATACCACATGATTCTTTAATTTCAGAGATTGGGCTTCCATGTTTTCTGGATGTTGCAGTTCATAATGATGTTAAGAAAGGTCAAGAAGTTCCTAAAAATGCTTCAGAAGGCATTAATCATGCAGATCAAATGAAATCAGTCTATGATGACAATGCAGCAGAGTTTTTGGAGCAACCATTGAATGAATCTGTATCAGAGAAAATTATAAATGTGTGATCGAGATTTTATATGACGTATTTTTTGCCCTTGTCCACAAATATACCTTCATACATAATAGATCTCAGGACAAAGGTATTATCTGTCATAACTAGACATATAAGCAGAATTGGCAAGTCTAGATCTATATAGTCAATATATCAACAAACTTGGCACAGGACATACTATGAACCCTGATGAGGCCAATTTCACTACAGATAAGGCTTATGAAGACCACTAATTATAGGTGGATATAGATACTAAGGCTCTTATATTCTTATGTAGATGCGGGCAGAGAAGTTAGTAATGGTGTAACTAGAAAACTCCTGAAGGATTTGAAAATGCACTTTCCTAAGCAAAAAAGATTGGAATTTGAGTTTTACAAAATGGATCAATGGCAGAGTTGAAATCTCAAGTTATCTACAGAATCGTAAGCCAATGGTATAATGGAAATTTTAGCCAAGAAATTTCGTGAATAGAAATTGATGAGTTGAGTGTTTCACTAAGCATGCGGTAGAGCTACATTGCATAATTGAATGTGATTGTTGAAATTAATTTTAGTGTGTATTGTAAAGCAGAAACAAGGTTAGATGTTGAATTGAGGGTCAACGGTACCACAAAATGGTGGATGGTTTTGAAAACCAACCGGTGGTTTTTGCGTAGCAAAAAGCTGGTAAGTGGTAATTTGTGGAGTCTGCGTGATACACCCCAGTAGATGACACGCGGTGGTTTAAAACCACTTATTTCGCGTGCCTTGGAGCCTTTAACTGTCAAAGTTTATTTGTATGCAATATCCGTCAGATCAAAATTCAATTGTAATAACCTTTGGATCACAAGTGAAGATCTATGGTGGAAGAAAAGCAAGTTTATTAAAGTTGTGGGCTGAAAATATTAATGTGTGATTGGTACTTTGGTTTTTAACCAAAGTCAAAATTGTGATTAAGCGAGATTTTATTTCCTCTTCAAAGGTACATAAAGGGTTTAAACTTTGATTAAGGATCGAGAATGGTATTAAGAGGAAATACTTCCGCCTATGAAGTGTACCTCTGTTTGAGATTTATTTTAGCGCATGAATGAGACAAGTATATTTTTTTTAAGGTGAGAATGTGGAGAAATGTAGCCAGGGCTGCATCAGGGAGTATACAAGAATACAATGTAATATTTCCTTCATCCACCATCATTCTCAACTTAAGGCTAAGAGGCGGAGCTGCTAGATTAAGAAAACTAAAGGGAGGAGGAGGTGGTGCTGGATCTAGTTTTCCCAAAGGAACAAAACCGAATCAATAACATATCTATGGTGGACTATATTTCAAATATGTACTTAAAGGAAAATTGGTTGCAACAACAAAACCTACACAAACATACAATATCCCTAGCCCATACATTGTGGAGCAGCTGAATCATGTACCAAAACTGACTATATACCTTCTAGTAATGGACAATATTTGCACAACATATGTATCCCAAGTCCTTATATGCAGAATCTCTTCTGTTTGATTCCAAAATGTTGATGCTCCTTTGACAGTATTCCATGCCTTTAATATATGGATCCTATTGCTATAGATGAGGCCCTTTTCAATGAGTGATAAGATAATACTCTCATGCTATCAAGGTGGCCTAAAAATGATCAAGTTTCTAAGGGCTACTGAGGCCCAAGTACTTTCATAGGTTTGACCTTAAAAATAAATTTGAAGATATTCTTAAATGGCCTGAAAATTGATAGTGAAATTATACTACACAGATGTTTCCAATACAAACAATATCTAATGAAACCATTATTTATAAAATTCAAGCATTAGAATACAAAGATACAACCATGAAAAAATATGAAGATAGTCCACAGGGACTCAGATTAACTTCAAAAGTATTCTATTTCAGTCCCTTGATTACTCGTCCTTAGAGTAATATCATTATACCTCACTGAAGGATGTTTTAGGTGGCCTAACGCAATTGAAAATTGATGCAAACACTTACCTGAGAAATTGGACAAAAGTCCTGAGAAAGGTCTACAAAATACTTCAAAAACCACCTATGCTTTTCCTCAGAAAGATCTCCCTCAAAGGCTTTTTGACCACAATTTGGGTTTCAACTTCAAGAATCCATATCTCCTGAACCAAGAGGACCCACGTGATGTGCCACCTACCATGAGACAAGATCCTGAAAAAAAGCTAAAACGCCAACATGCAAAATTCTTGTTGTATTGAAGAACAATAGTACCTGTTTTTGGAGTTGTGGAGTTGAGAGCAATGCAGATATCCTCACACTGTCCATGGTGCCAGGCTCCAGATCCATGAGCACGGCTCGAGGCACAAATCTCTCGCATCCTTCCTCCAAACCTGCAATAGTATGGCTGCGTCCTTCCTCAAAACTGGTGACAGTATGGCCGCATCCTCCCTCCTTCCTTGGACAAACCATGCAACCGGAGGGAAATGAACGAGGGAAATTAAAACTTTTGATATTTGAAAATTTTTGACATTTTGAAATGAAACACGTGTGTTTTTTTAAAGCCACTCAAATTAATTTAAAAATATATATTTTTTAATAATTATAATAATTTTTAAATAATTAAAATAATTTTTAAATAATTAAATGTTTGTTTATTTTGATTGTTTAAAAATATTTACAATCAAAAAAATAAAACATATCTTTTTGAGAAGCAATTAAAATTATATGAGTAAATAATGGACTGATTTTTGCATATAGTAATCCTTCTACCCTACTAAATCATCATGCTTTATTAAAAGGAGTTTTAAACTTTACACTATTAAATTATGTTGTATTTTAAATATTTGGAGTTTTAATCTCTTTTTTTATATATTTTTTCTTTATAATTTATGTATTATTTTTTCCTTATTTTTAAGTATTACTTTAAAAGTGAAATTTACATTTTTTTTCTTTAATGATAGTAATCTATGTATTCATTCATTCAAATTAGATACATTTTCTATAATAAATAATAGTGTAGTCTAATTAATAGATGAAATGGTTTTTTTTATTAAAACCTGACAATATCAAGATTGTGATTTCTTATTGTTTATAATCAATTTTTGAATACATAAATGAATTAAACACCTTAAAAATCTCTTTAGAAATTAAAACTTAATAAATTAAATAATTTAAACTGGTTTGGGTAAATAAGTGGTATTTTTTATTATAAATAATTATTAATGAGATTAAATCTAAGACATTTATTTAAATTATTAATTATATAAAATTGTTGAATTTTTATTTCATAAACTAAGGATTTTGGTTGATTTTTTAATCTAATTATGTGATATTAAAGATGAATTATGGTAACTTAAAAATAAGTTTTATGTGGTTAAAAGGGAAGTAGTAATGTTATGGTATGAATGATATCCTCAGGTATCATATGAGAGAAGAAAGCAATTGGAAAAATTGAGATCAAAAGCAGTGGAGTTAGCCGAAAAGCAGCTTGCCCCAAAGATGGAGCTCTTAGCTTCAATAAAGTATTAAATAAGTTGCATGTTGTGCTCAATGAAGCAATCAATTTTGAAAATGACAAGAAAATATTTCTAAAGATGAGGTTTTTTACTAGAAAGATATAACAACATAGAAATAATTACACTATTGATACAATAATAATATAATCCACAAACAACCTTCTCACATTCATGATCTGAGTATATAGTGAATTAGACAGAAGTAAGAACCTGATAAGTAGCAAGGAAATGAACGACTTGGGGTATGTTCATCAAACCCTTGAAGCAGAAATAACACAATAATTGGCCCTAAACCCTGTATTGCGATTTTCTCCATCATGAAACCCTTGAAGTAGAAAATACTCGTATAGATAATGAGCTTCAAGATAAAAATCCCATAGACATGAAGAGTGTCATATGCCTTGTTCAAAAATTAGTAAATGAAACTGTGGATCTAAAAAAGAACTCTAGAGAAGATACCTCTATTTAAATAACTTACAAACCATATTGCAGAAAACAATTACTTCTTCAAAGCTAATTCGTCGAATTTGGAGGGCTTAGGGGATTGGGGGTTAGGGGTTAGGGGATTTAGGTGCATTTAGGGGTTAGGGGTCGAATAATGAGTTAGTAGTTAAGGGATTAGGGATTGGGGGCTTAGGGGGCCCGACCCGAACGCGTTTGGGCAGGCGCACTCAACCTAAACGACTCGACCCGAACGGGTTTGGGCGGGTGCCCTCAAACGAAACGGCACAGCGTGCCTGACCGAACGAAGGCACAAGGGAGAAAATGGCAGGGCCTTACGAACGTGCCTGAGCACTCGGGCGGTCTGTCAAAGCGAATTACGCCTTGGATATTTTCCTGTAATTGAATGCAAATAGTAATTCAGATTTGGTAGCTTCCATTGTAATTATGAATACTATTTTAATTTTTTATCATGTTTCAAGACTCCAGATTAGGTTAGGAAATTGCGATGACAGATATGGATCACTTAATAGGGCCATTATATGGATTCTACGCACAATCCTTAGTAATGCCAATTCCGTTGATTTTGTTCTATGAGGAGCCTAGTTACGCTCCTTAAAATTCAAGGACAAAATTCAAATTGATTATGCTCCATACACTCCAAAAGAGGGGCATCCCTATTGGTAACAGAGCTACAAGCCTATTTGGTAGTTACACTAAAATTCTTGGGATTTAAAGACTGATATGATTCCAAAATTGGCTCATTTTACAGTTCACAGAATGGAAATTATGGCAGCTTGTATGTCACGGGCTATGTATTGCATGAAAAATGGAATTAACCCTTGCTACAGTTCAGGATTATACCCGAGCTTTGGAATCTAGATATCAAAATGTGGTTTAAAATTTAAATTATCCTCCTATAGGTGATTGACCAAACTACATGTCTAATAGGGAAGCTTTTGTAATCATTCAATCTTTAAAAGACTTGGCATGAGTCAATTTGGGGAATTGAAGCTAGTATGAACCCCCCTCTTCTCAAACTGGAGAAAAATTCATGGAGGTCAAGGGCGACGGTAAGAAGAGAAAGCTGGATGAGGAAGCCAATGGCGCCGCTCTACAACTCTTGAAGGACGATCTGCACTCACTGTTGGAGCCACTGAGCAAAGAGTAGTTGATCTCTTTGATGGTCAATGTAGGTTCTTCATACCCTGCAATTGCAGAAGACATTAAAGATGTTGCAAGCAAGGACCCTGCTCATTGGAAGCTGTTTGTGCATGGATTGGCTTGGGATACTTCTTCACAGACCCTATGTGATGCATTTGAATAGTATGGGGAGATTGAAGAAGGTGCTGTTATTATGGATAAGACATCAAGAAAGTCATGAGGATTTGGATTTGTCACATTTAAGCATATGGATTCTTCTCAAAGGGGATTGAAAGAGCCTAGCAAGACTATTGATGGGAGGATTACTGTAAGCAATATGGCAGTGGCAAGCATAGGTCCTGGTCAAAGTACAGATCAGGCTCAAAGGAAACTTTACATTGGTGGTATTTCATGTGACACAGCTAATGATAATAATTTAGAATTTTTTTCCAAATATGGAGAGATAGAAGAAGGTTCGGTTGCATATGATAAGAATACCAACAAATCCAGGGGATTTGCATTTGTAACTTTCAAGACTGTGGAGGCTACAAAGCAGGCTCTTAAAGAGGTTAGGGGTTTAGAGGTTTATGGTTTAGAGGGTTAAATGGGTTAGGGGTTGGGAATTAGGGTTTAATGGGTTAGGGGTTAAGGGGTTATAGGTTAAGGGTTTAGGGGGTTAAATGGGTTAGGGGTTAAGGGTTTAGAGGTTTATGGTTTAGGGGTTAAATGGGTTAGGGGTTTAGAGGTTTAGGAAATCCTTTAAGCAGCAAATACTCGTATAGATAATGAGCTTCAAGATAAAAATCCCATAGACATGAAGAGTGTCATACGCCTTGTCCAAAAATTAGTAAATGAAACTGTGGATCTAAAAAGAACTCTAGAGAATATACCTCTATTTAAATAACTTACAAACCATATTGCTGAAAACAATTACTTCTTCAAAGCTAATTTGTCGAATTTGGAGGGCTTAGGGGATTGGGGGTTAGGGGTTAGGGGATTTAGGTGCATTTAGGGGTTAGGGGTTGACTAATGAGTTATTAGTTAAGGGATTAGGGATTGGGGGCCTAGGGGGCCCGACCCGAATGTGTTTGGGTGGGAGCACTCAACCAAAACGACCCGACCTAAACAGGTTTGGGCGGGCACCCTCAAACGAAATGACATGACGCGCCCGACCGAATGAAGGCACAAGGGAGAAAATGACAAATAGGCCACATGGACATGCACAAGGCACCCGTGCGATCACAACTTAGCAAATTTTATATGGCCACCCTCAAATGAAATGACCCAACCCGAACGCGTTTGGGTGGGCACCCTCACACGGCGCGACATGACGTGCATGACCGAACGAAGGAATAAGGGAGAAAATGGAAAACAGGCCGCAAGAACGTGCAAAAGGAAAATGTGTGATCACAAATTAGAAAATTTGATACAGCTACGCTCAAACAAAACAACCTGACCCAACTTGAATGCATTTGGGCGGGCGCCCTCACAATATAGCACGCTCAACCAAACAAAGGCACAAGGGAGAAAAAAGAAAACAGGCCACACGAACGTGCACAAGGCACCCATGCGGTCATAAGAGGTACTTAAGGAGTGTGATGTCAGATGCATCGGCACCCTAACACGGCGCGACACAACGTACGACCAAACGAAGGCACAAGGGAGAAACCGACAAACAAAGGGGTTAAATGGGTTAGGGTTGGGAAATAGGGTTTAAGGGGTTAGGGTTAAGGGTTTAGAGGTTTATGGTTTAGGGTTAAATGGATTAGGTTTAGCGTTTAGGGGTTAAAATGGCTTGTGCCTTATGGGGTTAAATGGGTCGATGGTTAAGCGTTTAAGGGCCGTTAAGTTAAGGGTTTAGAGGTTTAGGTTTAGGGTTAAATGGTTACGTGGTTTATACGTTATGGTTTAGGGGGTTAAATGTGGTCTGTGGTTGGGAATTAGGTTTAATAGGTTAGGGGTTAAGGGTTAAGGCGTGTTTAAAAGCTGAAGGGGTTAAATGGGTTAGGGTTTAGGGGGTTAGGGGATTTAACAGTTAAGGATTTTAGGGGTTAGAAGTTAGGGGCTAATGGGATTAGGTTTTAGGGGGTTTGATGGGTTAGGGGTCAAGAATTAGGGTTTAAGGGTTTAATGGTTTAGGGTTTAAGGGGTTATGGGTTAAGGGTTTATAGGTTTAGGGTTTAGGGGGTTAAATGGGTTAGGGGTTTACTAGGGGTTTAGGGGGCTAGAAGCATTAGTTAAGTGGTTTAGGGGTTAGGGGTTAAGGGTTTAGAGGTTTATGGTTTTAGTTAAATGCGTTAAGGGTTTAGAGTGTTAGGGTGTCAGGGGTTAAATGGGTTAGGGCCGGGAATTAGGGTTTACAAGTTAGTTGAAGGAGTGATAGTTTCATTGGTTCTGGTTGTGCAATTCTAGTTGCTTTTCATGCTATGTGCGTCTCAATGTAACAATTTTATAAGTATGAGTTGCTGTTATTATGTCTTCTTAATTTATTAATTTATAAGATTGTTATTATATCAAGTCATACTTATTTGTTAGCACTTATTGCAATCAAACCAAATGTATGTTCAATCTCCAGTTTCAAACTCAGCCACAGTGTTGTCACACAATTTAAGTCCAGAGAATGGCCACTTGATGAAGTCTTGATATCCAGACAACACCTCATGAATAATTCAGAAAATCTTAAGTTCGAGTGTCCCACAATCATGAGAAATGAGAAGAGGCCAAGCGAAGAGGAAGGGGGGCAGAAAGAAGGATAGAGGGAGGGATATAGTGAGAGGATTGGAGGGTAGAGAGAGAGAGAGAGAGAGTGGGAGAGGAAGATTGGGGAAGAGAGAGGGAGGTATAAAGAGGGAAAGGGAGAGAGAAGAAGGACAAGAGATAAGATTTAAGAGAGAGGAACCTGTATCATAGAAGAAAGAATATGTGACCAAATGACTCTATATGGAGATGGGAGATAGGGGCACCCTACCTACCTACTAAATGTCTAAACCAAATGTGGTGTAAACGTCTATAATGGAGGTCGATTATATGAGAAGGGGATTTTATGAGGAGGCACTAGATTTAAGGCGATCACAATTTAGCATTTTCGATATGATCACCACCCTCACACAAGCCGACCCAACCCAACCCGACCCGCTCGAACGTGTTTCCTTAGGCGGCCTCATGACACGACATGACCTGACTAGACCGGACCCAACCTGACCCAGCTGAACGTGTTTCCTTGGGTGCCGTCACAATATGGCATGACCTGACCTGACCCGACCTGAATGCGTTTCCCTGGGTGGCATCAAACGACTCAACCCGAGCCACCCGAACATGTAATTTCTCTGGGTGCCCTCATGACACGGCCCGACACGACCTGACCCTATCGGACATGACATTCCTTGGGCGCCCTCACATGACCCAACCCAACCTGACCCGCCCAAACGTCGAAGGCAAGAGGGAGAAAATGACAAATGGGTTGCATGAACGTGCACAAGGTACATAGGCGGTCACAACTTAGCATCTCTTATACGACTTCCCTCACACGATTTGACTTGAACAAGTTTCCTGTGGTGTGCACCTCACATGGCATGACTCGACCCACTCAAACAAAGGGTGCACAAGGGAGGAAATAGAAAAGGGATCGCACAAACGTTCACAAGCAACATGGGTGGTCACAACTTAGAATTTTTGAAATTACCACCCTCATACGACCCAACCCAACCTGACTTGACCCACCCGAACATGTGTCCTTGGGCAGCCTCACATAACACAACATGAACAGACCCAACTCGACCCACCCGAATGCGTTTCCTTGGGCGGCCTCACATGGCATGACCTAACCCGACCCGACCTAACTTGTCCCGCCCAAACGTGTTTCCTTGGGTGCCCTTAATTACAATACAACACAAACCAAACTGACCTAACCTGAACTCATTTCTATCTAATTGGGTGCTATCACATGACTCAACCTGACATGTATGAATGTGTTTGCTTGGGCGGCCTCACACGACAAGACTTGATCACCAGACCCATCCCGACCTGCCCGAACGCGTTTCCTTGAGCGCCATCAGTACATGAATTGACCCGGCCCATACAAACGTGCTTCCTTGGGTGGCCTCACACGACACGACTCGGTTCGACCCATACAAAAGTGTTTCCTTGGTCGGCCTCACATGACACGACCCAACCAGACCAAACTCGACACACCCAAACCTGACCCGAAAGGGATAGCTGAATGACCGAACGATGCCACAAGGGAGAAAATGGTAAACAGGCTACCCGAATGTGCACAAGGCCGCACCCGGGTGGTCACAACTTAGCAATACTGATATGAGTGCCCTCGAATGAAATGGCCCGATCCGAATGCGCTCGGTCGAGCGACCTCACACAACATGACATTACGAATGATGCCACAGGGGAGAAAATGACAAATTGGCCGCCCAAACGTGTACAAGGCACCTAGGTGATCACAACTTAGCAAAATTGATACGGGTGCCCTCAAACAAAGAGACCTGACCCGAATGCGCCCAGTCAGGCGACCTCACATGGCATGACACAATGCTCTTGACTGAACGATTCCACAAGGGAGAAAACGAAAAATAGGCCACCCGAACATGCACAAGGCACCCAAGCAGTCACAACTTAGAAAAACTGATCCGGGTGCCCTCGGACGAAACGAACTGTCCCAAACGTGCCCGTTCAGGCGACCTCACACGACGCGACACGGCATGCTTGAACGAACGATGCCACAAGGCAGCAAATGGCAAACGGGCCACCCGAATGTGCACAAGGCACCCAGGTGGTCACAACTTAGCAAAACTGATACGGGTGCCCTCGAACGAAATGGCCCCACCTGAACACACACAGTCGGGTGACCTCACATGGCATGACACAGCAGATAATGCCACAGGGGAGAAAATGGCAAACGGGCCACCCGAACGTGCACAAGGCACCCGGGAGGTCATAACTTAGCAAAACTGATACGAGCGCCCTTGAAAAAAAAGACCTGACCCGAACGCGCCCGGTCGGGTGACCAAACACTACGTGACACGGCATGCCCGATCGAACGATGCCACAAGGGACAAAATGAAAAACGGGCCACCCGAACGTGCACAAGGCACCTGGGCGGTCACAACTTAGCAAAACTAATACGGGTGCCCTCGAATGAAACAACCTGACTCGAACGTGCCCAGTTGGGTGACCTCACACGGTGCGACACGACGTGCCCAAATGAATGATGTGGAGCAAATGGCAAACAAGACACTCGAACGTGCACAAGGCACCCGGGCAGTTACAAATTAGCAAAACTGATACGAGCACCCTCGAATGAAATGGCCCAACTTGAACGTGCCTGGTCGGGTGACCTCACATGGCACGACGCGGCGCGCCCGGCCGAACGATGCCATAAGGGAGAAAATGGCAAACGGGCCGCCCAAATGTGCACAAGGCACTTGGGTGGTCACAAGTTAGCAAAACTGATACGGGTGCCCTCAAAAGAAACGACCCAACCCGAACAGGCCCGGTTGGGCGACCTTACACGGTGCGACATGATGAATGATGACACAGGGGAACAAATGGAAAATAGGCCGCTTGAACGTGCACAAGGCACCTAGGCGGTCACAACTTAGCAAAACTAATATGGGCGCCCTCGAACGAAACAACGCGACCCAAACACGCCCGATCGAGCGACCTTACACAGCGCGACATAGCGCGCCCGAACGAACGATACCACAAGGGAGAAAATGGAAAACAGGCCACCCAAACATGCATAAGGCACCTGGACGGTCACAACTTAGCAAAACTGATACGGGCGCCCTCGAACGAAACGACCCAACCCGAACGCACCCGGTCAGGCGACCTCACATGCCGCGACACAACGTGCTTGAAAAAATGATGCTACAAGGGAGAAAATGGAAAACGAACCACCCAAATGTGCACAAGCCACTCGGGCAGTGACAACTTAGAAAAATTGATATGGCACCCTCGAACGAAACGACCCAACTTGAACGCGCCTGGTCGGGCGACCTCACACGACGTGACACGATGCCCCCGATCGAATGATGCCACAAGGGAGCACATGGCAATTGGGCCGCCCAAACATGCACAAGACACCCGAGTGGTCACAACTTAGAAAAATTGATACGGGCACCCTTGAACGAAACGTCCCGACCTGACCTGAACGCGCATGGTCGGGCGACCTCACACAGCGTGACAGGTGCGCCTGACCGAACGATGCCACAAGGGAGGAAATGGAAAAGGAGCCGCCTGAACATGAACAAGGCACCTTGGTAGTCACAACTTAGCAAAACTGATATGGGTGCCCTCGAATGAAACGGCCCGACCAGACCTGAACGCGCCCGGTCGGGCAACCTCACACTGTGCGACATGACGAACCCGACTGAATGATGCCACAAGGGATCAAACAGAAAACGAGCCACCCGAATGTGCACAAGGCACCCAGGTGGTCACAACTTAGCAAAACTGATACGGGTGCCCTCGAACGAAACGGTCATACCTGAACACGCCCGGTCGGGTCCGAACGAACGATGCCACAAGGAAGAAAATGGAAAATGGGCCATCCGAACATGCACAAGGCACCCGGGCGGTCACAACTTAGCAAAAATGATACAGGTGCCCTCGAATGAAACGACGCGACCCGAACGCACCAGGTTGGGCGACCTCACATGGAGAAACACAACGAACGATGCCACATGGGAGAAAACGGCAAATGGGAAGCCCAAACGTGCATAAGGCACCTGGGTGATCACATCTTAGCAAAAATGATACGGGTGCCCTCGAATGAAACGACCCGAACCGAACGCGCCCGATCGGACGACCTTACACTACGCGACAGGGTGCGCCCAACCGAACGATGCCATAAGGGAGCAAACAGCAAACGGGCCGCCAAACGTGCACAAGGTACCTGGGTGGTCACAACTTAGCAAAACTGATATGGGTGCCCTCGAACGAAATGGCCCGAGCTGAACGCGCCCGGTCGGGCGACCTCACACGGTGTGACACAGTGCACCCGAACGAACAATGCCACAAGGGAGAAAATAGAAAACGGGCCACCCTAATGTGCACAAGGCACCCAGGCAGTTATAACTTAGAAAAACTGATACGGGCACCCTCGAATGAAACGACCTGACCTGAACGCGTCTGGTCCGGTGACCTCACACGACGCGATACGGTGTGCCCCTACCGTGGTTGGGGGCACACATTAAAAGTGAACCGAGGAGTGAGCACATCATGTCTTTAATATTTTATGAAACTCCTTATAAGTCCCATCATAACCACCTTCCATCTTCATCACAATGTGATATGTCAAATAAAGATATCTTATTATGTTACTCCAACCATTCAAAAAGGGGAAGAAGGGAGTTCAAATTTCCCAAAGGAGGCTACCCCATAATACTATGGTTCCAAATATTAATTGATCATCCATTTCCTGGGACCCAATTTAGATTATTATTTATTAAAAGAGAGGCCAAAGAAACTAATTTCCAAACCGTCACAATAGCGACGCTTTCCTCCAAATTTTGCAATAGCGACACTTCGCTCTAAGTGTCACAAGATCGACACATCTCTCCAATCCGTCACAATTTCGACGCTTTTCCCCAAACTGTCGCAATAGCAATGCTTTCCTCCAAACGTCGCAATAGTGGCACTTAGCTCTAAGTGTCGCAAGACCGACACATCTCTCCAATCCATCACAATTCTGACGCTTGTCTACAAATGTCACAAGACCGACACTTAACTCTAAGTGTCGCAATACTGACGCTTGTCTCCAAATGTCAGTATAGCGACAGTTGTGGGTGGGATTTGAAAAATTGATAAAATTTGGGGAAATTTCCGACATTTGGTCAAAAGTGTCGGAACCAAAGTGTCAAAATTTCCGCCAAATTTACGTGACACTAGAATAGATATAAAAGTTTCTTATTTTCTTGAGTAAAGTTCTCCTTTTAGTGTCTCATATATAGCTCGAAGAAATTTAACTACATTAAAGTTCATATATTTGTCTTCTAAGTTAGAAAATAAAATGTGAAGAAGCCTTTGAATCCTAAGTGGAGGTCAACCTCCCCTTTGGGCTTCTAGACATATTGAATCTGCGTTCATATTTATTTCTCATTTGGCTAGATCCCCATAGATTTTCATATTAGTGCATACATATTTATATGATCCCTATGAGATTGGGTTTGTATATGCGGGAGAATAACCTTTGGAGTTGTTAGCGCCCTGTAATTTTTAATATTAGCAAGAACAAACGATAGAGGACAACATCAAACTACTTTGGAGTCCAGGATCTAGCCTTCCTAGACTCAGAGGGAGCTCTCTCTGTTTTTATGATTTAGCTTGATAATTATGAATGCTGATATTAGGCTAGTTATAGAAATTATGAAGGTTTTTTGTTTTTATTTCTTGGGTGGTTGGACAGGTAGTGCTGGTGAGACAAATCCATTGGGCTATGGAGTCATAAAAGGATGAATTGTGCATCAAATTTTCAAGGAAATTTTCAGGGAAAGCTATCTATGCACACTGGATCTTACTAGAAGTGTGAATATGAGATGACAGAAGGCAGTAAGTTCATTAATAGCTAAATATCAGTTAAGAATACTTTAACTATACTTCAAAAGAAAAACATTAAGATAAAAAACACAGACAAAATTAAGGTTCTCTCACAGGAAATCTTAATCTTATTTTTCTGTTTTAAAATCAGATAAATTGATGCACAACATGAATATATAGAGGAAAAATATTAACACAGAGGAAAAACATCACCATTAACATAGCTCAAGAATACTGTGAACAGTCTCTTACTATTGATGCCCAACTCAAACAGTTACAGTGCTCCAATACAATTATCTTTTCAACGCAGACTCTAACAAGGTCCAACCCTTCATAATGGAAATTCAAGCAGTATTTAGCTAAAAATTGAGTCGGCTGCCCTAATATACTTTGGAAAACCTCATTAATTACAAACAAACTAAAATTATACAAGTGTGGCCATGCAAGGCCCACGGAAAAAATCTCTGACAAAAACTGCCTACACTACAAGAAAAAAGGACATTGGTGAGGGTCATGATTGTGACAGACCTTTAAGGTTTGTCACCAATGTCACATATGGTGACAGTCCTTAAAAAAGTGTCATTGTAAGTGTATATAATGATGGTCCTGTTGTACCTTAAGAAACAATTCCTTGTTGTGTAAAGGAATCTGTGCTTAAGACATTCTTATAATTTTGTCATAGAAATATTGATCCATATTTAATCACCTCCAGAGTTCAATCATTGAATCATTAAAATCAAATGCTATGAATGTCCCACAATGCTATTATCTACTGACATAGAATGAAATTTTCAGAAGAAGAATGAAAGGGAGAAAGCCCAAAACGATATGTTGTTGCACAAAATCTATCATCTTAAACTTTAGAGGAATCATAAGAAAAGAACTGTTAAAATGAAGGAGTGCCTATAAAGGGTTTTAAATCTTATTTAAATACGTAAAAAAAGACCTGCTACTTCAATACTTCATTTTATTCAAGGACTGAAACTACATGATGTAAACTAGAAGACGTATCCATATCAGCAAATGCTAGAAGTTTGCTTTTCATTCATTAATCACTTAAAATCTGAATACAAGGATCACTGCCTGGAGGTATCAAAAACTGGAACCCCTGCTCTTCCTTTCTCTCTGCTTTTATGTCTGCCTTCTAATGTAACTTCCTAACTGTTATGATCAGTTATAAAACTAATTCTTGAAAGTCTTGGAATTATTAGATTTACAAAATTCCAGTTTTAATATTATATATATACTATATAATATAAAACCCAAAAATAGAATTGAAAGTTTAAAATGGCGAATGGTGCATTTTGGGTCCCACCACTACACCCACATGCATTGATGACACAATCACCCATTTTTTTTTGAAAACCCAAAACTGCCTACGGGAGCATTGATAGCGGTTTCTTAGAAATAACCACGAGATGCCGCAACGCACCATATCCATCGATTTTGTAGATGGTGGTTTCAATTAAACCATTTTGTAGGGTTGCTATCTCCCATAAGATCCATTTAATTTGAGCCGCTGCAAACCATTGGATCTGAGTTGGATGATCCAAGCCGTCGATTCAGCTTCAATTCTGCTTTGCAAACCACCACCGTCATATTCAAGGTATGGGTCTCCAAACACTGTTTTAGCCGAATCCACTATGCTTGTTGAATCCCTGTTACTATCGGTACTGCAAGAGGTTTCATCAGAGCCACTGAAGAGAGATCCGACATCACCTCATCACGGCCAACTGGAATCACCTTACTGTCATCGATCTTGTACCACATCCCTTTCAAATCCTTTACATAGCATATATAATGACCGAAAAAATGAAGCATTCAGCACATCCAAATGTACAACCACCACATACAGATTGTATAATGGTCGCTAGTGGATTTCATTTTCTCCACTTCTATAGCTGAACTAAGGATGCCATTGCAAACCAATGTATAAGATGAATTTTGCAACATATTATTAGATGTATTATCCTCTTTTCCAAAGCTTGTAGTGGAGTTATTTTTCTCTGCCACTGAACCAGAGGCTTCACCATATACAGGTTTAGACGACGAAGTTTTAAACAATCTCTGGGAAGTTTTGTTGCCATTTTCACAATCCACATTAGAGAACTTTTTATCCAGTTCTATCCCTGAGCTCAAGACATTGCTGCTTCTAGATATATGAGAGTATTCTTTGAAAACCTTCTGAGAAGTGCTATTATAGATTGCCAGGAAACCCGATCTCTCATATGCAGCTTTTGCATTCTCTTCTGTTGTGCCCCTTTCTTCCTCCAACTTGGCACTGGAACTTCTCCCAATTTTACTAATAAAATCATCATGCTGTGGAAAAACGAACTTTTTAGCGGTGTTCTCAACTCTCTCTTGTTCTTTCAACTTTGTAAGAGAACTCAACCCAACAATCTCACTTGAATAATTTGACAACATGCCAGAAGCCAGTTCTCCCCTCTCCTTTTGCAATATTTGAGCTGATTTCTTCCTTGAGTCCTGTTTGACAATAACGTCCCAAATCCTAGACACTAGTTTTAGCTTCTTTTGGTGTTGAATAACATCGTCAAATGGCATTTCCTTTCTCTTTTTCGCGATTGCAACTATTAGAGGACGACCCCGAGGAGATTTTTGACAAAAACCCATTTCAAATGCGTTGAACAGAAAGTTTCTATTGTTTCCCAGGAAGGAATGCTTGGTTTGTTTTAGAGCAATGCAAATTTTTCCTGATGTCGTTGTTGGTTTTCTCACTGAAAGAGAAAAGGAGTGACAAGAGCTTCAAATTGATGGCATCTATATTCATTTAAAATGGCTTCACCCCATGTTCCATGGTTTCTTAACCATGTATGTACAAATGAATATGAATTTGGAAATAAAGACTGGAAAGCAAGGTCTTCAAGCTCTAATAATAAGCGGCCAATGCCTATTTCATGGGCAAGAGGTGCGTATATTTGCATGACATCAAGAGCTAGTGTTTGTTGACAATATTTTGGGAGATGCTTTAAATGCCTTATCATATCCAATCGAGCAGCAATTTCTACAATCACAGCTCTGATATCATGGTAAGATAAACAAAACTTTCTCAGTGCATAGGCATTGTCATCTGTTGAAAATGCAACAAGATGATGGAGCTTAGTGAAATGAAGTCGCCTTCACTAAGTGGGCCCGAAGGCTATTTTTTGGCGCAAAGTCTATTTTTAGACTATGTCTATTTTTAGACATATGGATCATGGTCTATGAGTTGCAGGATGCTATTTATGGATGATTGGTCGAGTTGGTAAAAATAGATGGACCTCTATTTTTAGACATTGGGCGGTTTCTATTTTTAGACTGCCGAGCTAAAAATAGAACAATCAAATATTATTAACCCTTAATAATATTTAGACTATAAACATTATCTTATCCTCTTGGAGCACTTTAGTTTGACGCTTGGATGTGACACATGCAGCTGACATAAGGAAATACACTTTTCCTAAGGGTTAGTTGAGCTATTGCATGGTTGACTTCAGTTAGAACTCAAGTGGTAGAGTTTGGTGGAGTTGATGAGACAGTTGGTGGAGTTCTGTTCAGTTTAACTTAGTTGAACTAGTTGTATTTAGTCTAACTGAAAAATACACTAGTGATGAGTGGTGTTAATTAATTATTAATTAATTCACTAATTATTAACTCATAAATCAACTAAAGAATACATCACTTAACTGCAATGCATGGTCAGTTCAGTGGAGACCAGTGTTAGAGGTGGGTGAAAGGGTGAGTCTACTATCAGTTGTGACTATTGGCTGTGCATGAGATTTGCACACACATTGATGGAGATTGCCAATGAGGATTGCGCAGTTGGAGATAGTGGGATTCTAACTTGGATCTCATCATTAATCAACTTGTATTGCGCAGTGGAGGCAGACAGACTTGTGGAGGAGATTTGAACCTGTGACTAGTTCACTTTCCATACTAGTTTTGTGTGTAGCATTGAGATAGTGCTGAGAGCTGTGAGAGCTTTGTGCTATGTATTGTTACATGTTCCCTATCATTATAATATACAAATAGTTGGGGGTTTTCAGCTATTTCTTTCCCCATTACATCCTATGTTGATATGTGTGCTTGATTATGTTTTAATGAGCGCATGCGACTGCTTTCTATTTCCACATATTGATGATCAATTGTAGAAGAGGTTATGTATTATGCATGAAGCTTAAATAGTGTGTAATCAGTATAATCTCGGTGAATAATTCAGCAAATTATTCAAATTTCTACATCATCGTCCAAAATGTCTACTCTTATTGGTATTTTCTTCACTCGCAAGCAATCATGCAATAAATGAGTAACTCCACGACCAAGTTGAAGGTTTATTTCATGCCTGCTAATAGCACCAAGCTCGAGCAGTTCTCTCCAAAGGAAAACAACTATGACTTCTGCTTAAACCCCTGAAATGTAATTAAATCACCCAATAACAGATTTCTTAGGCACAGTGTTTCAAATGCCTTTAAAACATTTTTTTTATCTCCTTGAACTTTTTCCACTTCGATAATTCTTCCTCAGCAACCTTACATTGCCCATAGCTTCTCCTGACTTTTTGTTGAGTAAAATTGTGCTACAACATCTGGCTCCAACTGGGGACAGTACTTTGGTAGCAAAGTGCTGAGGACTTGTAGATCAGTAGCCTTTATTGGGCATGGAGTCAAGTCAGACTGAATTTTCTCTCAATCCAAAATCTCTAAAAATTTCAAAACTTCTCTGAACCCTCCTTCTAGGATTTTTATTTAGAATTGAAAATTTTAAACTAGAAATACTGCAACTGGAAATGCTCAACTCCTGAGCTTATTTATGTACAACTCCTATATATATATACATGGTTGAACTTAATCAAGTGAATTCAACCTTCCAATGGGACCAATCCAAGATCTTCTTGTCAGATTTAATACCTTGATACTGTTGAAATTTAAAAATCAAAAGAGGAATGTACCATGAAAAATTTTCATATACAAAATTTTGTACATACCCTTGCATTAAAGCTTGTTGCTGACCAAAGAAATTTGCCATATATTCAGCAAATGGATCATAGAAATCATGAGATAAAACTTTGGTTACCTTCTTTTCTGGAACATTTTGCAGACATCTTTGAACATGGCAGCTTCTTTCATTGTTTGACCCTTCAATTAGGAACTGTGTGTGAGGAACTTGACTACCATTTTCTGTAGGTAGGCATTTAGGCTGAAAATAAACATCCAGGGTTTGCTCTCCATAATGCTGATGCTCTTCATATAACATCAATTCTTGACAAAAATTTTCCTCTTCTTGCAAACATGTCTGAGAACCTACACTATTTTTCTCACTACTCACAAAATTATTGCAATGATCTTCCATGCTTTCATAGCGTAGTTTAGCTGTTGCTTCGAAGTTTTGGCTAGAATCTTCAAAATGATTAGATTCTTCTCTTTCAACAATACAAGAACCTTTTAATACTTTTTGGAAATCTTTATTCGTCTCTGAACTTAAATTCTCTTGTAAAGAAATTCCAATGTTTCCTTCACAAGCGCTCTTATCTTTGACAAAAATTGGACTTTCTTCATCGCAGGAAAAAATTCTACAAGCCCACACATTATCTTCGATTTCTTGCGCATAGAAGAACATTAGCTTCAGAGTGCTAGGATTTCTCTCCTTGAGATAAAAAGCCAAGGAAATAGAAAGATATTTCAAATAATAGACCATAGCTACTTCTTCTGGAGGTCGAATTTCTTCTAGCATGCTGAAATAAATCTTTTGAAACCTCCTATTAAATTCAGAAATTGATTCATTGCTTTGTATTCGGATTGAATATAATTCCAAAAGGTGTTCTTCATATGACTTATTCTCGCCCCAATATGTAAGAAATACATCTTGAATATTTTTCCAAGAATTAATTAAACCTTCTTCGAAACACTGGAACCATTGTTGAGCATCCTGCTTTAAAGAATGGCAAAACATCCTTAAAGCTACGTCTTCATAAATGATTTGAAATTTGTCCAGAAAGTACTCAAACTCCAAGATATGTAATTTAGCTGAAATGTCCTTCTCCTTCCCAGAGAAACTTGACAAGGACTTGAATCCTTTTGAAGGATATTGGTGGAGAATAGTGGGCAGCTTCAGGGGTTTAAAGATTTCTCTGTTTTTGAACTGAAAAACAGTCAATTTCTTATGAAGCAAAATATTATCATCCAAATATGATGAATCATCACCTTTATGCCTAGACTGTGACTGATTATCTTCCGAGATTGTAATACAACAATCATCCCTCCTTTCATGTTTAGGAGATACACCTATGTGAAGATTTATAACACAAGCAGAAGCAAAATCATCTTTTTCCAATAATGAATTTAAATTTTGGGCCTTATAGTCTTTTGAGAAAATAAAGGAGGAAACAATCCTTTTAATATAAAAGGGAAAGTAAACCACTAAACTGATAGTAAAAAATAGAATCTCCTTTAAAAAATGGAAATTCTGATACATGTTTTTTGCATGATACTTTCTCATCTTCTTGCTAGAAAAATTTTTCATCTAATGAAAGCTTCATTAGTGGAGTCGCCAGGTGAATAATAAACAACCAAAATTCAAATTTGAATCTTGTTCACCATAAAAAATAAGGGATTATAAAACCTTATGCTGCAAGGTATTTGACCTCGCGTTTGGCTTTTTGAAAATGAGAATTCTGTAAACAGTAAACACAGCCAAAAATTTCTTCCTCACTGAACAACCAGAGGAAGTAGAAAGAAAACCCAGGGAAATGAACTTCACTTCTTCGATCCCCGGAAATGGCGCCAATTAATGTTGTAGCTTAAGAAACAATTCCTTGCTGTGTAAAGGAATCCGTGCTTAAGCCATTCTTATAATTTTGTCATAGAAATATCGATCCATATTTAATCACCTCCAGAGTTCAATCATTGAATCATTAAAATCAAATGCTATGAATGTCCCACAATGCTATTATCTACTAACATAGAATGAAATTTTCAGAAGAAGAATGAAAGGGAAAAAGCCCAAAACGATATGTTGTTGCACATAATATATCATCTTAAACTTCAGAGGAATTTTAAGAAAAGAACTGTTAAAATGAAGGAGCGCCTATTAAGGGTTTTAACTCTTATTTACATACGTAAAAAGAGACTTGCTGCTTCGATACTTCATTTTATTCAAGGACTGAAACTACATGATGTAAACTAGAAGACGTATCCATATCAGCAAATGCTATAAGTTTTCTTTTCATTCATTAATCACTTAAAATCTGAATACAAGGATCATTGCCTGGAGGTATCAAAAACCGGAACCCCTGCTCTTCCTTTCTCTCTGCTTTTATGTCTACCTTCTAATGTAACTTCCTAACAATTATGATCAGTTATAAAACTGATTCTTGAAAGTCTTGGAATTATTAGATTTACAAAATGCCTGTTTTAATATTATATATATAATATAAAACCCAAAAATAGAATTGAAATTTTAAAAGGGCGAATGGTGAATTTTGGGTCCCACCACTACACCCATATGCATTGACGACACAATCACCCATTGTTTTTGAAAACCCGAAACTGCCTGTGGGAGCATTGATAGTGGTTTCTTAGAAATAACCATGAGATGCCGCAATGCACCATAGCCATCGATTTTGTAGATGGTGGTTTCAATTAAACCGTTTTATGGGGGTGCTATCTCCCATAAGATCCGTTTAATTTGATCTGCCGCAAACCATTGGATCTGAGTCGGATGATCCAAGCCGTCGATTCAGCTTCAATTCTGCTTTGCAAACCACCACCGTCATATTCAAGGTATGGGTCTCCAAACACTGTTTCAGCTGAATCCACTATGCTTGTTGAATCCCTGTTACTATCGGTACTGCAAGAGGTTTCATCAAAGCCACTGAAGAGAGATCCGACATCACCACATCATGGCCAACTGGAATCACCTTACTATCATCGATCTTGTACCACATCCCTTTCAAATCCTTTACATAACATATATAATGACCGAAAAAATGAAGCATTCATCACATCCAAATGTACAACCACCACATACAGATTGTATAATGGTCGCTAGTGGATTTCATTTTCTCCACTTCTGTAGCTGAACTGAGGATGCCATTGCGAACCAATGTATAAGATGAATTTTGCAACATATTCTCAGATGTATTATCCGCTTTTCCAGAGCTTGTAGTGGATTTATTTTCCTCTGCCACTGAACTAGAGGCTTCACCATATACAGGTTTAGACGACGAAGTTTTAAACAATCTCTGGGAAGTTTTGTTGCCATTTTCACAATCCACATTAGAGATCTTTTTATCCAGTTCTATCCCTGAGCTCAAAACATTGCTGCTTCCAGATATATGAGAGGATTCTTTGAAAACCTTCTGAGAAGTGCTATTAGAGATTTCCAGGAAACCCGATCTCTCAGATGCAGTTTTTGCATTCTCTTCTGTTGTGCCCCTTTCTTCCTCCAACTTGGCACTGGAACTTCTCCCAATTTTACTAATAAAATCATCCTGCTGTGGAAAAACAAACTTTTTAGCGGTGTTCTCAACTCTCTCTTGTTCTTTCAACTTTGTAAGAGAACTCAACCCAGCAATCTCACTTGAATAATTTGACAGCATGCCAGAAGCCAGTTATCCCCTCTCCTTTCGCAATATTTGAGCTGATTTCTTCCTTGAGTCCTGTTTGACAAGAACGTCCCGAATCATAGACACTAGTTTCAGCTTCTTTTAGTGTTGTATAACATCGTCAAATGGAATTTCCTTTCTCCTTTTCGCGATTACAACTATTAGAGGATGACCCCGAGGATATTTTTGACAAAAACCCATTTCAAATGCGTTGAACAGAAAGTTTCTATTGTTTCCCAGGAAGGAGTGCTTGGTTTGTTTCAAAGCAATGCAAATTTTGCCTGATGTCACTGTTGGTTTTCTCACTGAAAGAGAAAAGGAGTGATAAGAGCTTCAAATAGATGGCATCTATATTCATTTAAAATGGCTTCACCCCATGTTCCATGGTTTCTTAACCATGTATGTACAAATGAATATGAATTTGGAAATAAAGACTGGAAAGCAAGGTCTTCAAGCTCTAATAATAAGCTACCAATGCATATTGCATGGGCAAGGGGTGCGTATATTTGCATGACATCAAGCGCCAATGCTTGTTGACAATATTTTGGGAGATGCTTTAAATGCCTTATCATATCCAATCAAGCAAATTTTTTTACAATCACAGCTCTAATATCATGGTAAGATAAACAAAACTTTCTCAGTGCATAGGCATTGTCATCGTCCAAAATGTCTACTCTTATTGGTATTTTCTTCACTCGCAAGCAATCATGCAATAAATGAGTAACTCCACGACCAAGTTGAAGGTTTATTTCATGCCTGCTAATAGCACCAAGCTCGAGCAGTTATCTCCAAATACAAACAACTCTGACTTCTGCTTCAATCCCTGCAATGTAATTAAATCACCCAATAACATATTTCTTAGGCACAGTGTTTCAAATTCCTTTAAAAAATTTTTTTTATCTCCTTGAACTTGTTCACTTCGATAATTCTTCCTCAGCAACCTTACATTTCCCAGAGCTGCTCTCGACTTTTTGCTGAGTAAAATTGTGTTACAATAGGTCCTTTAAGGTCTGTCACCAAATCCATTTTCAATGACACTTTTGGTGAGGGTCAGTAAATACACATCACTAATTCAGTCTTTGATGACACTTCTAGTGATGAAATTTTAATGACCCTCACTGATGCTCTTTTTGTTACTTTTTGTGACAATAAAAAAATGTCCATCATCATTGATCATTCCAATGAGTTTTTTATGACGTTATGTGCTTGTTAATGTATTTTTGTCAAAATATAATGATTTAATATCATTATTGTGGAGTATTTTTTATAATATGTCCAAGGCCATAGTGGTTAGAGTTAGTCAATTTTTTAAGAGGTAATTAGTGTATATCATTTCCCTCAAGTAATGACTAGTCGAATAGAGTTTTCCTATGAGTAAACACATGATTAATATCTATTAATTTTATTATCTAGAAAATTCCCTTTAGATAAAGTCCCACTAGTGTGTGTAGGAAATATATTATTTAATACATAACCAATCTTTGCCAATTTTATTAATGAGAAAGGCCTAAAACTCTTCAAAAATATGGGCACACCTTAACTTAATGCTTTGGCAGACAATAAAATTTCTTAGCACTTTGCATGTCTTGGAACATCTTTGTACCTAGAACATCTTGTCATGTGTATCATCTATTAGCATGCATGTAGTCCCTTGCATGCCCTGAAACACCTTGGTTGAATGCATTGACATACATTAACACTTAGCACACAATGCCACTTGGCATGTATTGGGACCTATTATTAGTGTGGATAGCATGCCCCTTTTGAAAATTCTCGACTTATTAACCCTCTTATTGGATCTTCCTTTTGTTTCTTTGAAACTTCTTGACACATATTGACATACCCTAGAACCCTGCAAATCCTTAGCACCTAGCATGTATTGGCATATCTTGGCACTATTTGGCACATATAATTAGCACACCTTGGAACTCCTAAGCACAATTTGAGACTTCTGGGCATTCCTTGATATTCCCTATCATTCCTTACCAATCCTTAGCATACCTTGTCACTCCCTCCTTGGCATGAAAACTAGCACTCATTAACACTAGTCCTTGACACATATTCCTCACATTCATTAAATTCCATGAATTTTGACCTACTGCTCCCTTAATTTTTTGTCCTATTACTCCTTAACACTCCTCAACATGTATTAGCACTCCCTAGCACACCTTAGGACTCTTCAACATGCCCTTGCACTTCATAGCATGCATAACACTCCGTGACACATATTGGCACTTGGATTGGATTGGAGTTTAGAAACTCTTAGCATGTATGAAATATGTTGACATGCCTTGGTATGATTTGGCATGGTTTAATATTAAATTTATTTGATATCAACTATTGGAAAGTAGATGAGAAGAAACAAAGGAATACTTGGCACTTATAATGCACTAAGACTTTTCACTTGGCACCTATTGGCACCTAGTGTTGGTGTGCCTAGCATGCCCCTCTTAAAAAAGGTAAATTGATGAACTATTAACCCTCTTATGTGTTCATTTACTTGTATTTTAACATTTGTTTCCCTTTTGTTTCCTTGACAGTACCTAGCATGCATTGACACACCCTTGTACATATTGGCATGCCTTATCACTTGGCACATCTTAGCATGTTTGACATGCCTTCACATATCTGACACATCTTAACATTCCCTAGCCACTCATGTCCTCACATCCATCCTTTACTTTTTTCATGACTTGGGAACCCAATCAATTCCTTGGTTACTGCACTTAATGTGACAATATCAAATTATTTCAACCGAAACAACTTCACCAATTGCACCTACTACAAGTAGATTGTGACTTGTTCACCTATGAACCACCTATAACTCATCTTCTTCCACTCATGTCCAAGCTCAACTTGTCCCACTTAACTAGTTACCAAGACAAGGATCACATGATCCAACCATGGCCATAAAACAACTAATAAACATAACTTACATATGAAATATTTCACATGTATGTTCATTTCGTATAAACAGTAGAACATTAACTAAGAGTTTTCAAGAACAACAAGATGCACAAGGCACACAATATATAAGCCGACACAAATCGAGTGCCTCAAAAATTATACACAATAATGTATAGTATGAAATTATCTAGAATAGTTTAAAACATGAGCATGTATCCAAATTGTGCCACATATCATATAAAAAAAATAGCTAAAGGAAAGACAATGTTGAGCCTAGCACAAAGTGATCTCCCTTTGTCTAAAACTTCTTTGTGGAGCCCCATATAAAAATTTTAGGCTTGCCTCCTATAAATCCTATTCTAAACTTCTCCTAACACACTTCATCCTTAGCACACTTTAATTCACTGACACTCCCTCGCAGACACTCTTATTCATTCCTTTCCATGCATTTTGACCTAGTTATCCCTTGATATGCCTCGGCATTCCCTAACACTCTTCAACTGCATGCATTGAAATTGTCTGACATGTGTTAGCATGCCTTTTCATTACTAATGTGCATGCCCTAATTCTCCCTAGCTATCATGCCCTCACAACTACCCTTAGTACTTAATTTTCAACTTGGGTACCCAACCAAGCCCTCACTTAACTACAAGATCTTGACCAAGTTACAGTTACTACAACTAGACTATGTTGTTGAATTGTGTATCTAGGGAGGTACTCCACAAGCCTAGTGATATGGGTTTATGTGAGTTTAGTCACAAAAGGCTATGTTGACAAAAAGCCAAGAAAAGGGATTTTGGACCCAAGATGGGGTTTAAAATATAAAATAAAATTAAAAAGGAAAATTAATATTTCTTAAGGTCTAAGTGGATAAAACCCGTAAGTTCAATAGGGTTCCTAAGAGGTCTAGGAAAAACTATTTAAGGAGGCATTAGGATGAGGGAAATAAAAAGTGAGAGGGATATCATTTGGTAAAGGTGGCGAAGAGAGATGTAGTCCTAAAGTAGGTTGAGTAAGATGGCCGAGTGAGGGCTGCTAAAGGGAGGCCATGATCATCCTCCAAGAGCAAGATCATCATGTGAGGGTTCACAGTAATTTTGCATACCTTAATGGTCAGTTTGAGCTAGGAAGTAGGATGGCACATTGTTGGTTATCTTATGGAAAATCGAGCTTAAGAGAGCTTTCTCATGAGAATCTGGGCATGTGATTTCAATGGTGTCTTTATGTCAAGGCCACATCAAATTCTGAAATGTTGAAATTTGCAACAAGAAACATTGAAATTGGAAACTAGGAAGGAAAAAAAAAATGCACCCACACTGGTGAGGAATTTTGGTGCACCAGGAGTGAGGAATGTGGGGCATCTAATTTATTTTTCCCTTAAATAAATTGGACAGTAAATTGTAATTTCATCTCATAACAACTAGTGTCAGGTAATTAAGTCATGATGACCGAGTTAGCTCAAGAAATTCGAGTTGAGGGTCTAAGATGAGGCATGTAGAGCGACTAATATAATAGTTTTTGGGTCCAGTTGTAGTTGATGCATTAGTTGGGTGTATGTGTGAATTATTTAACTAAATTAAATGATTTAAAATCAATTTAAATAGTTCTAACTAAATTATGAGCTAGTGAGAGGTCGACTAGTTAACTAAATTAGATCTAAATCACAATGAGTGATCAATCATAAAAATGATAATTCACTATTAATTGTTGCATGCATGTCAATTCTGAGGAATAAACAGTTGATACAGAGGTTAAAGGGAACATAAATATCAATTTTATTTATACAAAATTTCCCATGTGCAATTATAAATTCATTGGGATGCCATGATGGATTGAGCAATCAAGGAAGTTTGATTTTCCTAATTAATAGGGAGTTAATTCTGTAGGAATTGCATGATCAAGTTAGCTTAAAGGAAGGCTGAGAATTGGCTAAGTACTAGACCAATTTTTCTTAGATCAGAGGGAGACAATTGGCAAAGTGTTGGAGAATCTCATGAGAGATTAAGCATTGTATTGTTTCGTGATTCCTTGACTTAATACACAATAGAGATAGAGCGGTTTTGAGCAATTGATTTCCACAGATACATCTTGTGTTGTGCGATTGATAATTTATTTCTCTTACTTATATGCGATTGTGCGATTGTGTTTTATTTCCGAAAATTGTAGGAAGGATTCAGTATCGTGTTTTACTACATTACAAGGTCAGACTAAATATTGTTGGTTATATTTTCTACATGGTGTCAAAGTAGGATTTTTTTAGGCGGTGTGTTTGCAGAGAATATCTAAATATTTTAGTGTAAAATTTTCAAAAAAAAAAATTTACATATTTGGATTCCTTGCGAAAAACCATTCGAATGGAAAATCAATTCGGAGCTTAGATGAGGGAGATATCATCGATTTAGAATCAACTATTTTTTAGAAAATTTTGTAATGGCGGGACAATTACAATGTGCCTGAGTCAACAACCTATATGCACTTGAGGTACCAGATGAATTGAAAGCTTTGAGGAGAAAAGAAGAGGTTAGAGACTTGGATTTTGAGAGGGAGTACACATTACCTCTCAACATGCAGCCTTAGAATCATCCTTAGAAGGTTGTGGAGCAGCCGCAATTGGAGAAGTAGAGAGGAGACCAAGTGGAAGAATCCACTCAAGCAGATACCTCCATGAGGGGTAAATTTCGAGCCAGATGGGTAGATGGAGCACATGCAACTATACCTCCAAGTGAAAGGTGGGGTGTTTTGTAGACATAATACGAAGATAATAAATTTGGGTAGGTTCCATTGAAACAATGTGTCTCATGGATTGAACCTAGCTATGAGAAGTCCACAGTATAATAGTAGCAGGAAGGATCAGTTATATGGATGTAGTTAGATGTCAGGAAGACATAAATGAGAGTGACAAATTTCAGATACAATAGCACAGATCAAAGTTGGAAACAATGAAAATGGCACAGATGCAGGTGTCAACAGTAGCACAAAGAGTTCAGTAGATAGGTGCAGTAGCTAGCAACAGTCATAAGACTTTGATGAAAAATTTATTATACAGATTCAGTTGTTCAGAGGCTATTCATTTTCAGGATTTGCAGGTGCAAACAACACTAGAGAAGTGTTGCATGCAGAATTCCAAAGGTATTGGATTCGGATAGATTGAATTCCTTTCTTGTTTAAAGGGAGTGTTGAAATTTGTAACAAGAAATAGTGAAATTGGCAACCAAAAAGGGCAAAAAAAATGCACCCACACAGGTGAGGAATTTTGATGTGCCAAGAGTGAGGAATGTGAGGCATCTGATTTATTTTTCCATTAAATAAATTGGACAATAAATTGTAAGGTCATCTCATAACAACTTGGGTCAGTTAACTAAGTCATGATGACTGAGTTAGCTCAAGAAATTTGACTTGAGGTGATCAAGGTGGATATTGGTGGCCACCCGCCTATTCCACTTGGGCCCTCTCTATTGTCTCTCTTCATTTTTAAATTTGCTTAATTATAGCACAATTTACTATTTTTGTCATTTTTTCGGGGTCTAATTTTCCATATCTATTTTAAAAGAGATATTTATAATGAGGTATCATGTGCATTAACTTGAGATCATATGACCAAGTTACGATTGCGGGAAGTTGGCTGCCCAACTACCCCCAACGGGGCCTAGAAACTCTTGGTGTTACATCTCTTCGGTTTAGGGTTTTCTCTTATTTTTAAATAATAAAAAGGCCCTTGAACCTTTTTGTAACACAATTCAGAGGCATGTAGCTGCCACGTATCTTCTAAAAAATAAGCTACCATCGCCTGAGCTAGTTTGTTTTCCATTCTGTCTGTAAGCATTTTTCAGTGTTTGATATTAATGAAATGAAGTGTTATTCCTATTGCATATCTATGTTTTTGTTTATTTATATATTTTATTGCATTCCTCCATATGTTAGGATCATGAGGGTATAATATGAGGCATGTATAGGGATTATAATATTTAGGGGGTCCAATTGCAGTTGATGCATTAGTGGGGTCTAGGTGTGAAGTAGTTAACTCAATTAATTGAGTTAAAATCAGTTTAAATAGTTCAACTTGAGTGATGAGCTAGTGATAGGTCCACTGAATCAAATTAGGTTTAATTCACAATGAGTGATCAATCAGATAACTGATAATTCACTAATAATAGTTTCATGCATGTTAGTTCCGAGGAAGACCCAGTTGAGACAGAAGTTAAAGGGAACATAAATATCAATTGTATTTATACAAAATTACCCATGTGAAATTATAAAGTCATTGGGATGCCATGAAGGATTGCATAATCAAGAAAGGTTAATATTCCTAATTAATATGGATCTAATTCCCTAGGAAATGCGTGGGGAAGACAAGCTGAAGGAAGGTTGAGAATTGGCCAAGTACTAGACCAATTTTGCCTAGATTAGTAGGAGACAATTGACAGAGTGCTGGAGAATCTCATGATAGATTAAGCATTGTATTATTTCATGATTCCTTAACTTAATAAAAAATAGAGATAGAGGGGTTTTGAGAAATTTCTTTCCCCAGATACAACTTGTGTTGTGCGATTAATAATTTCTTTCTTTTACTTATATGTGATTGTGCAACCATGTTTTGTTTCTACAAATTGTAGGAAGGATTCAATATCTTGTTTTAGTACATTAAAAGATCAAAGTTAATCCCATTGGTTAGATTTTATACATGAAATAGAAGAGATGGTTGATATGATCTTGTCGTGCGGTGATTAGTAGGCCCCAAGGTTTGTGATGAATACCAACATAAATGGAGGAGGGCTTGCATTGTAATTTAGAGCCACAACAAAAGTAGATACAAGTGTAATATTGACTGAGGTAAGTCGAGTTTGAGGGTCGAAATTGATATCTGAAGTTCATGTCAATATTCAGTAAAAGAAATTCCCATAATCTATGGATCCATATGAACTAGGTCAAGTCTCTTATCGAGGAAAGAATCGTGGTTTTTTCTATGGGTGCATAGGGTTTGTTCTACAACAATTAGAAGTTTTTAAGTATAGTTCCCTAGTTAGGAAATTTTCCTAGCATGTTTAGTTCATAAGGTATGCCCTTAAGATTGTGACCAATTTTTGTGGAAGAATAGCGTTTGTGACCATTATAGCGAGCTTTATTTCTACAATATAAACCATAGATCTGGGAGATGGTTTGCAGATTCAGTATGTGTGGAGATAGGAGATCCAAAGGAGGGTGGAACATAAGTAGAAGATTCAACATCCAGAAGAAATGTGCCATATGAAGAATGGATCGACATGCAAAGAAGTTGATTTTGGTGGAATGTCGATAGAGTTCTAGATAGAGATGTGAAGCAACCTATAAAAAATTAGGCAATGGACTGTTAGTGGTTGATTTGTGACCCTAGTTCAGTCATCTACAAATTATTAGAAGGATGATAAGAGGAGTAGATAAAAATTTTCATATATTGGACAACAAAGATCAAATTGTTGATACACAAGAAAAATGATTTTGAGAGGAATCAAACCATTGTTAGGTGGAAGATTTTAAGAGCCCTATATGAAGTCAATATTGTGGGCCTTAGATCAGTAAAATAATTGATTGTGGTTGGGAATATTGATGGTACTCCAAGTACAGTTGGAGGGTTGTTAGGTGACTATCAAATAAGATCCCTAACTCTTGTACTTTTGAAGGACAACAAGATTGGTAGAAGGGAAGGTGTATAGGGTGTAAGGATATGCAGACTTTGAAGGACTAAAGTAGTAGTCAAGTGGGCCAACCAACTAGCCCTAGTTCACTATATTGTAGAGGATTAATTCAGTGAGAATAAGGGAAACCTCCATAGCCCTAGACTTCTCATCTTGGAGTCGTATTATGGAAAAAGTGGGCATAACAAAGAGTTGTTCACAAATGGAGTTGTGAAAAACTTATTAGCACTCAAACTAGTAGTGGACCTAAAAGGGGTTCCGAAGAGGGAAATTGCTAGGACAAGGGCAATGGTGGAGGTTTAGCCCATTGTCACCACAACTAGGGCTCCTTTCTCTTCACAGACTTTCACCGATGGGATGAGTCTTGGTATTTTAGGAAATGACTTGTAGAGTATTGGTCAATGAATAGGTGGGAAGTGACAGTAGAAACCATTTCCTTAAGATAGAATAAAGAGTTGGCCTTTCTTTCTTTTCAAGCAAGGGACTTGATCTTCTAGGAATAGAGGAGGGGGATTGAAGGATTGAGGGAGAAGAATAAGACTTATTAAGGAAGTTATAAATTCCTAAAATCCCTCCATAGAACACCTAGAACTCATTGATACTCACTGTCACACGCTCTTATTCATTCATTTCCATGCATTTGAGAATACTGCTCCCTTGTTTTTCCTTTTCACTCCCAAACACTCGAGCTTGGAATACATTGGCACACCCTAGCACCTGGCAAATCTTAGAACATTTCCCTGGCCTCTAGCATGCCTTAAAACTACCTAGCATGCCTTGACATCTCTCCCACCTTATCACACCCAAAACTCACTAACACTTCCTATCATAAACCCTTATTCATTCATTTTTAAATATAGTTTTATATGGTTTGTTATGTTGAACTGTATAGTGGAATATCCATGATAGCTTATGAATCACCCCAACATATATCATTTATGTAATTCATATGATTATATTTCTTCACACTTATTTATCTCTAGTTGACCCAAGACAGTGCAGGTCATCACCACCACCCTTGCAAAATTGAGCATGATAGGCTTGTGGCCCTATTTAAGCTTGGAAGAAAATTTCAAAAATTAGTTACAAAACATGATGGAAGATTATTATAAAGGTTTCTCATGCATTCTAATCAACAATATCTAGTGGGATTGGAACAAAAACACATTTTTTTCATGAGAAATATCAATGATAGTTTACAAATCACCCCAACATCTATCCTTTATGCAAGTCATATGATGATATTTCTTCATGCTTATTTATCTCTTGTCCCAACACAGTGCAGTTCATCACTAGCACCCCTGGAAATTTGAACATGATAGGCTCGTGGTCATATCTAAGCGTGGGAGATAATTTCAAAACTTAGTTCAACAACATCATGGAAGATTATTATAAAGGTTTCGCATGCATTCTAATCATCAATATTTGGTGGGATTGGAACAACAACACATTTTTTTCACGAGAAATATACATGATAGTTTATGAATCACCCCAACATATATTCTTTATGCAAGTCATATGATGATATTTCTTCACACTTATTTATCTCTTGTCCCAACACAGTGCATGTCATCACCACCACCCTTAAAAATTTGAACATGATAGGCGTGTGGTCCTATCTAATATTGGAAGACAATTTCAAAACTTAGTTACAAAAGATCAGGGAAGATTATTATAAAGGCTTCCCATGCATTCTAATTAACAAATAAGTTGTGATTGGAACAACAACACATTTTTTTCATGAGAAATGTCCATGATAGTTTATGAATCACCCCAACTTTTATCCTTTATGAAATTCATATAATGATATTTCTTCACACTTATTTATCTCCTCTCCCAACACAGTGCAGGTCATTGCCACCACCCTTGAAAATTTGAATGTGATAGGCTCGTGGTCCTATCTAAGCTTGGAAGAAAATTTCAAAACTTAGTTACACAAAATCATATGGAATATTATTATAAAGGTTTCCCATGCATTCTAATCAACAATTTCTGGTTGGATTGGAACAACAACACATTTTTTTCATGAGAAATATCAATGATAGTTTATGAATCACCCCAACATATATCCTTTATGCAAGTCATATGATGATTTTTCTTAAAACTTATTTATCTCTTATCCGAACACAGTGCATATCATCACCACCACCCTTGCAAAATTGAACATTATAGGCTAGTGGTCCTATCTAATCTTGGAAGAAAATTTCAAAACTTAGTTACTCAACATCATGGAAGATTATTATAAAGGTTTTCCATGCATTCTAATCAACAATATCTAGTGGGATTGGAACAAGAACACATTTTTTTCACAAGAAATATCCATGATAGTTTACAAATCACCCCAACATATATCCTTTATGCAATTCATATGATGATATTTCTTCACACTTATTTATATCTTGTCCCAACATAGTGCGGGTCATCACCACCACCCTTGCAAAATTGAATATGATAGGCTTGTCGTCCTGTCTAAGCTTGGAAGAAAATTTGAAAACTTAGTTACACAACATCATGGAAGATTATTAAAAAGGTTTCTCATGAATTCTAATCAGCAATATCTGGTGGTACTAGAATAGCAACACATTTTTTTCAGAGGAAATATCCATGATAGTTTACGAATCACCCCAACATCTATCCTTTATGAAAGTCATATGATTATATTTCTTCACACTTATTTATCTCTGGTCACAACACAGTCTAGGTCATCACCACCACCCTTTCAAACTTTAACATGATATGCTCGTGGTCCTATCTAAGCTTGGAAGAAAATTTCAAAACTTAGTTACTCAACATCATGGAAGATTATTAAAAAGGTTTCCCATGCATTCTAATTAGAAATATCTGGTGGGATCGGAACAACAACACATTTTTTTCACGAGAAATATCCATGATATTTTACGAATCACCCCAACATCTATCCTTTATGCAAATCATATGATGATATTTCTTCACACTTATTTATCTCTTGTCCTTACACAGTGTAGAGGTCATCATCACCACCCTTGAAAATTTTAACATGATAGGCTCGTGGTCCTATCTAATCTTGGAAGAAAATTCAAAACTTAGTAACTCAACTTCATGGAAGATTATTATAAAGGTTTCCCATGAATTTTAATTAGTAATGTCTAGTGGGATTGGAACAAAAAATAAATTTGTTCACGAGAAATTCTAATAAAAATCACAATTGAATTGAAATTAAACAGTGTTTGGAAGACAAGATTCATCCTAAACCACAAAAATAATGGATTCTGGTAATTCCTCCACTCCCTCTTGGAAGCCCCTGTGACTTCTTTGATGGTGTTGGACAAGTTATCCAACCTAGATACAAATTGGGTGTGGTACTCTTCCTCTCCCAGTCTTATAACGAGAAAGTAAGAAATATGCAAAGTTAAGGCTCCAACAATTGAGTTGATTTCATTTCTCTTTGCACCCTTCTGGAAATTTAATACATAGATAGAGTAAAATCCCTATAGATCATGTGGGATTCAAAAATAATGATAAATTGGGTCAATAATTCATGATATAAAACATCTACCTACATCCCATCCTACAGGATATCATAGATTCCCTAAACTCTTTAGACTAGTTATCTTTCAAACACGTTCTCAAGGAGCTAAATACCACAACACACAAGATTTAAAAATAAACTCTCAAACTACCCATCAATAAATTTGTGATATTATACTCCATCAATAGGATGGAGTATGACCAAATGATTATTCATGTCTAAGCCCAAAAAACTAGCCAATGTAGATTGATGCATGCACAGTGCAATCATAACAATCAATTTCTACATCTTCTCAATAGAAAAACAAGTAATACTTTTTTTTTGTTCACTTTAAAACATAAACACCAATTTCACCCATAATTTTAGGATAAGTTTAATGATATGACTGAAAAGGTGGGAACATTATTTTGTGGTGTATTGAACAGGACTAGGGGACACATATGTAGCATGGATGTGTAGAAATGGGATGTCCAAGCATGTTTTACTAAGATATATAATCCACACATTAGAGAATGATAAGGGGGATTAAGATACAATTTCATAGGGGCTAAGGGGCCTAGAGGGAAGGTAAAAAGAGAAATTGAAAGGGAAACCCCTGATAGTGGTGATAAGGGGATTAGGGGAGCCATTATCACAACCAGTAAGCCATTAACCCATAACCACTAAATTCCCTATCCCTAAATCCTGAATCCATAATCCCTTAACGCCTACACTCATAAATCATAAGCCTTCAGCCCCTTAATGCATTAAACCTGAAGCCACTAACTCCTAACCTAGAATCCATGAACCCCCTAAGCACTAACCCCTTATTCTATTAACTTGTGACCCTTAAACCTTAATCCATAACCCCTAAACACCTTAAAACCTAACCCCTTAAACCCTAAACACCTTAAAACCTAACCCCTTAACCCTTAACACCTAAATCCCTTAATTATTAAGCCCTTAACCCCTAAATCCCTTTCCCCACAAGCCCTTGGCCCTTAATTCTTAACTCTTGAAGCCCTTAACCACTTAGTATCAAAGGAAAAAAAAACACCTCAAACCAACAAAATAACTTGTTAAGAGAATACTTCACCTATAACTAATAATATTGGTGCCATTTGATTTTTAGAGAAATAGATATTAGTCTCAAGGGTGTGTATTTGTGGGCAATGCCCTTATTAACATGTATACCAAATGTAAAACAACTGGATAATTTGCAAAACCTCAATAAGAATTGCTTAGAATATCTACACTTCATTTTGACATGGAGATTGTAGTGCTCTCCCACATAAGGAGTTGGTAATGAATAGATCACTCATAATGACGCAACAGCTTCAACCCTAATGAACAAGGAGCTAACCCTTGATACAAATATTTTATTTTCTAAAAATACGCAATTGTGTCAATGTAGAATACTATACATAAGAGAAAATAAAATCATATTATCCTTATCAATGCTTGAAATAGCCTCATATTTTCCATGAGTGGTGAGCCAAGGGGTGAATGTAGGGAACTAATAAAGTTACATCATGTTTAAATTTCTTTTACATCCCAAGATTGTTCTCCATTAGGGTTGATGCATCATCACAAGGGAGCATGAAACCTTTTTGTGGGGGAGCGATTAAAGTTGTAACATGATTCAAGTGACATACACCTCCAATTTAAATGAAATCATTATATGTTTGTGTGAAGTTGTTAAAGAGGTTATTTATAAACAAAAAATTTAGTAATTGGACTTCATTTTTTCATGGCCTTGACTCTAAGATGGATTTTTACTAGGAACACTTCATGCATATAAGAGGGGGGCTTATTTTTTAACTGTCATACACACAAGAGCACTAGACGTTTCCCTTCAGATCCCCCTTGGTGGTTTCAAAGTGGGTTTACATTAGTGTCTAGTTGAAACTAATGATATCATGATATTCCTCTTCTCAATAACATATTATAGCTTTTCCAAATACACAACATTGAGTTAGAGGATCACATCATCTGTAGATGATCCATTTATTATGGGATTCAGGGGATTTTATATTTTCTTTTATCAATATTTAGATGGTCGTTATCTAATTTCTTTCAATACATGTCTAACTATTTTTATGAGGGAGGTCCTTGGATTTAGATATTTATATAAGACCTTATGTGGCCTTCCCCTTTTGAACTTTTCCAAGGGGGTCACCTCCTTCCATGTTGCCTTGCATTCTTAGGGCCAAAATTGACAAGGAAATATTCAAACTTCTTCAACTATCAAATTGGTGGGGCGTCATATCTCTTATTAAACCCTTTAATGGGACATTATTTCTCCAAAGAGAATTTTGAGGATTTCCCATTACAAATCACACGTTGGATATCATAGGACCTGTTACCCCACTTTCTATATGATTTTTTAGTGGATACTTTTAAATTTTGGTTGACATCCAAACCCTTGTGATTCTTGTGACATTAATTATTTTCCAACTGAGATATATGAATGATTGTATAATTGGTTTGATGTCACCTTGCCTTGCCCATCTATGACACTAGGTGATGTAGGAAGATGTTTCTTTAGCGATCACTTTAGCTTGATATATATGATCCGTGTATATATCTCTAATGTGCATTATTTTTATTGTGATCACTTAAAGACTCTATTCTAAATCTTAAATTTTTTTGCCATAAATTCTATGTTGAATTGTTCCATGGTGTTTCATATTTTTACTCATAAAAATGTGTCATCTTAATCGTTTAAATATATAAATGGTGGCTTGTTTCATAATTCTAACAAGTCAATGTAGATTGATGCATTAACATTCCAATCATAACAATCGATTTCTATATCTTCTCAATAGAAAAACACAAGTACTATTTTTTCTCTTTACAACATAAACACCAATTTCACCCATATTATTAGGATAAGTGTTACGTCCCTATATTACTAGTATAGTCCCTAATTGTTGTTAGTGTAAACCCCTTATTGTTATTATTGTACCCCTGTAACCCCCATATTGTTATTATTGTGCCCTTAAATTATTATTGTTAGGTCGGATAGGATTACATTGTGGCCCCATGGACTCCTATATATAGAAAGGAGGTTTTGAAATTTGTATCATCCAAGAATTGTTCATTCATGTAATGTATTGGACGTTTCCCCCTCGAAGCGGCTTATTTCTAAGGCGTTGAAATCTCTTTTCTTCTATTTTTGGAGCTGGTTTCACAACAATTGGTATCAGAGCTTTGGATTCAAGGGATTTCGCCATGTTAAATAGGTCATCGTGGAAGTTTCTCTATAACGTTTTTTCTACGAAGGTTCAGAAGCTGAAATTTTTAGAGTGAGAAGAAAAAATATTGAGGAAAATAGTCAAAAAAATGCATAGCTTGGTTCACAATATTTTCAGAGGTATGATCTGTGGAAGGTAGGGATTTTTGCAGGGTCCTGAATTTCACTTAAAAAGGTCATCGCAGAATTTTTGCTATAACATTTTTTATACGAAGGTTAAGAAGCTGAAATTTTTAGAATACAAACAGAACATTGAGAGGAACATCTTCGCAAAATTTCATAGCTTGGTTCGTAATATTTTCAGAGATATGATATGAGGAAGTTAGGTCTTTTTCAGGCTCCCGAATTTCATCTCAAAGAGGTAATCTTGGGAAAATATTCATAACTCTCTCTCTGAGCATCGGATTGGAATTCTATAAAAATTACTGGCAGTACATGAATAGCAGTTTCATATCTATAAATTTCATAGAAAAAGGAGAAAATAGTGACATGCGGCAAGTCATATAATTTCACTATACTGAACCTGTCCATAATTAGGTCATTGTGGAAGAGTGGACATAAATTTTTCTTGAAGAATCTAAATCAAGTCAGGCCTATGTCATTTGAAATGAGCTTCAGAGGGCTACTACAGGACTGAATTTAGATATTGAGGATGTTCAAGTATAGAGATAAGTAAATTTCAATATCGAACTCCTCAAAAGCAAGTAAAAGGTGTGTATTTGTTTTCCACATTACATAAGTCTTGTTTGAAGATTCAAGTTTAATTGATTATAAGGGCATATTGTAGAATATATATCAGTATTGGATTCTCAAATGGCCCTAAAAATAATTCAACACCCACTAAGCCTTTAGAAGGCTCTACTATGAATCTTGAAGACGAAGAATTGCAACATGACATATCAAAATTACAAGAGAAAGTGCAACAAATTTCGCTCTCCCTAGGAGCAACAAAAAATGACATGGAAGTTTTGAATAAAGGCGTGGAAAATAAGACAGATGGTTTGAAGAAAGGCGTTGAATCTAATATGGATGGTTTAAATAATGGCATGGAATCTAAGATGGATGACATGGAAGCTAAGATGGAAAACATGAAGTTCACATTTTTGAACCTGATTCATTGGAGAAGGCATTCCGGTTGGCAAGAAAAATTGAATGTAAAATTATTGCGACAAGGAAGACTACCACTCACTTCTATAAATATGGAAGTGTTGCTACTCCTAGATTTCCACAACCTACAAATTTTACACCACAACAATTGGAAGAAAAAAGAGCAAAAGGGATTTTCTACAGTTGTGATAGCAAATACACTAAAGGTCATAAGTGTGCTGAGAAGAAATTATTTTACATATATTGTGAAGAGGAAGAAGAAAATGAACAAGAATCTTGAAAAGAAGAGAATATACACCAGGAACCAGCCCTAGAAGAGGAAGAAATGAGTCCAACCATATCTTGTAATGCATTGGCAGGAATTACCACTCCTCAAACTCTCAAGATAGAAGGACAAATCAAGAAGGAAAGGGTAATAGTGTTGATTGATTCAGGTAGCATCCATAATTTTATTCATTGTAAGGTAGCCAAGGAATTGAATTGTTTCCTATACCTAGCACCAGAATGTTAAGTGATGGTTGCAAATGGAGGAACTATAAATTGCTCTAGAAAATTCCATAATATCAAGCTAATAATGGGGGAATACGTATTGAATAGTCCAATTCTTTCCATTCCTATGGGAGGTGCTGATGTTGTGTTAGGAGTAGAATGGTTACAATCTTTGGAGACAGTAGCTTTTAATTTTCAAGAACTTTTCTTGATTTTTTTTTAAAACGAAAGGAAGTCAAATTACGGGGTATTGCAGGGAAGCTGGGAAAGATAATAAGCTCTAATGTCATGAAAAATCTTCTAAATAAGGAACAACGAGGTGTAATTGCACAATTATGATCAATAGAAGTTCCAACATCAAAATCATATATTTTTGCAGATCTCCAAAAAGTCTTGGACAATCATTCCACGGTGTTTGAAAATCCCAAAGGACTCCCACTTAATCATGATCATGATCATGCTATTCATTTCATTCCAGGAAGTGTTCCTCCAAACATCAGGCCTTATAGATATCCTTATGTCCAAGAGAGAAAAATTGAATGTATGATTGCAGAAATGTTAGAGGTGGGTATAACTCAACCTAGTCAAAGTTCTTTCTCTGCTCCTGTAGTATTGGTACGCAAGAAGAATGTATCATGGCGCATGTGTTCGGATTATAGGGAGCTAAATAATCTCACCATTAAAGATATATTTCCCATTCATGTGATTGATGAATTATTAGATGAATTACATGGAGCAATTTATTTTACCAAGTTGGATCTTCATTTAGGATATCATCAAATTAGAATGAAGACTGAAGATATTCTGAAAACAACATTTCGAACTCATGAGGGTCATTATGAATTTTTGGTCATGCCTTTTGGTGTTACCAATGCACCTTCTACATTTCAAGGGTTGATGAATTCCATTTTCAAACCCTTCCTTAGAAAATTTGTGCTAGTATTTTTTGATGATATACTAATCTACAGCAGGTCTTGGAAGGATCATGTTCAACATGTTGAAAGGGTGCTCAAACTATTGCAGGAGAAACAATTATATGCAAAAACATCCAAATGTTTCTTTGGAGTACAAGAGGTGGAATATCTGGGTCATATTGTATCTCACGAGGGTGTTAAAGTAGACCCTAACAAAAATAAAGCCATTAAGGAATGGAAAGTCCCCACAACCATAAAGAAGTTGCGAGGATTTCTCGGGTTAACAGGGTATTATCGCAAGTTTGTTAAGAATTATGGGAGAATAGCAGCACCTCTAACAACATTATTGAAGAAAGATGCATTTTCATGGACTCCTGAAGCAAGTAAGGCCTTTGAACATCTTAAAGAGGCAATGTGCCTAGCACCGGTCTTAGCTACGCCAGACTTCACAAAAACCTTTATTGTGGAATGTGATGCCTCAGGAAATGGAATTGGTGCAGTTTTAATGCAGGAAGGAAGACCCATTGCTTTTGAAAGTCATCCAATCAAAGGAAAGTATTTACAGAAACCTATTTATGAGAAGGAAATGTTAGCAATATAGCATGCACTAAAGAAATGGCAAACTTACCTAATGGGAAGACACTTCAAGGTAAAAATTGATCATGATAGTCTTAAACACTTTTTGGAACAAAGACTATCTTCAGAAGAGTAGCAAAAATGGGTTACAAAGATGTTGGGTTATGACTTTGAAATAATCTACAAAAAAGGAAAGCTTAATGTTTTTGCAGATGCACTCTCAATAAAGAATGAAGAGGTGGAAGCATTTCTTTATGCCATTTCTATTATCCAACCAGATTGGATAACTGAAGCAAGAGATGAATGGAAGAAGGACAAAGATGTATGGACACTCATTCAAAATTTGCAGCAAGATCCTAGTACATTTGATACATTTAGTTGGAAAAATGATTCCTTATGGTACAAAGATCGCTTATATCTTTGTAAGAATTCCCAACTAAAACAAAAGATTCTTCTGGAATTGCACACTTCTCCTTTAGGAGGACACTCAGGATTTTTAAAAACTTACCACAGGGTGAAGAAAGAATTTTTTTGGGATGGCCTTAAATCTGATATTCAAAATTTTGTGGTGGAATGTTTGGTTTGCTAGCAGAATAAAGTTGAGACAATTAAGACCCTGGGTCTTCTACAACCTTTATCCATTCCAAGTCAACGTTGGGAGGATATTTCAATGGATTTTATCACAGGTTTACCTAAGTCCGAAGGAAAGAGTGTCATCATGGTGGTAGTTGATAGACTTACCAAGTATGCACACTTTTGTGCATTATCTCATCGATTTAAAGCAAGTACAGTTGCTACTACATTTATGGATAGAATTCAAAAGCTACATGGAAGCCCAAGGGTTATTGTGAGCGACAGAGATCCCATTTTTACTGGAAATTTTTGGACGGAGTTATTTTCTTGTTTGGGTACTCAATTAGCTCATAGCTCATCTTATCATCCTCAATCTGATGGTCAAACCGAGATAGTAAATAAATTTTTGGAAGGATATCTTCGTTGTTTTGTATCTGATAAACAAACACAATGGGTCAAGTGGTTACCTCTAGCTGAATGGTGGTATAACACTTCCTTCCATACTGCAGCAAAATGACCCCATTTATGGCACTTTATGGATATCATCCACCATCCATCACATCATATTTAAGAGAAAATTTGAAGGTTCAAGCAGTGGAAGATCACATCGAGCATCAACAAGAAGTTCTCCAACTCTTAAAGGATAACCTGAATTTGGCACAAAATCAAATGAAACAACAAGTAGATCAACATCGTATCGAGAGAAGTTTTGATGTAGGAGACTGGGTATTTTTACAGCTACAACCATACAAGCAAATGTCCTTCAAGGAAGCTAAGAAGGATAATAAATTATCGCCAAAGTACTATGGTCCTTACAAGGTGTTGCAAAAGATTGGTATTATGGCATAAAAATTGGAGATTCCTGCTTCTTCATGAGTGCATCCAATTTTCCATGTTTAATGCTTAAAGAAGGTTATAGGTGAAAATCTTCCAGTTCAAACAATATTTCCATAACTTGATGAGGAAGGAAAAATCATACTGGAACCTGAAGCGGTCATGGAAACAAGAAATCGATAGCTATGAAATCGATCAATTTCAGAGTATCTCATCAAGTGGAAGAACTTACCCACTGAAGATTCTACATGGGAGGATGAGAATTTTATACAGAAGCACCCAGAGCTACTCAAGCATTGAGGACAAAACGTTTTTTAAGGAAAGGGGCATGTTAGGTCCCTATATTACTAGTATAGTCCCTTATTGTTGTTAGTGTAACCCCTTTATTGTTATTATTGTACCCCTGTAACCCCCATATTATTATTATTGTGCCCTTAAATTATTATTGTTAGGTCAGCTAGGATTACATTGTGGCGCCATGGACTCCTATATATAGAAAGGAGGTTTTTTAATTTGTATCATCCAAGAATTTTTCATTCATGTAATGTATTGGAGGTTGCCTTCTCTAAGTGGCTTAATTCTAAGGCGTTGATATCTCTTTTCTTCTATTTTTGGAGCTGGTTTCACAATAATAAGTTTAATGATAAATATTAAAAATACTTTTAAATTGAATAAATAAATTAAAATGATTTTTAATTAATTAAATATTTTATTTTTTTAATATAAAAAAAAATTAATTATTAAAAATCTAAATATTTAAAAAAAATGAAAATTAAATTCCTGCGCAACAGCTTTTAACTAAACCCAACCCAAAACAAATAAAAAAAAAAATAGTGTTTCCGTCTTTTGGAATAGGTCAGAGGAGGACCGTCTTTGCCTCAGGGGATTGGATCTTTCAAAAAATTTGGAGTGTGTTTTTGGATATACTTAGACAAGAAAGATTGGGAAAACAACACTAACCTTTCCAAGTCTTCGATGTCAATACATGGTTGCGTTCTCCTCGCTGTAGTACATGCCAATTATAGTCTATTAAGAGGTAAGTTGAATTAGTTTATGGATATGCTAATTTTAGTAGGTTATGGTAGATGGTTATGTTATAATGAAATCTAGATGTTTATGGTTGCTATTGACTGCTCTGCATCTAATATATATTTATTTCAATCTACAGTGCAGTCTGTAATGGTAATTTATATGCTAATTTCTATAGTGAGGCAAAATAATGACTCTTATTAGCTCCCTCTGAAAAAAAAGTTGAAGGGTGTTGTTAATTCAGAGGAAAGACCACTCCTCCACTCTTCTTCACCCTTGGCTTTCTAGGTTTCTTGCAATGGAAGTTTAAATATTCTCTCCACTCCAGTTTTAAGTTCATTGCATTTATTATAAGTTAAACTTGAAGTTTTCCATCTATATTAGTTTGCAAAGCAGGTCAGATTCCAGTAGATTGGGAAGATTTGAGACTGATTTAATTTAATTTCAGATCACTATAGTTCATTTTTTTTTATTTGATTATGGATTGGGGAGGAAACTCTGGCGGAAGAGGAATAGGTAGAGGTGGAAATGGAAGTCGAGGCCAAGGCAAAGGTCTAGGTCAAGGAAAGGGATAGGGTCAGGGAAGAGGCAAAGGTAAGGGTTCAACAGATCAACCTCGAGGTCCTCCGCTTCAAGAACATATTTCTAATATTCATGCAACTTTTATGGCTTCCAAAATTAGGGATCTTAATATCATTACTCAAGATCCTTCCAGGGTACCTTCCATCCCTACGCAAGTGCCTCCACCTGCAGCTAAAGCTAGCTTCTCGACATAAATGGCTTCTACGAAGGAGTCTACCGAGGGATTTAGCAGTGTCCATATGCCTTCAAACTCTACATAAAGGAAGCTGGAGAGTGGAAATAGATTTAATGCCACTCGTGTTCCCATTAATCGACCAGATGGTGGAGGAAAGAGAGCCATTGGGACTATCAAACTTTATACCAATCATTTATGTGTTAACTTTATTTTGAGAGTGAAAATTTTCCATTGTGACTTCTATATACAAAGAGTTAGTAATGGATCTGAGACGTAAAACAAGTCGTTCACATCGTCATTGTCGATAATTAACTACACCATGTCATTCACAACTTCCTGCAACCTTGACCGCAGGGCCGTCAACTTTCGGCTCTTTAGCTCAGGGCTCGTTAACACCCTCTCTAGTTCCCATAACAATCTCTTCCCGTCACTAGGTTTATTTGAACACGGCCATGTAACTATTAGCTTCTCGTTGGCCTATCCACAAACATGATAAAACAGAAATAGATAAATAAAATGCAATACAGGATTTTAGCACTGAAAGTTGTACATGAAGGCATTGCATTCATTATAGTGGCAATTGCGATGTCCATAACATTCATAACGATCACAATTTTCACGAGCCTAATATTGGCATTTGGATTTTTCTTCATCACTCATTTATTTACTACCAATGAAGTGATTTTATGATAATTTCACTTCTCCCATTTTCCCAGGTAGAGAAAGGTAAATTCTGGAATTTCATGAAGTTAATTTTAACATATTTTCAAATCTGCAAAGAAAGTAAAGAGGAAAAGCAATATTTATGCTACTATAAGTTATTTAATAAGTTCATTTAGTCGATAGCCTTAAGAAATATTTACTTTTTACAACTCTATACATAATTTAGTACACCGTAAGGAGAAGGATTCTCAGAACTGGTGTAATTTTCAACAGTGTGCATAATTTTGTCAACAAAAATTTTCCTTTTAAATGGTAATGGATTAACGTTCATTATCTATGAAAATATTCCACTATGAATTAGATATACAGAGAGCCAGTAATGGATCTGGGAAGAAGGAAAAGGAGAATAAACTTGGGAAAGCAGAAAAGGAAGTGAAAGTAGGTAGGGTTTCCAAAGAAGATAGAATGGAAGATAAAAATAAGTTGCTAATATAAAATCGTGTATCCATTGGTAATGTTAAAAAAATTTTTGAAGGGAAAAAAAATATAGTAAGCAGCATTTGCCTAAAAGAAAATACAATGTTAAATTACTGAAAGATGAAGAGGCCACAACCAAAGAGTTTTCCCAGTGGCACTGAAGTATAGTGGGCATGAGATTAGTGGAGTGTCTTTGGCCCAATTTCTAAACACCAATGATAAGAAACATGTAGAATTAAATGTAGAGCTTCTGCAGTGCTTGGATCTGGTCATGAGGGAGCATCTGAACGAGACTCAAATTCTAGTGGGAAGAAGCCTTTATCTAAAGAAATTTGAACGAGATGGAGATATTGACGATGCAGTGGTGGCTTCAAGGGGATACTATCAAAGTTTGAGGCCCACAAGTAAGGGATTGGTGTTGGACATGGACCTATCTACAATATTTTTTCACAAGAGAATTCGTGTGCTTGAGTATTTATGGGGAAGTAGTAAAATTGACTGCAAAGACAACCAAGCTCTCTCTCAAAGAGAAGATAAGGGGAGAAAAGAAAGCTCTCAAGGGGTTGAAAATTAAAGTTATCCAAAGGCGGTGTCTTGTTCTTATTTATTTCTCTTTGTTTTCAAAATAAGGAAAGTCAAGTGAGTCATTGGGGTTGTTGGAGAAAAATATAAAAAAACAATCAGAAAATATTTTGGGTTTCTTGTACCTGAGGAAAGGATAGATAAAGGGGCTTTTTTCATGAACCTTCCACTTTGCAAAAACAATATCGTGTCTCGCAACTAGAAAAACCCCTCTTTTCATTGTTGTCATGTGCCTTTAATTTAATAGTGAGAAAGCAAAAGCTTTCTTATATAGGTTACAATAAAGTTGAGTCAATCCACTTTATGAATGTGAGATAGACCGAAACACACATTAAAGTGAAATAAGACATCAAACACATAAAAAAATTTAAATTCCATCTAACTTTATTAGTGCCTAAATCTAGTAACTAATTGACCATTATTGAACAGTGAACTAATATTTACTTTAATACCCTCCCTTAATGGTCAATCTACTAACTACACCAAGCTTATCCCATAATTTTACATATTTTTCAAGACCCAAACCCTTGGTGAGAATGTCTGATTCTTTATAGGACAATACTACAATTCAATAGACCCATTTTCTGCAAGCTATGTGATGACATGGTAATATACCTCAACGTGTTTGGTATGCTCATGAAAGACCAGATTCTTGGTAAGTTTCATTAAGCCTTGGTTCTCACATCACAGGGGTGTTGGCTATGTTTGAGGCATTTCAATGCATCCTCTTGAGACAAACTGCCTAGCATGCTTCTTTCACTACTTGATAATTTTCTTCTGTTGAAAAAAGGCCTCTCAACTTGTGCATGTTGCTTCTTGCTGGTCAATGTGACTGCACCTATTGAAAGGCTAAAAACATATCTAGAATTTGATTTTCTATTATCAAGATAACCTTCCCAATCTGAATTTGTATACCCACACAACCTAGGGTCTTTGCTTCTATTGTAGAAAATGCCAAATTCAAGTGTCCCTTTCACATATCTCCACGCTCACTTTTTTGTTGGCTAGTGCTCTACCTTTTGCATTATCATGAATCTAGAAATGAAACTCACAATGAAGCTCAAATTAGGTCTAGGGACTCTAAGATATATCAAACTACCAACTAGTTTCATGTACATTAACTCATTGAATGCCTTAGAGTCAATTTTGGTTGAAAGTTCCAAACTCTTTCTCCATAGGTGTAGACAAGACTTTGCAATCTATCATTGTAAACTTGTCCAAAAAACTCTTGGCATATTTTTTGTGAGACAAAAATGTTGTTACATATTTTCCAAACTTCTACAACCAAACAGTAGTGTGGGAGACCTAGATCTATTAAGTCAAAAAAATTCTCATATTGGATTTGATGTGTTATTGAAATTGCTTCACTATGTATGATAATTATATCATATACATGTATGAACAAAAAGATGATATCATTACCAACTCATACATGTTGGAATATGAAGCACTCCACTAGAACCCCTGTTCATCCAAATACCTATCAATCTTGATATACCATGCCCTAGGTGCCTATTTCAAACCATATAGATCCTTCTTCAGTCTGCAAACCAGATTCTCCTTCCCAGAAACCTGAAAACAATATGGTTGATACATGCAGACTTCTTCCCACAAATTTCCATTAAGAAAGGCACTTTTCACATCCATACAATGGGCCTTCTAGACAAATTGTGCTAGCGTGGCTAGAGCTAGTTGGATGGTGCTCATATTTGTTGTAGGAGCAAATGTATCCTCATACTGAATGCCATATTGCTAAGAAAACCCTTATGCAACCAACCATACTTTGTACTTTTCAAATGTATCATTTTCCTTGTACTTGATATTGTACATCCCTTTGTAGCCAATGGGTTTCTTCCCTAATGGAATTGATGTGAGACCACAAGTTTGATTTTTCATCAAACCCCCATATTTTACTACCATGGATCTTTCCCAATTTGGTCTCCCTTGTGCTTCCTCAAACATATTGACTCATAGACTTACTTAATATTGACCATGAGAGAAAATTTGACTATGTTCTATGTTTTCTCTTTCCATTCAATAATCATCCCTTTATCATTTTGATTACTCACACATATCTAATGTTGTTGTGCCATTACTTGGGTCTCTTCTTGTGATCTTCCTCATCCAAGTCAGTATTGTCACCATGACCTAGACCACCTATATCTAGATCATAAATTACTAGTCTATGAGACTCATCATGCTAAAAATATTCCACCCCCCTTCAAGTGCAGCTACCTGAATGTTGACACCTAAATCCTCAACTCCTTCCAGCTTCTAAGTAATTAGTTTGGAAAGGTCCAACCTCCTCATAAATAAAAAAATCATTGTTGAAGCTTACCCTATTAGTGTTAATATAAATCAACCTATAAATCTTATAGTGTTTTTGTACCCTATAATCATTAGCTTTACTCTTTGGATCTAATTTGGTTATATTCTTAGCTAGAATCCAAGTGTAGGCAATACAACCAAAAACTTTAAGATGACTTACTTGGAATTTCTTCCAAACCATGGTTATTTGTGACCTTCCACTTCATCGTCATTTTGGGAGATATATTCAATAGGTATACTATTGTGAGCATTGAATTAGCTCAAAACCTATTTGGAATTGACTTCCTCTACAACTTACACCTAGCCATATTTGTGATAGTATAGTTTTGCCTCTCAACCAATTTTGTTGTGGAGTGTAAGGTGTAGTATATTATCTTTGGATCCCATGTTTAGCACAAAATTTATTGAAATATTTTAATTATAATTCCCCACCAGTATCGTATCTAAGAGAGGAAATATGACAACCTAACTGTTTCTCTATTAATGCTTTGAAATTTTGAAATTCATTAAACACATCATATTTTAATTATAGAAAATATACCCACAATTTTCTACTGAAATAATCAACAAACGGAAGCAAGTACCTAGCACCAGTGGTTAATGTCATGTTCATTGGTCCACATATGTCTGAAAGCACCAACTGAAGGACCCTATACGCTCTCCAATATTGTCTTTCATAAAATGGTATTCAATGTAGCTTCCCTACCTGAAAAGCTCTGCAAACTCTATGGATCTTCTACAGAATGTTTGGAAGTCCATCTACTAGTTTCTCTCGTTCCAAATGAGAGAGATAGTTCAAGTTTAGGTGCCCATACCTATGATGCCATAGGGGTGCTATATTTTTCAATAACAATTACCTTTAACTTACAATTTCCAATAAGGTCAATATTCAAAAATCTTAAGACAGTGAAAGCTAAGAGATTCATCTAAAATGGATCGTTATAATCTTGGACATAGAAAGAACTCATCATTGCATAGTTTCCCAAAAGGTCAAACAACCTCAGTTATATGTTGAACCTACCACTTAATTTTAGGTTAAAATCCTAAGCCATTAAATTCTCAAGTGCAAAGGTGAAATAAGAAAGGTACGAGTCACTATAGGAGATCAATGTTTCTTTTCAAATTTCTTCTTCCTTCAATTAGATTGAATGATGAGATCCTAAGAGTTTAAACTCTAGTGTTTTCAAACCTTGGGAACATATGACATAATTCATATGAAATTTTTATTTCCATTAAGCATGAGGGTATAATGATTAACTTAAATGGTATTTAACACAATCCCTCTAGATTTGTATCTTCAAATGTGAGGGTACCCACTCTCATAAAGGATATGTTGGGAGTTTAAAATTTAGTGTTTTCAAACCTTGGGAACATATGACATGAATCATATGAAATATTTATTTCCATTAAGCATGAGGGTATAATAATTAACTTAAATGGTCTTTAACACAATCCCTCTAGATTTGTCTCTTAAGATGTGAGGGAACCCACTCTCAAGTTCACATTTATTGATATTAGCCTTTAGGAAAAGATAAGAAAATGTAAATTGGACTAATGTATCAATCCATGTGAACATGATACCCATTCACTCTCTCATACACTTAATGTGCATAAATTGTTTCCTAAAGGACATGATTTGGGCAGTATATCAGTTTCCTCAAAAACTTAGGTTCTAGTCAATTCTTCATGCAACATGATACTAAGAAGTTGCTAAGTTGTCTCCTAATAATATGCTAAACTAGTCAGCATCTGTTCAAAAATTATAGATGACTCTCATGGTGTTGCAATGCTATTCAATCTTATAATTTGGCATACTTTCTTAGTCCCACAATGCTAAAAAACTTTCCTCAACTATTAATCCTAAAGAATTCCTATAATGGGTGAACATGGATAGGCCATCTTGACTTTTCTCACATGTCTTCCATCTCACTTAGACACTTATTTTGGGAACTGTTATACATTTACTATGTCAATTTTCTAAGGCCTAAGACGGGAAAAATAAATAAAAAGTGTGTGCAAGAAGCAACACACTTGACAAGATTGAACTCGGCCTAGCCTTATGATGGATGTACATTTTAAGGGCTTCTTTCCTAATTCAAAATTGCTAAAGATATAAACTAACTATTTCATTTGTCCTACAATTCCAATAGTGCACTTGGAAAGCTTCTCTACAAATATCTTTTGTTGCATATGGTAGGCCTCTAAATAGACTAAGCTTGTACTAGCATAATGCAAACATGACCTGCAAGTCACCACTATGTTTTGGTTTCTGAAGGTTGCTGCATTATTGACTAACAAGTGAAGTATCAACCACTGAATAAGTTTCAAGCTTTGGAGAAATCACAATATATATTATAATTTTTTCTTGCAGATTGGCCTCTTAACCAATTTTTTCTAGGAATGTCTCTTATGAAAAAATAAGTTCTTTCATAATAGGTTATGACCCTCTTGAAAATACCAGGTTCACTAGAACACTGGAAGAAAATATATAATGCACACATTATGCTACCACTACAAGCCATTGCAGAAAATAGAAACCAAGGTGAAAAAGGATCTACAACTACATTGTAGACGTGTTACACTGACAATACTTTCTTGAATGTCTATTCTCCAACGTCCATAGCATTACCACAAATAATCATAGTGTGTATTTAGTTCCAAATAATATACATTCCAATAAGAAGTTGTCAATCATAGTTTTACCTTGTGGAAATGATTTTCCTTATGCCCTGCTCTCATTTTCAGTCAAAAACTAGATTTCCTATATTGATGACGTTCCTACTGTAATATGACCAACTATCGAACAACTATCTCAATATAATTCTAGATAAAATGAGCAGTGTACCCAAATAATAAAGAAACTGAAAATTATAGTAGATATTGCATGGTAAGCAACTAAATAGGTTGTACGCATGATATGATATTCCATAATTCAATACCTTTCCCATTTATAAAATACTTTCTACAACAATTATGATGCATATTAGTTCTTTATGTTGCTATTTATTGAGATTTTGGCTTACACGGGGATTACAACCAGCCTTTCCATGGGAGATACATATGTCTTATGTAATTGGCATACCATTGTTCTTACTGTAACTAACATTTCCTGATAAGAATTTATACTTGAAACATTGCATTTACTTGTTTTGGCTTCCTAATTGTTATGTATGGCATATATAATACCATATTCCCATTGGGATTCATACGTGACCAAATGAAAAAGACTTTAACTGTTGCTAAATCCAAAAATGTGACAGGCTATGATTGGAGGGATTTTGTGCAAATTATAATGAAAAATAAAAAAGTGAACGCCAACACCTCTAGTGTAGTGATAGCATGGTTTCTTATTTATAATATTCTAGAGTTATTATTTTTATTATTGGTTCGTTTCTTTCTGACTGTTTCTCCTTTGTCAAGGTGTTTCTCAAGTTTTTCAGTTCTGAATGCTAAACACACAACTTGATGTCTTGCAGTGGAAACACCTCACATCTTAGAATAGGTCCAAGATCTAGTTTTGGTACAATAGCACAAATTGTGGAAGATTTGGTAAGTGCTTGCTAATGAAAGCCTTTCCACTGTGACCCAAGTGCTATTTTCCACAACTAGAAGGTTAGTGCATTGGGAAAAAGAGAATGTTGTGTGTGTGTTGATGCTGCACTCAGGGCATATTTTTGCAAGCCCTTTTTCCCATCATGTGCAAGAGCAGTTTGCATCTGAAAGATGCACATATAATTTTATTTGCCCAATAATATAACCTTCTAGTGTTGCATGAGCTTCTATCCTCTTTAAAATAAGGAACTGTCTAGAACTTTGTCACTCTTAGTTCGTAGTTATCTTGTGATTTTAGTCTGATTGCAAGAATTTTTCATTCACATTCCTTCTCAATGTTTCTACCATAACCTCAAAGCTACTCGGGTTTGGGTTTGTTGCCGAGATATCTCTTGGGGTCTAGACCAACCTCCTGATCTCCTGGCAACATTTCTATACCTCCAACAGGTATATCACTTATCATAGGCATTTTTTTTTCTCCAAAATTATGTTACACACAAAAGGGTGCATTTTAATTTAAGATTCTTTCTCCCACAACTCAACATGTTGTGTGCAATGTGGTGCCTATTGGGTGATTTTGATGGCTTATAAAACCTATTTATTAGACAATTTTTCTAACCTCTTAGGAAGGAGCTACTTAGCAGTGGCTAACTCTCTGACAATTTTTGGTATTGATTGTTCATTAGTATATTGAAAAATTCATCATTAGGGATTAATGTTTCAATTTTATCAAGTGTCTCTTGTATCATATTCAACACAAGATGGAATTTTCATGCACTCAGTTCATTGGAGCAAGGCTTTTTGGCTTGCCTTGAATATTGAAAGTAAGTTACAGAAGCGATCCCAAAAGATGGAGCATCATTGACAACAATGCAAGCTCCTCTAAGTGGATGTTTTCTAATCCATGCTCTTTTGCTCCTTCCCCTTGTCATCTTCATTTGTTCACAAGGCATGACAAAGATGCCCATAAGTCTAAATTTTAGCCCAAAAGAAATTGTAATGATAATGGAAATTTTATGAGAATATTCTTATTATCACTAATGGGCTGCCCATGCTCACGAGGGATGTCTTAAGCAAAGAGTTCTCAAAACGTATTTTAGTGGCTGAACAAAAGGAAGGAGAAGGTTAAAATTATTATAGTAAAAAATCCTAGTTACATAAGTGGTTGTTGTGGATTTCCCAATCCATGGTGGGAATGCCTCTACTACTAAGTACAACAATTCTAACAATTCAAAAAAAAATGGAAAAACAATTCTAAGCCCACAATTAGTCTTAATCATCATTGACTACTTCACTTTAGACAAGGATGCTTTGTTTGTGCAACAATGTTGCATTATAGTTAAAGGTAGTGATAAAAATCTTATTTCAGAAGGTGATGTGACTTTTCTTAACTTTTCCTTCAAAATGTTAACCTTCGTCCAAAATTTTAGGGTTGGATGAAGGATAAGGAACTAATGCAAGTTATGAAGGTTCGTCAATTCACTTTTGCTATTGAACACTCTTTAATAGTATTAAGTATTATGGCACTCTTGTTGACTGATGTCATCTTATTCCTTGGAAGGCTTTATCAACATGATTGCCATGCAAACTATTATACATTGTCATGAAAATTCCATATTTTTGTGAAGAAGTTAGCGTCATGCTAGTGATTAATTTGAAACTATATTTTAATGGAAAAATTCACTATTTTTTGGTGGAATAGTTCATAATTTATTCCGATTTTTTTTGCAAGTGTACTAGTCACGATGATAAATGTGTGGTTTACTTCAGAAGGTTCTCAGTTCTTTCTAGATACGATTTTCATAATTTTCTTTTAATACTTCTCTAGTGCTTTACCTTCATATTTTATCCCATGCACAATTTCTCCTAAGGTCCATGTTTTTATGTTTATTGGCTGTTTCTATGGAAACTTTTTCCTGAGGTTCTGCAAGGTAAATCCAAATGCAAAAAATACTATTTTACATATTGATATTTGTTCAAGACATTCTTGTCTGATACTTGAATTTCATAAATCTAGATTTCTATTTCATTATCTATATCAATATATAAGAACGTGTCCATGTATTGTTCATATTTCTCAAACTATGGAGTTGTTCCTTTCCTGTTGCATGTTATTTTATATTGTTATGTTGTGATTCAAATTTCTAGTTGTGATTTCCAGATAATCTCCTACGTAGTAGATGCTTTGTTAGATTATAATATAAGTTATTCTTATTGTCTGTTTATTATGTATATTGAACATATTATTTCTAGCAAATTTTTATCTTCCTATATTTTCTATTCCTTTGGTGTATATTTTCACCTTTAGGGGCAATTGCTAGTTTATAGTCTAATTATTTAAAGAGTGCTAGCTCAATGGAAGAGCACCTTCTTTACAAGCAGGAGGTTGGTGGTTCGATTCCATCGTGCCCTCATATTCATAGGGAATGGCGATGATCAATTTTTGGTGACAAATGCTCTTTTGATCATCACCAATGAGCTTATGGTGACATTTTTCGACCCTCACCAAAATATGAAATGGTGATGGTCAATGAATGCCACCATATATATGCATCAATAGTGATGACCATTAAAGGTATGTCACCATAAATCTTTGTTGCTGATATGAAATGGTGAGGGTCACTGTTTGTCATTATAGTCACTATTCGTGATGGACCTTGATGTCACCAATGATTTTATGGTGTCAGTCAATGAACGTCACCATATATATGCACCAATAGTGACGGCCATGAAAGGTCCATCACAAAAAATCATTGTTGTTCATATGAAATGGTGATAGTCACTATCTGTCATTATAATCAATATTCATGACGGACCTTGAATGTCACCACAACACATACTTTCGGCAACACGAACTTTGGTGACATTTAGTTTTTTGGTGACGGAGGCTATTGTCCATCACCATTTCTCATATGAAATGGTGATGGTCACTATCCATCACTAGAAATAATTATTAGTGACAGCCCTTGAATGTCACCACAACACCTATACTTTTGGCGACACCACCTTTAGTGACGTTCAATTTTTGGTGATGACGACTCTTTTGACCCTCACCAATGAGCTTATGCTGATAATTTTTGCTCCTCACCAATGTTATTTTTTCTTGTAGTGTTGCAAAGTTAATTTTGGGTAGCTCTTCATGGATCTAAGAACTTAGATGGCTCTTCGTAAGATCAAAAAGTAGGCTTGAAGGTGGCTGTGATGGTCACGAAGAGGCAACCAATTGTGGCTCTGACATCTCGCTCTATTTTTCAGCAAATTGGTGTTGGGTAATCAAATTTGGTGTAGTGCTGGACACTTTTCATTGATTGGTGATGGTGTTGATGTGTTCTACTAGCTTTTCCGCTTCTACTGGTATACCATAAAATTTCTGCATGAAAGCTCTATGCCCGGCTCTACCTCCTTTTTTTTCACTCCTTGTCGGGGTTTATTCTACTATAAGTCCTTCATGTTGTGTTTTGGCCTATTTATTCATTAAAAAATGTACAAACTTCATCCGCTCAAACTTGAAAATATTTGGTCCTTTGCTCTGAAATACATCGCATCCACACCAACATCGCACTTTGCATTTCGCTGCATTTCAACTTTTCTTTTAAATTTACCTTTTGAAACTTGCAATGTGCGCTATGCGACTGAGCCCCACTGCATCACATGTCGCACTTTGTTGAATTTAGCATTTACCTCTGTGGTTATCCTTTAAAACTTGCGATGTGCGCTATACAATTGGGTCCCACCTAACATCGTACATCACACTTTGAAGGCTTTAAATTTTACCTTTGCAACTAGATTTTAAAACTTGCGACGTGGAGTATGTAGGCTAGGGCCACATCATCTACCATGTCATATTCCATGTCACCTACCACATCTCCTTGGAACTTCACCTTGCCACATCATCTACCATGTCATCTTGCCATGTCACCTTGCCATGTCATCATAAATCAGTTGCGATCTGTGGGGTCGGGGCCACTTCATCTGCCATGTCAGCTTGCCATGTCACTGCCACATCACTACCACATCATCTACCATGTCACCTTGCCACATCATCTGCCACTTCACCCTGCCACGTCATCTCGTATCACACTTAGGTGATTATAACTCTTATCTCCACACTTATTCTTTAAACATTGTGATTTGTGATTTTGCAATTGGGTCCCACCGCATTGCCTCTTGCACTTCGGCGAATTTAACATCTACCTCTGCGCTTATCCTTTGAAATTTGTGATGTGCGATCGGGTCATATTACAAGTTAAAACATTTATCTTGTGGGCACCTTAATAGGTAAGTTATAAAATGGGCGAAGTGCGAAATGCGACGCGCTAGAAACTGGAAAGTGAGAAAAGGAAAAAGGTAAGGAAAATGTGGAATACGAAGGTTTGCATGTGGATTTGGTTAATGTATAAAGGCTAGATATGTCCCACCAAATCGCATCGGTGGAATTTTATGTTTTGGTGATGAGTTAAGAAGAAATGGTTAAAACCTGTGGGGTGCAAAGTGTAGGCAAGAGGTAAGGTTTATGGTATACGACTGTTCGATGGGTAGGTGGAGCTATAGTAAGTGGTAATTATTATAAGATACAACTTCTAGTGGGTGGCAAGAGCTATGATCAATATAATTTCAAACTTTAATATAAGTGGGTTTATAAAGTAATCAGTTCCACAGTTATGTATGTGGGTTATTGGGTTTAAATGATATTTAGGATGTTTGAGTCCAGAATTAGGGAAAATGAAGGGTAGGAAGAGGGTAGATGGAATGAATGGGGGAAGTATGGAGTTTTATCACCATCACACTTAATCAACAACACTTTCCTCTTGAAACTGACCTGAAAGGAAGATATATTCATTTGATGCTTTGGACAGCCAAGATATTTTTCTGAAAATAGATGATAGCCATGGAATATTATTTTCAGTAATGAAAAATATAAGTAATAATCAGTCACCTAGTGATACTGTGAAATACATGAGTCTAACAGTGGCTCTAGATGGGAATGGTAGCTCCTTCAGGAGGTGTCAAGAACATCGTAGACTAGTGCCTTGATCCCTACCCTGCAACATGATCTACTACAATCTCTGTGGCTGAAAACCTTTAATTTGAAGTCAACAATATTTGCAAAATGGATCCATTGGGCTGATCCCACCCCTACAACCTCATCTACTACAACTTCTGTGGTTGAAACCTTCAAGCTGATGTCAACACTCTCTACCAACTGAAGTCTGGAACACACTTGATCTAAAAACTGAAAAGTAACCTGAACTGAACACTGGAAAAATGCTCAAAGTACTGAGCTCATTTTCACACCTACCTACCAAATCTACAATTATAATAAATTTTCTTCCTTTTGGGGTGCATTTAGACTTGCAGACCCTGACATCATTTTTTATTTTGAATTTCTAACCTATCACCTATCCCTTATTTCTCTTATTGGTTAAGATTAGGCTGTTGAACCAATGCCATTTTCTACCTATATACTGATAAGCTAAGGTTAAATGGTTTGGAAAATCTTCATTTTATAACCTATCAATAGAAAACTCAAAATTGTACAATCATGCTTAAACTATATGATTGCACAAAACCCTTTTCACTAGTACTGGCATTTTGATTTGCAACACTTTCAGTAATATTTATTTTTTGTGTGGGGATTTTTTTTTCCTTTTTTTTAAAGCATATTTTCTTATGAAACTAGGCTTATGGCATTCACTTCGAGCTTCAACCTTGTCCAAATGATTATTGAAAATTGTAAGGCTATGGTATTTACAATAATCAAAGTTTAATCTGAGTTTTTAACAGAAAAATGTTTCAGCATCCTGCCATTGACAGGACATCCGAACAACTATATTCCATCCATCTCTTGCAAGAAAAATGCATTATCTCCTCTGAAAGAATGAATAATGTATGATATTTTCCATAGGTTTTCAAACTTGTCATGCTTACCTTTATCTTCTCTTCTGGAATCCCATTTCAGCACTTCATCTCCAATATTGAAATTTTTTTCTTTTTTTCTTTTGTCAAAAATCTTCTTCATATTTTCTTGCACCACCTAAGTTCTGTTGTACACCTCTTCTCTAAACTGCTGCAACTAAACGTTCTGGCTTATTCTTCTTTGTACATCATTTTCTTCAACCTACACCTCTTAAACGAGCTTCATGGCTGGCACTCCTAAGGATTTTTCGTAAACTACATGGATTCCATAGACTAATTGGTATGGTGACATGCTAATTGATTTCTTAGCTGTCAATCTGTCAGCCCACAATGAATGCACCAGTTTGTTATGCCATGATTTCTTATTGTCTTCTAGCAAATTTTTGATGATGTTGACCAGGCTCTTGTTGGAGGATATAATTAGTCCATTTCCTTCAGGGTAATAAGTTGCTGAATGCCCCAATGAAATGTGATATCTGTAGAAAATATCCACCATCTTCTTGGACTTAAAAGCAACAAAATTATCTGTAATGATTTTCCTAGGACAACCAAATCTGGGCAGGATGTTGGATTCAAGGAATTTGATAATCATTATGTCAGTAGCATTTCTGGAAGGATGGCCTCTATCCATTTGCTAAAATAGTCTATAGTAGTAAGGATCCATTTATGTTGGGTGGATGAGGAAGGGTATATTTCTCCAATGAAGCCTAAACCGCATTGTTGGAAATGATCTTCAACAGATATTGGTTGTAAAGGCAGAGGCTAAAAATTTCTTTTTCCCTCGAAAATTTGGCATTTATGATAGGTAGCCACTATTTCGTGGACATTTGCGAAGAGAGTAGGCCAATAGAAGCCAGCCCTAAGAATATTGTTAGCAGTGGTTTTCCAGTAGAGATGGCCTCCACAACCCCTTCATGGAATTCTTTCATACTCCTATCTGCATCTTCTTGAAGAAAACATTTAAGCAATATGCCCCATAATCTTTCCAGTACAAAGAATTTTCTAGGATGATGAATTTTATAGCTTTCAATTTCAAGAACTTTTGTTTTGGAAAAACCGGGAGGATCATTTAAATTAAATATAAAATATAATAATTGTGCATACCAGGGAGAATTTAAGAATGCTTCCTCAATAGGTGAAGTCACCGGCTCATCTTGTTCATCTAATGAATGAATCATGTTAATATATAGTGCTTGAAAATTTGTTTGAGCCATCAATTTGGCTAATCCTTGTCCCTTGATTAGTCTGGTGGGTCTGATCTCTAAATCATACTCCAAGATGAAAACAATCCACTTGCCTCTTTTTCCTTCAGGATCCTATGTTAGGATGCCTTTGGCAACTATATTGGGCACAAATGAAATGATTTGTGAATGCCGAATGTAAACTTGGAAATCCTCCAGTGATTTGATCAATGAAAAAGTCAGATTTTCCATGATATTGTACTTCAAAGGTGCATCTCTTAAATATTAGCTGAAAAATACTATGGGTTTCTCTTGCCCATCCTTATTTTTCTACAGCAATACAACAACAATTGTGTGCACTGATGCAAAGGAGAAAATGGTGAAATCCTTAGTGAAATCAGTGTTGATCAGAACTAACGCCTTTGTGAGGGCCTGCTTTACTAGGTTAAAGGACTGTTTAACCTCCTTGGTCCACTTGACTCCTAAATATCTCTTGAGCATGTTAGTGATATTCCTTAGGAGTTCTGCAAGGTTTGGTATAAACCTTCTTAAAATTTTATCTTTCCAATGAAAGATTGCAGCTCCTTGATGTTTCTGGGATGATTGATTTGTAGTATGCCCTCAATCTTACTGGGGTCAATCTTGATCCCTTCTTCAGATATGATGTGGCCTAGAAGCTTTCTTTCTTCAAGACCAAATAATGAGTTCTTAGGATTCAGAGATAGACCGAGACATCTACATTTTTTAAAAAATCTTCTCAAATGAGCCAAATTTTTTTCATCAGATTTTGAATATACTGTAATATCATCAAGGTATATCACAATTAAAAGACTGATTTCTTCTGAAAAAGCAATATCTATTGCTCTTTGAAAAGTGGCACCAGAATTTGTTAATCCAAAGGGAGTTTTTACATACATGAAGGTTCCCCAAGGAGTAGTAAAATTTGTTTTTTGTTGATCATATGGATCAACATATGGATGCACCAGCACTTGATTGTACCCTGAAAATCCATTTAGCAAAGCTATTCTTTTGGAACCCACTACCTTTTGCAATATGTGGTCCATTTTTGGTAAGGGGTAGTTGTTCTTAACTGATGCATTGTTCATATTTTTGAAGTCAATGTAGCATGATCTCTCCTATCTTCTTTCTCACAGGTACATTATTGGAAACACATTCGGAGTACCTGATTGGGACTATTATCTTAGCATCATACATTTTTTTGATCTCCTTCTCAACCAGAGGCATTTGGACAGGATTTATCCTGTGCAGTTTCTGTTTGAAAGGATTTTGGTTTTCCTTGAATAGAATTTTGTGCTGGATAATATCAGTATCATAAGATTTTATGTCTTCATAACTCCAAGCAAACACATCAAAAAAATATTTGAACAAAGAAATGCATTTATTATTTATGGATGTTGGCATCATATTTGATAATTTTATCATATTGGGGTCCTTCTCACTGGCCAAATTTCGTTCCTCGATATTTTCTTCTGTAGATTCCATTTTTGGTTTCCTAGCCACATTGTTGAAATCTAATAGTTCCTCCAAGGGGACAAGTCCTCTAAGCAAGGTGTTCTATCTAAATTGTAATACTTAAAATTCCTCCTTTTCTGGATCTTCATGCATCTCTGTCCTATGTAGATCTTTATTTGCTAAAAAATTAATATTAGAATTATGAGAAGGTTCCTCCCTGCACATTTGTTCTTTAATGGAGCAGTCTTCTTCATAGTCTAGGTCCAAATTGGAATCTTCAAACTCGCCTTTGAACTGCAGGAAATTCTCAATCTATTTGTCATCTCCAAAGACTTGCCAATACTTCATATTTTCAGGAACTGCTGGCCAGTGTTTAACCTGCACTGTATATTGTTTGTTGGGATGAGGTAATTGACAAGGGCTGGTTGAAAATGCTAACCCATTGGCAAGGATATTTTGATTTCTTGGAAATAAGGAAAGGAAATAATCTTCAAATGTTTTTAGGAGGTCAAGGGAAGCATTTATGTATGATCTCAATCTGGGATTCTTGGCTGAATATTCTCCCTTGATTTGTTTAATGACGAGCTTAGAATCCCCATGAACAGATATTCTTTTGGCTCCTAATTTCTTGAGTAGTTGCAAAGCCAAAAGGAGTGCCTCATATTCTACTATATTGTTGGTACACTGAAACTATAGCTTGTAAGAATGCCCTTCTGCGTGGTCATTTTTGGTATTGCATACCCACACCCTTGTTTATGAGGCAACTTTGCCACAAGAACCATCAAAACTCATGTTCCAAAAAGGTTCAGGTTCAGACTTGTGTTGCACCATTTCCATTTGGTCTGATTACTCTATCTTCAGGTATTTTTCTTCTCTAGCTACTTGTTCATTAATATTTTTGTCATTGTAAGGAATAAATGAATCAAGGTTAGAATAGACAGAGTACAGGGGTAAGCTATGAGGCTTTTCTTGACTACTCAACATGTATTTCATTAGAGTCTCCCTATACAATATCCTTTGTTGGCCAAAAAATGGTATGGTAATATAAATCATGTCCATTTGGAGGGTGAATGAAAGCTTGGTTCTCCATGTACGTGATAAAAGCATACCATATTTCAGAGGGATTTCAGCCACCACTATGTCTATCGCTAGACTCTTGGCTGGTATTTGGGCTAACGTAATACAAAGATCTTTTATGAGGCCTAGAAATTTAACTTTGTTGGAGTTAAATGAGTAAAGGTCTTTGTAGGGTCTAGTTATCTCCAGGCCCAATCTCTTCATAACTTCTTTTGGCATGAGATTATGAGATGCACCTGAGTCTATCATGGCATTATGGATAATTTTATCATGAAAATTCAAACCGAGATAAGATGGGAGAACACCTCCCTCCTAGAATTTACCCTCTACTTTTGGCCCAAAAAAAATTTAGTTTTGTCATCATTTAGATTGACAGTGTCTATAATTTCTCCTATGTTTAGCACTTTTAGGACTTGGGACCTATATACATCCTGGTTCACCAATTGAGTGAGGGGGACAGGGATTTTTATTTTGGTATTTTCATTCTCAATGTTGAATGGCATTTTTCTTTTTGGCATATTTGAATCATTCTTTTCAAGCACCATTTTTTCAGCAACTTCAGGTTGTTGACTTGTATTAGGGATATTAGCTGAAATTTTTTTGCTACGATTGATTACTGGTCTACTAGTGTTGCTTTCTAGGTCATTCTTTCCAGGGATTTTAGTACTTTTCTTTGAACTCTCTGCTATTTTCTTGGGGTCATATTTAGGGCATTTTTAGCAGAGTTTTCATAATTCTTTCTCTTGGGAATATCCAAATTTTTCTTTCTCCAGAGATTATATTTTCTATGCACCTCCATGATGGCATTCTCAAACCCTTGTTTATAATCTTTAGACTCTTCAAATTCTACTCCAGTTTGATTCAAAGAGAATAAATCTTGCTCTTCTTCAGTGAGGAAAACAATATCTTCATTATTAATTCCCATCATATTAATTTGACTTTCTTCTAGTTCTTCAACCATCCTCTCATCTTCATCAGTATAATTTGTTGGGAAAAATACTGCGAGGGGGGGGGGGTGAATCAGTATTTACTGCATAATCAAATCTTTTTACTTTTTCATTCCTTAAAAACCCATACGCTACTTTCCTTCAGTAAACTAGCGTATATACGCGGATCCCCTTTATGAAACTAGCGTATACACAGAGATCTAGTTCAGTCATTAAACCTTTACTTATATTATTCCATCATTCATTCATCAGGTGCTCAATAAACAGTAAACAGGTGTAGTAAGAACAGAATAAACCATCACACAAAGCATCACACATGAACACCAGGATTTTTAGGTGGAAACCCAAATCGGGAGAAAACCACCGCTGCAGTTGCTCAGCCTTCAATATTTTATTATAGAGTAAACATCTTACAACATATGTGCTGGCGCAGACTTGACCAGCACGCAGGCACCCACCTGCGCTCGTTTACCAGCCTCTCCTGGAAGGGAGCTACGACCCCCTGACTCGTTTACTAGCCTCTCCTGGAAGGGAGCTACGACCCCCCGATCTCGTTTACCAGCCTCTCCTGGAAGGGAGCTACAACCCCCTGACTGAAGGCTACAACCCTCAGCACCACCTTGGACCGCGTTTCATCAATTTTCACACTGGATCCAACAACTTCAATAGAGCAATACTTGTAGGCCCCGTTTCATCATATTTCCAGACTGAACCCTTTCCATACTTTTAAGCAAAAACATACATCACCAACAGATACTTATCAACACAGATCAGATAGCAGAAACACAGCAGAACAGATCAGATATTTCATACCCTTTGCTTCATCAAACCCTAGTTTGCACACGCGCTTTTACTTCACTGATGTCGCGTATATACGCGCTTCCATCCACACTAACCAGCGTATACCTCTGTATGTATTTTATTGCGCATACGCGCTTCCACTTCATCGAAGCCGCGTATATACGCGCTTCCTCCGCGGCGAAGTAGCGTATAGATCTTCAATCATTATAGAGCAGCATACTTCTTTAGATCAGATGTTCAGTTCAGATTTACCCTTTCACTTCAGACATATGTTAGCCTCAATTCAGATCTAATTCTTCCATCAGCAGATCTAGTAGATACAAGTGCAATTCAGATCTAGATCCCCTTCTTCATCATTGGTGCATCATACATTCAGATTTATCATTCAAGTGTAACCCTTTCCATTCAGATATACTTCAGAGAGAAGTATTCATTCAAGCTCAGACATCTTGCACTCACCCGCTTATTGTGCACAATGAATTTCTTCTCCTTTTATATGATTATCCTTTTTTCAATACCATGAGCCCCTTTTTCAATACCATGGACCAAAACAATACCATAAGCCCAAAACTACCTGGACGGGGTCAATTAGGCGGATCATTACCCAATACAATGGGTCAATACCATGGTGGTTACCCTTGGTTTTACACTTTTTGAGCGCTTTAGCCCATACGCGACTTGGCACGTTCTTTTCCGCGTGCATACGCGACTTCACCTAGGAATATCCGCGTATACATAGAGACATACTCTTTTCATCATTCTTTGAGCACATTCTGAATTCCTTTCTTCATTGCCTTCTGTACACACTGTAGAAACATCATATTTTCTTCATCAGGAACATATTCTCTCAAGCACAACTTCATCAAGTAAGTTGTCATCATCTTCATCAAGTGGGTTTCCTTTCAAGGACAACACTCAACAACATATCACATCAGATTTACATCATTTACCAAGTCCATCAAGTCAAGAATAACTTCATCAGGTGGATTGCCATCAAGGACAACACATGTCAACAGTCGCATGTCTTCATCTTCACTCAGTGGGTTGCCATCAAGGACAACACTTCTGCATCATATTTCCAACAATCTCCCCCTTTGGACTTGATGGCAACCACGATGGTGTTTGGTTACCACAACAGATAAGTATATTGACACCATGTCACTCTCCCAATTCTTTGACACCATTATCTGCATTCAAACACCATGTCACTCTCCCTCTTTGACATCAAGGGCAAAGGGCGGATCAACACCAACATACTCTCCCCCTTTTCTCCTCATGTAGAAGAAGCGTTCTGCAGATCTGATGTATACTGAAGTGACCAAGCTCCCCCTGAGTTCATGCTGAATGTTCAAACATATTTTTCAATGAAGTACATGACTCTATCACCAAAGACTCATACTTACATCAATTATCCATCCAAGTGGATTTACATAAGAGACTCAACTACCCAACCAAGTGGGTTTACACATTTGACTCGGCTACTCAACCAAGTGATTTTACGACATTTGACTCAGCTACCCAACCAAGTGGGTTTACAACATTTTGACAAGTCCTTACATGACTGAATATTACAAGATTTACATCATGGGTCTCAACATGACCTTTTCATCAAATTACATATATGACATTAAGACCAACACCAGAAAGTCCTCAAGAATGAGAACATATTTCAGAACCATCATAATGCCAACAATGCATTATACTCAACAACGCTAATGCTCCCCCTGAATCTGTGCATCCAAGCATTCTTTTCGTATGACTAAGGCTCCCCCTTAGTTTG